>CM053754.1:46405794-46488294 GCA_028658305.1 Pachyuromys duprasi
CACCATAGTCTCCTCAGTCACTTTTGCTTGAAGAAACTTTTGACTTTTTTAGGGACCACCTCTCATACCTATATACTCTTCTTTGGAAGTGCTGAGTTCTCAATTCTGTTATCCTAGTTTGAGTTTTGTCTTAGTTACCTTTCTACTGCTGCAGAAAGACACCATGGCCCAGGCAACTTATAAAAGAAGGCATTTAGTTTGGGGCTCACAGTTCCCGAGGGTCGTAGAGTCCATGACCATCATGGCAGCGAGCATGGTAGGAGGCAGGCCGGCATGGTGCCGGAACAGTAGCTGAGAGCTTGCATCTCATTCCCAAGCGTGAGACAATGAGAGGGGGCAGCTCACCGGGAATGGCACAGGCTTTTCAAACCTCGGAGCTCATCCCTAGTGGCATGCCTTCTCCAACAAAGCCACAGTTCATAATCCTTCCTAACCAGTTCCACCAGCTACAAAGCAAGCCCTCAAACATAGGAGCCTATGGGAGCCATTCCCGTCGAAACCACCACATTCTCTAAACATGGTTCTTGCCTTTGTCCTTATAATTGCCTCTTCTTTCCTGTGCTTCTTTTCTCTGACCCTATACACTAATCTTTCATGAAGCATGAATGTGGTTTAAAAGCCCAGGATGGCTTACTGCTTACAAACCTGTGTTCCACAACTAGTTTTAGATCAGCAGTTTCAACCTGTGGGTTGTGGCCCCCTTGCAGGTCACGTATCAGATGTCTTGCATATGTGATGTTTACGTTACAATTCATAAAAGTAGCAACATTACAGTTATTAAGTAGTAATGAAATTGGGGCCACTATAACATGAAGAACTGTGTTAGAGGGTCGCAGCATTAGTAAGGTTGAGAACCACGGTTTTAGATGCCATTCAATACCCAGTTTCTTGCGTTCATTGGCATGTCATCAACTGCTTCTTTGTTCGATGCCACAACTTCTGTAGCCCCACTATAAACCAGCACTCATTTTAGCCATTCATCTCATTTAGCAATTCATTTAGCCTTGCATCTCATTGGATTTTCCCAGGTAGGACTGGATACCTCTGCACCTCTGCACATTTGCAGCATCAGCCAGCTAGCCTCTGTTTATAATTTGTTCAGGATTAATTTACTACTGTGATCTTGTATAAAGCAATCAAAGAAATGTTATCCAGCAAAATTTTCATCTGTACGTTTATAGGTTGCCAGTCACCTTCTTCACTGTGCTCATAAAACCAGAGTGAAAGGTGAAAGGACCTATATGAAGTGTTAACTAGTTTTTGGCAAATGTAGGTTTAATTTAATTTTTTTCATGGGTCAGAACTTTATTCATATATACAGGACCAGTACTTTCCCTGTTTCTTCACCAGCCACAGCCTGCAGGGATGTGGTAGACAGGTGATTCGATAGAGGATGATGGAAGTGAGCTTGGGCTAGTGTGAATATAATTAGGTTGAGCACAGGGGAGGGCCCAATGAGATGAGCTTTTGTAGGAATGATATAAGAGGGGCCCAGGAAGTGGGATCAGGTCCCATAGGAAGCAGGTTCCCCTATTTCATAATTTCACTTGCTCAGAAGTTCCTAGTTTTTCCTCAGCCCAATCTATTTTGTCAATTCTTCACTGTACAGATCAGGTTGAGACTTTTCAATTGGTCACTGTAGCACTCAAATAAAGAGGAACATACTGTCTTTCCAGCAAACAGTGAGAGAAAGGACAGGTTGGTTTTGGGGACTAGTCTTAGCTATTCAGGTTTTTGTTTTGTTTCTTTGTTTTAATTTTAACTGTTTTAAGGTCTTGTAGTGGCTGAATCAAAGTAGCCATGCAACATGGAACTTACACGGTACCTAGTTCCAGTAAACTTCCCAGAGGCTTGACATCAATAGACTGTAGTTTGTTAAATTTTAAGAGCTGTTGCTGTAACGTGTTTTTCTTTTGTTGTTGAATGTGTTGGTTCCCACAGAGAGTCTGAGTTCCCACACAGAAGTCCTAAGAACCCAGAGGTTAGATTTTGCCTGGACCTACTCTTCCGGGCACTATGTTAGTGTTTGTTCCTTCAGCCAAGTATTTTATATTCCTTTCACAATGACTGCCTGTGTCTAAAATCTCCTCTCTGTTTAAGGTCCCCCGCCCAGTGTGTGTGTTTCCAAGCACTACTCTTGCAGTATGCAGCTACGAGCTAATAATGCCAATCATTTTCCTCCTCACAGCTGGAATGTGAGGACAGCGCTGTAGTGCAGAGGGGGCTCTCTCCAGGCTGACTGCAGTCTCTGAAGTCTGTAGAGGCTCAGCCTCTTATACTCACTGGGCAGCACAGGGCACTGTGGCGGAAAGAGCAGTGAGAACTGTAAGGATGTAGCAGAAGCACAGTACAGCATCACACACATCTCCCTCTCGCCAAGAGCTTTGCATGCTCTCTACCTTAGAGGCTTAACAAATGCATTTTAAGATACCAGGCAAGCCTACCATCACCTTCTTTTTTCTTTCTTTTTCCTGTGATGCCACATGAAATAATTTCAGCAAGGGATTTGTGTGTGGCAATTTGAGTCTTGCTGCCTTTTAACTAACACCGCCAAAGAACCTGGAAAAATTCAGCAGGTTTTGTTTGTCTGAGTTGTTAAGAATTTGGAGGGATGTTTGACATAAGCTAATTTTCAGAGACTTTGTCTGTTTTCATGTTTATTTAATAAAGTAGAAGTAAAGGCCAGTTTCTTGTTTTGTTGTTGTTGAAATGCTTTTGATTGCTGGTCCCACTAAAGGTTCACACCTCTCCCCCATGCACTCTGTACTCTGACTGTGTCACATCCCCACAGTCCACCCAGGACATTACCATGTTCCGGTAGTATTCAGGAGAGAGGACAGCAAACCCATCAAGTACAGGGCTGAGGAGATGGGTCAGTGGGTTCATTGCCCACAGTTCAAGTCTGAAGACACGAGATCGAATCCCTAGCACCTGTGTGACAACAGAATGTGCTGGTGTGCATCTCTAACCCCAGTCCTGGGAAATGGATCCCAGACCCCTGAGCCAGCAAGCCAAGTTCCATGAGAGACCTTAGGCTGACCTCAGCCTCTGTTCCCAAGTTCACACTCATGAGCATACACCTGCATGAGCACATGCAGGCAGATTTGCACACACACACACACACACACACACACACACACACACATACTTGTTAACACCGTGATGATTTGTAAATTGTGGCTTCCACTGGTTATTTGCTAGATTGTTCTTAATGCAGGGGATTTTTAGATTTAAAATTCTGGGTCTTGGACTATGCATCTTCTGAACTGAGCCATACTCAAGCCAGAACAATATTTTCTAAATAAGTAAAGGGTTGTTTCTGGTGAAGTATAAGCATTTTGCTGCTGTAGTCTCAGCACCCGAGGTGGTATCTGGGAGTCACCCCCACACCCTGTTACCTGTCACACAGAGAGGGAAGAAGGCTCCCAGCCATTGCTCTTAATTAAGATAAATAAAGGAAGAACAGTCACTTCAAAAGAAGATAATTGGGGGTAAAAATTACAATGCGTGTTTATTGACAAAGTTTCACTTTGATTAGTTCATCTAAGTCATACACTAACTTTCTGCCTTCGGTAGATTAGGTCTTCACCTCTGACATGTATGCTGCAGGCCCATGTTCTCTCTGTGATGTGTAAAATGTGTTATTCCATTTCCTCCTCCTGCCACAAAGGCCCCACTCTAGGTTCAGCTTGAATTCTTGGCCATCATAAAAACAGCTCTTCAGGCTTTCTGTGTTCTTCATTTGTGTGCTTGAACCCATGGTGAATGTCTAGAATGTCTGTACTCTGTGTTGAACTCCTTGATTAAACTTTTTCAGACTCTCTGCTATCCAGTTTTACACTAATAGTGCTTAGTAAATTGTCTCTATTGACAAATCTGTTACTGTCAGTGAATTTGGAATACCTCAGGATTATTATCACATTCTTTTGTAAGCCTCTCTTAACTAAGGTATCTAAGTCTGGCCAGCTTTAGCACTGAATGGGGCTCAAGACTTATGAAGTGGAACCTCAGTCTACATCCATTTAATAGCTATGCCCGGAGAATGTGATCTCAGTACTCAGTGCCTGCCGTCAGCCAGGAAAAATCAGTGATTTCTGTGGAGGTATTTGTAACAATCCTTTCCCGTGTAGATAAACTGCACCCCAGGACTGCAGGGGGAAACGACTGAAAGGTGTAGGGGTAATGAAATCGCCGATTCAGAATCTGTGCTCAGAGACTGTCTTTTCTCCCAGTCAGATGAATTGCTGAGGAGTCTTGCTCACTCTTTTCTGCGTTCCTTTGCTAACCCATAGAGAATGTACCATAATCTTGCCAGAAGAAAGGTCATCCTGGTAAGGTAACACTGGAAAAGGGACTAAACAAACAACCAGGTGGCGTCCCGTAGTTAGTATCTTCAGAAACATTGCAGATTCCACTGGGTATTTCTAATGCTCTTGTGAGTTTCGTGGTGTAGAAATAGTACCATGTTCTGAAAACTTGGCTACTTGCTGCACAGGATGAACTGGAACTGGAGTTAGAGATGGTCTGAGCCACTGTGTAAGGGCTGGCAGTCAAACCCAGATCCCCTGGACCAGTGCTTACACTTGCTGGCTTGCGCCACCTCTCTGGCCCTTATGTGTTCATTCTTGTATGGCTTCCTTATCAGCACAGTCCCTTTGGTATTTACTCAAGTGGCAGCACCCATTCCCTTTTATTGTTGAGCAGTTTCCCATTACATATGGATATACTGTATAGCATGGGAATTAAAGGTTGATGTTCATCTGTTTTTCATACAGATGCATAGCTGATTATATACACTTGCTGCAAAGGCCTTTTGTTCTCCACTGAATTGCCCAGCCATCCTTACAACTATCAATAGTCATAAGTGCATATTTGCTTGTGGTCCATCTTACGGACCTGTATGTCTCACTTTTGCCAACACCAAGTGTCTTCTTAATTATTTTCACTTTAAAGTAAGTTTTTACAGTATGTTTTGTAAGGTTGTTTTTTAAACCTGTTTATTTTCTTACACATTTTAGAAGCAGTTTGTCAAACTTTACATATAAAACATAAGAAAAAAAATTTAAAATATTTTAAAGCCAGATACAGTTTTGAGTAACAGTGATGAAACTTAAAGACAGATCCCTTGAGGTATCCAGCAAAATCTGAACCGTTAACTATTGCATGAAAAATGCTCAATTCAGGCTTAACTTCTGACTCAGCTTCTGCAGCTTCTTACTAAAGCTTCCACACAGATTCATAAAATGTTGAGACTATCCCTAACCATGCTGAATCAGAGAGCAAAAGAGATCTCCTGCTTGACCCCCAGAGGCTTATCTCATCATCACATAGCTAGTACATGCAGGGTGACTTTAAAAATCTATGCTTTCTGTATTTTCTATCACAGCAGAGAGAGCACAGCATGGAGAGACTGAGGAGCGGAAGACTCCAGCTAGCTCCTCCCACTCCCGTTTTATTAGATTATCTCCTGAGACAGCTTCCTTCTTAAACTCAGTCCGATCTGCCCCTGTGGCAGTCCTCCATCCTAGAAGGTGCCTGTTTATTGTCACCTAGTAGAATGTCGACTAGCTCAGGGGTGGGAAGGGAGAGGGCAGAATCCAGCTCTTCATCTTAGAGTCTCAGGAGCTCTTCTTGGCACCTTTGAGGAATACCATTACTGATACATCAGTGCCTCTCTCGATAATTATGTACCAACTTGGAGTACTGTAACACATTTTCTTATTAATCTTATGAAATCTCTGAGTTTACTGCTTTTGAGGGAGCTAAGAAGTTTTAAGCATTTGAAGTCATCACCATCATCATGGTCAACAATAGTAATAACACAACAGCAAAGGCTAAACCTTTTTTTTAGGATGAGGTAGAACCTGAAGTACTTGACACAAAGCCTGGTATATAATTAACACTCGATTAATGTTAACTATTATTTGCATCTTCGTTATCATTATTGTTACTGTTTTATAAAGGTGAATAATCTTGGTCAAGTCACTGATTGAGGAAACAAGACTCCAAGATCCATCCACTTCTGCTCATTCCACAGCCTTTTGCTCAGCCCAGATTAAGGATTTCACTTGCAGCCAAGAGAAAGCCACATACTTTATCGTACCCAAAGCCAAAGTCTGGATAAGGTTAAATGAAAACAACCACACTAATAGACCCTTGATGGAAACAAACAAACAAACAAAAGAAAACAACAACAACAAACAAAGAATGGATGTATTAGTACCATCAAGAAAAGTATGTCTGAATATGAGGAACTAGGGAAAAATAAGAGCAGTTTACTCAGAAGGAAGGACTTAAGTGATGAATGAACCAAAGAATACAGTTTGAATAAACATGGAAACATGTAAGACGGAAAAAAATAGAAAAGGAAGTTATTTTCATACTATTAAAATCTATACAGAGAGTCAAGAACCTAGGCTGTAGAAGTAATCAGCAACATAGAGAACAAACTGAAGTCTGCTCTTAAAAGCAGAGAGGGAAAAAAAAGTTTAAATAATTAATGAAGGAAGATGAGAAAAGTCCATATTAATTTATGTCACCTTTGCAGGAAAATCAGAGCATTTAGAAGCAAAATAGATTTGAAGACAAATGAAGAAAATTCATATCAGCTAAAAATGATCTAAATGTGTGGATCAAAATAGCTGACAATATCCAGTGCACAGTCATGGAAAGAGATCAGCAACTTATATATTTGGTGGAAATGGTTATATTTCAATGCTGAAGCAGAAAATATTTTGATCATCCTGGATAAATAAGAAGTTATCTGCATATTTCTGTTTTTCATGTAAAATGATAGAAGAAAACTTTTCCATTGAAGTTTTACATTCAAAGACAACAGAAATGAATTCTCTTTTATTTGTGGCCTTAAAAAAAAACTCTTGTTTTTTTTTGTAATCATTTTTTTCTGAAAACCCATTCAAACTGACAATAATTCAAAATTGAAAGAAAAAAGTCAGAGAAGTAGTAGAGATAATGCTAAAGTTTTTGAGTTCCTGTATATGCAAGTATAAAGATTAGCCATGGGGATGATTGCAAGTAGAGTAGTACTTGGTAGTTAATGTAAACAAATATTTGTTTATACATAAATGCCAAAGTGGAGATTTTTATGTCTGAATATAGTCATAATGTGGTTATAGATTCCAAGCTATATATTTGATACTGTGGCAAAATATGCAGAACATAAAGTATGCTGTCTAATCACACTCACACATGCCGTTTAGTAGTGAAGAATGTGTTCACATCATCCTGTGAGCTTTCTTGAGAGCTCTGTTACTCTGCGGATCTAAACTCTTCCCATTAAACAGTTCCCCATTGCTCCCTCCCTAGTCCCTGACAACTGCTCTGCTTTATCAGCCTAACTGCTCTGTACAACTCATATATGTCAAGCCATACGATCTTTGTCTTTTTGCAACTACCTTATTTCCAGATTGCGTTCTTAGAAATAAGGAATGGCAGGCTTGCTGTCTCTTTTTAGAGTAATTTGCTGGTGGATTTTGCTAGTCTTTATTGTTAGCTTTGATCACTGTTTTCGCTTAGATTCGAGAGTCAATAAACCAGCTTTTTGCTGTGAAGTAAATTGTCAGGATCTTGATGTGGTCCTGTGAGCATTTATCCTTTACCGCAAGGATAAATTTTCTGATAATGGACTGTACTCAGTCATGGGCCTTAATGGTGATGTTGTACTTGTCTTTCGGATGGCATGACTGTATCTAGTTGAGGCTGTTTTCCACAGGGTTCATGGCATCCCACTTTTGTATGATGGAGCTTCTTTATTGGTTACTTACTTGGAAGGAGTTGAAATGTCTCAGAACTGAAATCTGCTGGTCTCAGAAGATGATAAGAGGCGATAGCCTGCAGATTTGTCATCAGTTCATAAGGCCTTGCAGAGTGTGATAGAGCAACACTGTATCCAGCTGTGTATCCATCTGGATCTGATGTTACTTAAGGCAGTTGTTCAGTCAACCTATCTGTTCTATTCGAAAGTGGCCATATTCTGATGTCTCCTCATATCACCTACAGATTCTAATTCCCAGGCCAAGGTCGGGCCTGCCGTTGTGCAGGCTCTAATGTGCACCAGGGCTTTGCTTTCTGCCATTTGGTTCATTGCTAACATAGTGGTTCCCAAACTGCTACACATTTGAATTTCTTGTGGGGAATGTAACACTCTCTTCTGTCAGGTCTCACCCCAAAGGAATTAAGTCAGAATAATTGAGGTTAGAATCCAAGCATTCATGGGTTTTAAGATCCCCAGGTGGTTATGGTGTTGAGCAAATTTTGGGGAACTCTACAGTAGGATAATTGGTCTATTTCAGGGTTTCCAGTTCTTTGCAATTTTGGTTACTTTTATTTTACCAAGTAATTGCTTGTTTGAGCTTTCAAAGCTGTGGTCAGTTTTCTGCGTGATCCTCTCCTCCTCTGCAGCTGCTTTCTCTGGGCGTGTCTCCTTGCTCCACGGGCCCTTTCTCTCGCTCTTTCTTAGCCAGCCTTTCTACAGGCTCTCTGCTCTTTTCAAGGGAGTACTTTCTTTCTTTGCAAAGAGTTATCTTATGCGAATGGCTATTTTACCCGCACGCATATCTGTACCACGTGCATGTCTGGTACCCGAGGGAGGTATTGGAGTCCCTGAGACTGGCGTTCCAGACAGCTGCGAGGCAGCACGTGGGCACCGGGAATAGAATCTTGGTAGGACAGCCAGTCCTCTTCACCATTGAGCCACCTCATGCCTCTGTCTCTTTTCAAATCTGTGCATTTCAGCTCTTAGCTTTAATCTTGTTATTTTAAAACTATCAGTTCTTTATTCTTAGCAGCCTCGTCATCAATACCATCAGCACACGAATGGTGGAGTACCGGTATTCCCATATGCCAGAGCTCGTGCCAAACAGTGGCTGTGCTGCAAAGGTGGATTGTCTTCACACTGTTCTTATGTTTTTCCCACGAGTTCAGTAAGAACATACAGAAATGCTATTTAATTCCATGACAATTTTGGTTTTTTCCTTAGATTGATTTGCTGTTCAGATGGCAAAGAATTGTTTCTGTTCTGTTTTTCTCTTTGTTGCTTCCTGCATAGTTTGTGATTTCTCTTGGTTCTCTCTATAGCCCATTGTTCATTTTCTTAATTTCAAAATGTTTCAGAAATTTTGCTCATTTCTTTTATTGTCAATTTTATTTCTCAAAGGCAAAACAATGTGACCTAAAGAAGCATCTACTTTTAAGGATTTGCTAAAGTTACCTCTGTAGTTTAGGACATGATCAATTTGTTTTAAATCTGTATAGCAATATAGAACAATTTGCAGCATTTGCATGATATAGTCTGATTAATAGATATTAATTTCTGGAAGAGCTGTACTAAAATCCTCATGATTTCTGATGCCTTTGTGATTATACTTTTATCCAGTTTCTGTATTTTAGTAGCTGCTTAATGTAAATTGTCTAGTATATATAATTTGAGAGTTGCTCATAATTTTGTGTTTATTAATATATTTTATACTTTTTGCTTTGCTTTATACTTATTACTAGCATTCCCATCCCATTCCTTTATTTTTTAATACCGTGATTACATCCCTCTTCTGTTTTCTGTTCATTTTATAATAAATTTTATTACTATGTGTGTGTTTGTATGTGTGTGTGTGTGTGTGCGCCTGTCTGTTCAGTAGTACACACATGGAGGCCAGAGGACAACTTTTGGGAGTTGGTCCTCTCCTTCCTTGTGGCTCTTGGGATGAGGTGCAGGCTGTCAGGCATGCACACTGAGCTGTCTCACAGGCTTCCTCTGTGTTCAGAGAAGAGGAATGTGGAGGACAGGGAACTGCCGTAGCGTGTCACGAGTGACTAGGACGAGTAGCAGTCACGAGTGACTGCTGAGTTAAGTTCCGGTGCTTTAGAGGGAGATGTATCTTCCCATCCATAGACAGGAGAAGGCACATGTACAGCCTCTATCAGACAAATCAAGTAACACATTCCTCACCTTGAAATGCCTGTTTCTAAAAGGTGAAGAATTTTGTTGGAGTGAATATTAAATTGTATATTTATATTCTTTCTCCCTAGTTCAGTCATTACTCAGAATTAATATTAAAGGATAAACTTAATTTTGAATCAGTAATAGCGGGTTAGTGACATAGCTCGGTGGCACATCACTTTTGTAGCATGTATACAGACCAGTGCCACACACAAAAATAATTATGAGACTCTTAGGATATGAGTCTTGACTATAGATTGAGATTCAATTTAATGGGAAGAAGCATCATTGTAATGATTTATTTTTCCATTTAATAAACAGTCTCTAGCATTTGCCATGAGAAATTCAAATCAGTTGAGAAGGTAAAAATAGGATCATATCATATATAATTTTGAATGTAAAAAAAAAATCACTTCAAGAAGTAGAAAGCAAGTCAGTACTCACAAACCACACTGGATTGTGTTAGAAACAGACACCTGCTACAGAATGATTTCATCAGTGATTTTGCCCTGCACTTCTAAGAACTTCTATCAAGCCATGCTTTGTTTTGTCTTCCAATTCATTTTGTGATGCCTCTCCATCACTCTGGTCTGAGAATTCCACAGGAGCAAAGTTGCTACAATACTTTTCCCAGTATACACAGAAAAACTCAGAGGGAACTGGATTCTCAATACAGAAAAACTGTCTTCCATGATGAACATGGATCATGATTCCAATCCTGTAAAGCACTGGTGAATTGTCTAAGGGAAAAATGGATGTCTTAGAGCAATTTTATGATAGCCAAAGCCATTATAATCAGAGAAAAAATTAAAGTTTGGAAAATAAAGATTGGTGAGTATTTTTTTTCCGAATGACAAAAAATATTCATAAACTGTCTTTAAATGTGACATTTTAGAAGTAATATTCAGTATTAAAATTTCCTGGTAGCACACCACTCTATTACACATTTTTAGTGTTTGGTTTTTGTCGGTGTTACGTTCCTTCTTTCCAAAAGCTCTATTTTGAAAGTTCTTGACACAAAAATAATACATATGTATCTGAGGAAAAAAAAATCCAATTTTATCTTAATGAAGCAAACGAAAATTACAGTATTCTTGCTGTGATGTCTTGCCCACATCAACTCGCCACAGTTAAAGAAAAGCCGTTTCTAGTATGCCTCGCAGGATGGTAGGTGGCAAGCCTGCAGCTCACCCCAGGGAGCCTAACTGTATGGAAACCTTCAGAAAGCACAGCTGGACAGTCTTGACCAAGAGCTTTAGGAGGGAGCATGTTCTTTGACCTAGCAGCCCTGCTTCAGAGAACCCCAGGCGATAGAAATCATGAGAACTGCTGACAGAGATTTGTGTGTGAGGGTTGTAATGGTGATACTGTTTATAGTATTTGTTAAAATGGGAAATAACCTAAAATGCCTAGCAGTAAGCGATTGGGCAAATAAGTGGTCATATCAAGTACACAGTGTAGTCATAGAAACCATGCCTCTGAGACAGGAAAGGACAGGGCATCAAAAGGAACATTTTAGCATATGGGTTTGTTTAAATAAAATTTGTTTTAATTTTATAAATCCACATAATTATTAGACATTCAGAAAAAAAGTTTTAAAAACTGCAAGGAAATACTAAAATATATAAACATACTCAGCACTGCCAGAATCTGAAAATACTGGGACTTTTTTTTAACACTTGATGATTTAAATCTTGCTTATAGGGAACTTACATTTTATATTGAAAGACAGACTATTCTAGGTGTTAGAATGGTTTCCACCCTGAGGGGGTGCAGCCTTACCAGGCCACAGAGGAAGACAAGGCAGCCAGTCCTGATGAGACCTGATAGGCTAGGGTCAAATGGAAGGGGAGGAGGACCTCCCCTATCAGTGGACTTGGTGAGGGGCATGGGAGGAGATGAGAGAGGGAGGGTGTGACTGGGAGGGGATGAGAGAGGGAGGGTGAGGTTGAGAGGGGACGAGGAGGGGACTACAGCAAGAATATAAAGTGAATAAACCAATTAATAAAAAAATAAATAAAAATTTTAAAAGAGAATGTTTTCATGGCTATTGATTCAGACTTAGTCTCCACGCAGAGACTCGTTATCCATTTCTGGCTCCAACCACGGATAGTTCTGATCCACTTTGGGAGGCCAAAAGTAGAGCTGTGCACATAACAGCTGTACTGTAAAAGCAGCAGTGGCTTCATTGTGGTCCGCGATGCCGTGAGACGGCAAAGAGCTAATGTGAGGTGATTTTCCCATATCCCTTTGGCACCCATAAACGGACAGTTATCTTGTTCCGTTGATGGAACGAAAGGCCTTGTAGGTGCTTATGCCAGCACCTTTGCAAGAGCAGTGCCAGGAATGTGATGTAGGTGATAAACACAGAAGAGAGTAGAGTCTGAGAAGCTTCAGAGGCCCTTTTGGTGAGGCATTTGTTGCCATTGATGTTGCTTTTATTTTTAACCCAAGGTGAGAATTCTCATGGCCAGTGGTGGTATGTAGACTCAACAGAAATCTGTCTACCTCCAGAGAGAAAGTTCCTCATCCCTAAAATGGTGACATTATTGTCATGGCTCTTGCCAAGCAGCGGCTCTGAAGGGTTCAGCAGTCACTGAGCTGCGCTGGTTAATATTAACATTTCAGGCTCACATTGCTTTTTAGGACTTTCCTCATTGGATGGTAAATCTGTGTATGGAGCCAAGAAACAGTTCCTGGAATTATTCAAAATAAGTCTAATCTACCATCTACATTAACAGTCCTTCACATACTTGAAGACAGCTCTCATGAATTTAATAACTGCTTTCCCTGTGGCTTCTTTTTTTAATTTCAAGAATAGAACACAGTAGACCATAAAAATGAGTGTTATCATTCTTCCCTTGGATTTTCTATGTAAATGTTGCTTAACATTTAAATGGTGCTGATTATAATTTGAGATATTAACAGATATGCCATTGTGTCCCTTCTGTTATTGTTTGTAAAGGAGGTTAAACACTATATTAACTTCTGAGTAGTGATTTACTGTTGTTTTGTTAGAGAAAAATAAAAAAGTAAAATAATATAATTTGATATCGCCTTTGAGACTTTTATGTTTGTGGAGCTCTTTATTTCCCACTCAATTTTTTTTTCTTAAAGAGCATAGATGTATGTAAATACAGCATTACACAAATGCGGAGTTGTTCTTTTCTCCTGGCTTACGCTGTTGTGCAATATTGCTCTATAACCATTAAGCAGCTGCTCTGCCTCAAAGACAGGCACATTTCCTTTGGTACATGAAGGGAGTTTACTCTGAATATCTACAAATTACTTGAAGATATCTGGCCTTTGCATGAGCTGTTGAGATTTACAGTGTTCTGTGTAGCATGTGAAAGTGTGTTTCTGTACGTCTCCATCCCCTGGAGGCGACAGTGGGTTTTAGGGGCTCAGCGGTACCCTGGTACTTTCCTGTATCTCCCACTTGATATGATTGCAGGGTCTAGACCCACTGTGAGAAAGATCCTTCCCAGTTACTCGTCCACGCACTTGTCTCTGTCTACTTGAGCAAGCCCTTAGTTGTGCAAGTGCCACGTCATACTCTGTGTCTTAGGTGACTGCTGCTTGTTGCGAAGGTTGTGCTGTGTGCAAAGACACACAAAGGACCACTACAAACCCCAGCTACCCTTCACCTGCCACCAGCCTTTTGGCTCACTGTCAGTAGGCATATTCCTGCTGCTTGGCAATGCTCCCTGTACCCGATAGCTCCATGTGCTAACCAGGAGGGTCCTGTGGGGTTATGTTTTATCAACTGGGTTCTGATGTGTTTCCATTCTTTTTCATAGTTTTGGTAAAACAAATCTTTCATTTTTTTCCTTGTAGATTTCAAATTCTTATCACTGTGGAATCATCGTTATTTTTGTGTTAGACTGCCTATCTTCCTGCATAAAAATTAGCCTTGAGGTGGCTCATCCCTCCCTTACGAGTAGGCTCAAAGTGTCCCTACACCACCTGTCTTAATCCATGTGACTTAGGACATGTGGAGCCTTAACCACTCATATTTATAATGATTAAATCATGTTAAGGTGATACCTACATTCTGAGAGGTTGTGTATTACATGTGATATAATTCATGTGAATATGCTGAAATGTTCAACACTTATTTCCTTATTCGTCAGTTTTAGTTGTATGTGTGTGTGTCTGTGTATATGCACTGGATGAGACTCAGGTTGTCAGGCTTGGTGACATGTACCATGTAAGTAGCTCTCTTTAATACATTTAGTTTACAAGCATTTTATGTTCCTATTTGAATCCTTTGGTTATTGATTTGCACTATATGCCCAAGATTACATATCAAAATACAACAGAACCAGGACTGTAATCTGACCCTAGTTGGTGCTTTCCCCATTGTACCCCAAAGTGTTGACATTGTAACATGCCATCCCCAGATGTATTGGGCCACATTCATGGCTCTTTTGGGACCCATGCGCTGCAGAATAGTCACGCCTACAGTAAAGCCCTGAGCAAACAAGGTCAGGCAGTGATGAAGCCAGTACAGCTACCATTGAGTTTAGGCCAGGAGTAGCCACCTTATTATAAGAGTACTAAGCTGTTCATTTATGACCTCGGTTTTCAAGACTGAATTTTAAAATACCATATTATGTTCACTTAGTACTTATTCTCTATATAGACACTGAGTCAGTTGCTGAGGAGATATGGTGAAAAACAAAACCTACTCACTCCCTAAATAAAGGAACCGATAATCCAACAAAGAGTTTAATACTTGAAAGCAAATATCATGGAAAATCTGAATGTGTAAAGTGTAAAATTAGGACTAAGTAGGTATGATGCGGGCACAGAGGAGAGGAGTTACGTTTGCCAGAGAGGGTCAGAGGAAACGGGGTTAAGGGAAGGCAGTTCGTCAGAGTGTGTCGTCATTCAGCAGGACATTGAGGGTTGGAGGCAGCACATAGAGCAGGTCCTTCTAGTCAGGAGGAGTGCAGAGGAAAACAGTGTATGGTCTACAGAGATGCTAAGTAACTGATAAATTTCTGTTTGACATATTAGATGCATTTACCATCTATAAAGTTTAATAAGCTAGTCAACCAAACTACAAAACCTACAGTGGCTTAGAACATTAAAACATCTTTGTTCCCATCCAGGCAAATGCAATGAATTGTCCACCCCCCTTACATGTATGACATTTAACACCTTATAGAGTACTGGTTGCACAGATATTTCTCAATAGTCTCTGAAACAAATTGAACCTAGTGAAGAATTCGTTGTTCAAGCGGTTTTCTAAAACAGAAGTGCATTAGCTAGGCATATTTTGTTATTTTCATAGAAATATGGATATATATTTCCATATGTATGGATATAGCTGTATGTGTGTGAGTGTGTGTGTAACCAGAGTACTGACTAAATTGGAGATTTTAGTCTCTGTCATCAAATGAAACGTTGTGCTTCCTTTTTGCTCGTTCTCTTGGCTTTTCTAATAGGTGGACAGGTCGAGTATGAGCCCATGCTCCCACACACATGCCTCTTTCCGTCGCCAGTGCCTACGCAGTAATTACCACTTGGGCACTCTGGGTGGCTGAGTCTTCTAAGTAAAATTTTGCAGCTTATAAGAGGCTGTTGGAGTTTAGTGTGTGCACAGTTCCGTGTTCCCGTTGTGGCTCTGCTGTTGCCATTGACACACTGCCACATCTCACTAGTGTTTGCCGATGTTTTGGGACGGGGTCTCACTATGTCACAACTCATAGAGAATCTTCTGCCTCTGCCTCTGGTGTGCTGGGATTATTGGTTTGCTACACTGTGTTTGCTTCTTTCCAGGATTTGATGTTTTACTTCATTTTTTATTGATGACAACTCTAGGAGATGGTTGATGTTTTTTTTTTCCTCTCCTACTTGCCTGAAAGTAGGAGATAGAAAAAAAGGAACCTGAAACAAAATGAGATCCACTCACATGGACAAGATCTCTTAACTGGCAAACCATGCCTGGGATTTGCCTCCCAGATCTTTGACTTGATAGTTCCATGTGGCTTGCACCCATGTGTCACTTCCCTGAACGGAATCTGATCCTCGGTCAGCTATGAAGCTGTGTGTGAAATCCAATCTAGTCACAGGCTCTAAGACTCCGAGGAGTTTTGCTCTACAAATATTTCTGTTGTGAGCATTTCAGACTTTTATGTTTCCCTTGGGCTGCATGGAGTCAGCTGTCCACGGTCTTCCCACCTTCATTGCACTCATGATAGCAATTAGACTTCTGGACACCATGTGATGAGCTACCAATCAAGCTAGGGTTTTCTCAAGTCCTGAACCATGGACCATAACCACTGTGGACTGTTTGTCCACATTTAATACCTTATAGAGTACTAGATATGAACCCTGAGGGCCTGGATTCACTGCATTTGCAGCATCTAGTTCTTGGGGGCAAAAACAGAGAGGGGAAGAGTAGGAAAATGTGGGGTAGGAAGAGTAAAGAAAGCATTGAGAGTGGGCAAAGAAAACTGAAGGCTCACAGATTTGGCTTGGTCTACGGAGGGATTCACTGTGTACCAGGATTTCATCTTCTGTTGAGTGCCTGTGGAACAAGGCTGGACATTCTGGTAGTCACAGCTCACAATTTCTTTAATCAGGGAAGGATTTGTGAAAGAGCAGTGGTTTTGAGAGATCCTTGAAGCATTTCCAACAAGGTGCTAATTGTGGTTGTGGTTTTCCTTTCCTTTCTATCTCCGTCCCCTCCTCCCTCTTTAACAAGTAGTCTGTGGCTTTCCAGGTGTTGCAGCATGAGATGCGTTCAGACTGTGCCCCAACCTTCCTTCTTCATGGCAAATACAATTCTACCAGTCACAAATTTAGAATGTTAATGGAAAATTCCATGGGTTATTTATGTCATTAATATTTCTTTTGAAAAACAGATTCAGTTTATATTCAGGTTCTGCTCTTGCTTGTCTTTAGAATAAGCATCCTTGGCTTTTGTTCTAGTCTGAAAATGAACAAATTCTAGAACATAGTTGTCGACTTTATTCCCTGCATATGCTGACCCTTTTCCTTTGATGTTTGTTTTCAGGATACCTTGAGGACAGTTTTGTGAAATCCGGAGTCTTCAATGTGTCAGAGCTTGTGAGGGTATCCAGAAGTAAGTAAAACTGTCTTCTTACTGCACGAGTACACAGAATCATTAAAATCTTGCAAATTTTGAATTTTAAATACAGTGTGAACACTGATTATATAAAAGTGTTTGGATTTTAAAATTCAAGATTTCAAAATAAATCTTAAATTTTCTAGTGAAATTAGTGCATGCATTATCTAATATTGTAAAATATTTTCATTCAATTCATCAAAGCTTTGTGTTTTATAATACTAAGATTTAGGCTGTTCTCGTTGGTCATCATATTGGTATCCATTCAATTCAGTTCTCTCTGTGACCATAGATGGGCATTTATATCAAAGGAAGTGTGGTTAATTAAATGTACTGTGTGCTGTTATGATAACCCACATAAGTTTCCTGTAGATAAGTGCTTTTTCGGTTATAGTGATTTGGTGGAGGTTGGAGACGGACAGGATATACACACTCCCTTGCAGTGTGTAAAGGGATGCAGAAATTAACTTTGCAGATTGTTCTTGGATATAGATAGAAAGCATTGTTATCCCAAACAATGTCCAGTTGTTTGTACCAGCTGGAGGTACCATTCTTGGTACCTCACCTGAGGCACCCTTCCTAGCCAGCGGGATTGGTTTTTTACAGGGCAAGCTCACCTGGCTGACTACTGAAGCCAAGGGGAAGCTCTGTTGATGAACCAGCCCTTGTTTTTTGTTGGTGTGAGCAGACACATCGAAGGTGATGGTATTAATGCACTGACGCCGTGAAGGGACATGGTGGTTTTCTTTCCTACCTCATCTCTGATTCAGACTATTCACATCGCTTAGAGGGTTGTGTTCTTACTTCATGGTTTGATAGAAAGTACCAGGGTGTAGAGCTGCTGTCACTTAGATGATCCAGTGGCACTCCAGACTTTGTCTTTATCCTCATGTGCACACATCTGTAATTTCAACACTCCAGAGCAAGAGGCAGGAAGATTGCAACAAGTGTGAGGCCAGCCATGCCACATAGCCAACTCCAGGGATACTTAGCAAGGCCTTGTCTCAAAACAACAACAAAAACTGGTTTTACATTTGTATGAACTCTAGAGTTTAGGAATGAGGGCCACGGCCAATTGTAAGGAGTAAAGATAGTGAGCTGGCAGGGTAAGGCTAACCGAGCAGCTAGAGAGTCCTTCTCGCAAACTCTTGTCTCCAAGCTCCCAGATGACTGTCTATTGAACAACTCAGATGTTTGAACTTTCCAGAACAATAGCAGCAAAAATTATTTATCAGAGAATGACACATATGAACACTCAAGACCTCATGTACCATGTCTCTTCTGTCAGAGTTCAGAGAAGATTAGGGTGATATGGGTTCATCTACTTGGAAACAGCATCAGGGAGGACAGTTAAATATATAGACTTAAGTATTGCACTCTTGATAGAAATTAGAGCTGTAAAACTTCTGGACATCGTGAGGAGCTAACAATCAAGCTAGGGTCTCCTCAGGGTCCTGAACTGTGGCCCATAACACAGTTCTAGCGTTGGATATACTTCTCAAGAGGCTGAGCTGTGTAGCTAGGGTACATAGGAAACTATTACTTAGACCATTTTTGCAAGCTTTGCAATGGATTTTGTCTTTTCTTATAAGAAGGGTAGTAGAACCGTCTACCAGCAAGGATTCACGAAGTACCCATTATAGATAACAATATGCCAGGTACTAGCAAAGGAGGCCACTTTGGAACCTTCAAGAGATCAGAATGATATTTTGAAAAATCGGAATTTCAAACATAAAATGTAAATTAAAAATACCTTCTCATAACATTTCAGAATGTAAACTTTTAACATTTCATTCCTTTTATTCTTAATTCACACCATCATTTTTTAGAGCTATGTGTCATAACAAACATTACTGATTTGTAATTAGTACATTAATTATCCATATTCATTCCTTAGCTAATTTATTCGGCATTTACTTTCTCCTCCATATGTAAATAGATGTCTTTGAGATTCTTGGAAGTTCTATTCTAAGTGTTTTAATATATTCACACTATAATCTTGTTTACATGGCTGAATCATATATTGTTTATGAAATCAGGGTTAGTCAGGTCAGACTTCAGCACAAGCCTTATACTGTATGTTGCAGGTTCTAGCTTCTTGATTCACAGCCTGCCCCTGGATCTATATTCTAGCATTTGACTGTCATGTGACCTAATGTGCATGTTGACTTTAGCTTTTGAAGCTGTTCAGTGTCAGGATATCGCTCTGTTAAATGACATTATCTCCATTCTAAAAGCTGGTTAGGGCTTCTAACCTTTAGTAACCCAGGTTCTTTGGTGAATGGCTTTCAGGAGACCATTGGCATGTTGTAGCCAGGAGTTGCAGCTTTTGGCATTCTTGGAGCTCTGTCTTGAAGAGGTGCTAAGAGTCGAGCATCTGCTTTGGGCTCTTCCAGGGGTTTAGAAGCAGGATGACCTGGCAGGCCTGCTCTTCTCAAATGCTCCAGTGTCCTTCGGGAAACTGTATGTTGTTTGAAGCTTTTGGTTACGTTTGTTATTAATTTACTTTCTTTTCAATATCCTCCCATTTACTTAGAATGCATCCTAAGTTTCTCAGTGTTTGGACTGGGCTCCACCATATAGCCTTGGCTGGCCTGGACTCAACAGGTAGACTACGTTGTCCTTAAGCTTTGAGAGATCCATCTTCCGCTGTCTGACTGCTGAGATCAAAGACATCCATCACCATGCCTGACCCTGAAGTTTTTTAAATTACCATATTACTGCATGCTATACTCAGCATGTTTATGGCCAAGCAAACTGTAGCGGCTATATAAAGCCATATAGAAACATGTCTAGTCAATATTATCCATAGATTGTCAGAGAACACAGATTTCTGAAGTGGCCAGGACAAAGAGGATGTTTAGCAGGGAGTGCTTCCTACAAACATTGGAGACCTCAGGCAGCCTCTCTCTTGAAGCAGCCACTGGATTAGGCAAGGGTCAACAGAAGGCTCCTGTCACGGGTCATATGTCTGGGCTCCACAGGAGGGGCCAGCCACCCTGAAATGGGCACATCTCTGTTTTAGGAGGCAGGCAGATTATTCACATTCTCTGAGATAATCAACTACCTGCTTCCTACACATGTGCTGCTTCTCATGTCCCATAGACCATAGTTCTACAAATAAATGTTAAAGAATGTGGTTAATGTGAAATAAAAAATTCCACATTTTTAAAACTCCAGCATGCTTCAGGCTACAACAAACATCAATACCATAGCTATCTAAATAATTCAAATGATTTTTAGATTCAGCATAAAAACATTTCCTCTACAATTATATCAAATAGTTTAAACAGCAATTAAAATCTGAGCAACTTAACAGAAGGCAGGGGCTCTGGAAGTTTCGAGCCGAGATCTTCCTGTGTATGTAGATCTGCTGTACTTCAGTAGAGGAAGACCCTCTTGCATCATCCTTGATTAGTAAAGCGTGTGGCTTGAAATCATATTCTCCTCAGAACATCTGAAGTCTTTCTGGGTCTGACAGATATTAAAATCCAATCAAATTGATAGAAAATAAACCTTAATCCTATGAAAAGTTCAAGGTGGGAAGAAATTCTTGAAAGTTGGTGATTTTTTGGAGTTACATGGTCAGCAGGAGGCAGTTAGAAGAAGCTGTTGTGAGTAGGTTGTGTGAGTGGATTCCAAGGACCCCAGAAATCTAAGTCCCAGGACATGCCTTGGAGCTACTGAAGGCTTGAGGGTTCAGCTGGCCCAGACCTCTGCCCTTTGACACCAGCTGCCTAGTTCTTTACTTTGTTTGTTGTCTCTATCCTTGACTACTTTAACAGTCACATCAGTTTGGAAAAATCTTCCTTCAGTATCTTGCTCCTTCTCCAAAGGCCACTACCAGACAAGGATTTTCTATAGTTTATTTGTTTTTCTTTTCAACTATTCAAGTTAGTACTGCCCTTTCCCCCTGCAGGTTATATTAAGCTGCTTATTGAAACAGTTTTACTGCTATCTAAATTGTCCAGGTATTTTATGTTTGCTCAAGTGTTTGGTTTTTTCTAAGCAGGTGTATCTGAGAATATTTTGTATCCATTGCCATGCCTGCTTGCAAGAGACACAGGCACTAGCCTGCCTGCTTCTTGGCCAGCCTGCTTCTCTGTCCTCCTGCCTCAGCCTCTCTAGGGCTGGGATTGCAGGTGTATACCACCCGACCTTGTTAACCATCATGATTTCTAATTCATTCTAATGTTGATGTTAGAACTAATATAGGATAATAATCTTGTATACTTATTTGTGAAAGCCTTATATTTATTTAACAATGATTTAGTTCAGTGCAAGCCACTCATTTGGTGCTAAGAGGCAAGGATCATTTGTTCTGCCCTGCCTCTCTCTGCAAACTGGAGACTGACAGATGTAGTGACTTCTAATATGAAGGAGTGAATGAAGAAGATTGCATGGTGTGACCAGTGGAAGTGGTAGCTGGAGAGCAAGTGTGAGTGTCCAGAAAGCCCAGACTTGACTTGAGGTTTCTGGTCTTGTCTGCAGCATACAGGGAATATTGAATCTTAAAGTAAAGAGAGCTCTTGCCCAGGGCCATGGGAAAAATAATGATTTGATGTTTGAACAGAGATAAACATGAGTATCACTTACAACCTTTCTTTAAAAAAATTTATTCCTCAGCACCCATAACCCAGGGAACTGGAGTCAACTTCCCCATCGGAGAAATTCCTAGCCAGCCATACTATCATGACATGAACTCTGGTGTGAACCTGCAGAGGTCGCTGTCCTCTCCGCCGAGCAGGTAATGACACTAATGTCCCTACCCTGTGTGTAGACAGACCCACCAGCAACAAGGAGAAATAAGTATTCTGCTGACAATTCAGAATTTGAAATTTTGCTAGAATCAATTTGTTTTAAACGTAATTGATGTCACCTTTAAAGTCTTTATTTCGAAGGGAAAATGAACTTGAAAATATGTTAATGAGATTTTTGTCTTATGGCATGAGATATAATTCTGCTAGTTAATCTTTTGGCAACTTTAAAACTGGTGATGGGAGTTGGAAAGATGGCTTAGTGGGTAAGAGCTCTTGTTGCTCTTATAGAAGACCTGGGTTTGGTTCCCAGTATCCGTATGTTGGCTCACAACTATATGTAAACTCCAGTTCCAGGGATTACAATACCATTTTCTGACTTCCGTGAACACCAGACATACACATAGTACATGTACAGGTAAAGCATTCATAAACATAGATTTAAAAAGCAAACCTTAAATTCGAGACTTCAGTATTCAATCAGCTGAGGTTCTCTGACTAAATCAGGTAACTCTTCTGGTACCAGTGAAAGCCTCAACCACCCTGAGCTGGCTTAGCAAGCCTGTGCTGGGGAAGATAAAGAATAAGGTTCCCTGGCATTTACTTCTCTGCTCACATGTCTACCTTCTCTCCTAGTCTTGTAATTTTCACTCAAGATAAATATAGGTGGTTTTTTTTTTCCTATTTTGAGTTGTGTCTTTCACGTACGAAGTACAATCTCATTTCCACAGCATTCAATATGTCCACAGTCTATCATATGAATGTACACAAATTCCCAAAAAGCATTCATTAGGTTAATTTTTGAAATTAAAGATAATCCTGAAAAGTATTTTTCTAGACATTTTTCAGTAATGAAAGCTAATGCCTTGAATAGTTGTGGGAACATCCATATTTATACTGTTTATAGAGTAAAATTGATATTATAGCCCAACTGTATTTTCATATAATTAGATTGTATATCAAGATAATTCGGTTTATTATCACTAAAATTATGTAAGATATGTTAAAGTCTTAAAAGCACTTTGATTTTTCTAAATTTAAAATGTGGATTGTGATTTTTTTAAATTTCCTTGTTGGATATGTATGTTGTCAGGTCTTTTGCTCATGGCCACTTAGGATCAGATCCTGTGTCCTTCCAATGAAGCAGAGTTCTGTTGCTCCTTAGGGAAATAATTTGTCCTTCTTTCTTTGAATGCTGCTGCTGACTCATAGTGGAAGAGAATTCCATTAAAAAGATAATTCTTAAGAATATGCATGATCTATGAATTTGGTTACTTTGGTAGAGACTAAAGGAATAATATCATTTCTGTTAAGCTTTATCACGGGGAGAAATTGTCACACTCTATTTGTGCTCTAGAGATCAGCAGCCAGCAATTAGCCGCAGTGTCTACAAATAGACTGAGATGCGCAGGCTCCAAGAGCTTATGCATGTAGTGCCCTGGCTGGCACACCTACCCCCTGGTGTGGCCCCTTCTGTTCACTTTTCCTGGGCGGATTTACTGAATTTCTCCAGATTTGTACCCCTGTGTTTTTTGTTTGTTTGTTTTGTTTGTTTTTAATGGGGGCTTGGTTTGCATGCAATTTCTGAGATAATCTACAGTTCCATACTTTGGTGTCATTGTAACTATGAATAGCGCATAAAGTTAATTCAGGAGGCATTTTGTGGTTGTTACATATGCGCATAGGCACATGTAAGAATTCTTTTAAAAAAAAGAAAAGTGTTCATTTAAGAGTCAATAATTAGCTGTGTACTGGGATGTTGGCTGGAGAATACTGAAGCAGACTGTCCCAGAGTATCACTCACATTGTAAAATAGTTTTTATTCTTTGCTGGATACCCACTTTTCTTTGTAATATGTTATTCCAAAGTATTCTCTTAAATACTTTTGATTTGGCAATAATAATTTTTCATGATTGATCTTAAGAATAAAGGACCAGTAGCCTAATTTGTTTAAGGAAAAGGTAAAGAACATGGATCCTTATAACTAGTAAAGTTCTGGAAATGGTCTTCATGCTATTACTTATAAGGTCAACACTAATAATTAATATTTAATAAGTAGCTTTAAGCTTCCGGCGATTTGACGGAGAGCTTTATAGTTATTAGCTCACCTCATCTTCCCAACCAGACTCTTTAAACTGGGTTTTATTATTTCCACCTCACAGGTGATTAACTGAGCTTAGTCAGGCTGAGAAACCTGCTGCGCGAGCGAAGGACGGGCAAGGTGCAGGATTTGCGACGCGGTTTTGCTGCCCCATCGCATTCACTTATCCCTAGCCTAACAATAAAGCATTGCGTTGTCTGTGCTGTGAACACTGTTCATATCAAAAATGTAAGATAAATCGGTGCATTTTTCCTTCACTTAAAATTTTCATATTAGTAGAAAAGACATATTGAGAGTTCACTTTTAGTTCACATTTAAAAAATCTGAAAAGTTAAGTACACCAACCGCGTTGATAGGTGGTACCCACAGAAGATAGGTAGCATGTAATCTTGGAAATGTTCCCTGCTCCCGTGGGTGCCTCCAACACTTACTGTGCTTTCAAACTCTTTAACTTGGATCTATTGGAAGTTAATTTTTTTAATCAAGTCATTTTTTTTTTGGTAAATGCTACACATCTTCCCAGAAATGCCATTAATGTCATCATTATTATGTTTTAACAGCAAAAGACCCAAAACTATATCCATAGATGAAAATATGGAACCAAGTCCTACAGGAGACTTTTACCCCTCTCCAAATTCACCAGCTGCTGGAAGTCGAACATGGCACGAAAGAGATCAAGGTGGGTAAGAAGACACCTCCAAGAGGCACCAGAGTGTATAGCATTTGCTTATTTCACATTGCTCTCCATCGCCCTTTCTGGGGTGCTAATATGGACTACACTGAAATAATTCCAGTAAGATTATTACCAAGATAATTTCACAACAGGAGTAGTCAAATGTTATGAAAGTTAAAAAAAAAATCCTGTTTTATTATACCTTAATTTTCATACAAAATGGTCTTTCAGGGCCCACAATTATGTATGCAAATGACTTGGGCCTATCAACACTGGGCAGTAGAGTCTCCACATTGTGGCAGGTTCAGACGCAGTGAGCTCCCATCATTTTCTCCACAGAGAAGAGCAAACGTTAGGTACTTGGCAGGTAGGAGAATTTTCACTTAAAGGAAGCTGTGGTTCCTTCTGGAAGTAGGTGGAGCACAGATAGTAGTTGAAAGTGACATGGAAGAGATTCTGTCTCAGTTAATCTAATTGCTTCCTAAGTAGAGCTATGACTCAGTTCTAGGATAGTTGAGGAGAAGAATAACTTTACATAAGTACGGTTTAGCTTTCTGAGTTCTCACTTGGTCTTTATTCATGAAATGCATCGGCTCTCCTGTGTGTGTGTGTGTGTGTGTTTTAATATCACATATTCACACCTTTCTGCACAATAAGGAGATATTAAAAGCATGGGAAAGACAAATCAACTAGTTACAATTTTTGTTGGTTTGTCTGTATATGTGTGCAAATACGTTTTTATAGTGGCACCAGAAAACATATTGTAAATTTCTTTTAAATCAGATGCTGTATGTTTAAACATGAAAAAGGGCTTTCACCCTACTTGTTTTCAGCCCAGGGTGTAGGGTTTTTTTTGTCTGTGAGCTTGGGTAGCTGTATGTGGAGAATGTTAGCAGACGGCTGACCCTAACCCTAACCAATGCCACTTCCTTACTAGGGTTTCGTTCTTCTCAGAATTTCATATTGAGTGACACAGGGTTTCTGTAGGGATGAGGCCTTCATGGCAGTTGGGTTACCCTTCACATGTTGATATTTTTAAAAGACTTCTTTTTAAGAGATTTATTTATCTTTATGTTATGTGTATGAGCATTTAGCCTGTATGTGTGTGTGTGTGTGTGTGTGTGTGTGTGTGTGTGTGTGGCATCTGGGTACCAGGTGCCTGTGGAGACGAAAGAGACCATCAGATCCTCTGGAACTGGAGTTACACATAGTGTGATCTGCTTTGGGGGTACAAGTGCCCCAAACTGGATTTAAATAGTTTAACTAGTAAAGATACAAGGGGGAGGGGACAGTTTGGAACATACCAAGGCATGGGAGGCACTGAGGTGGGGAAACAATGCCAGAATGGCCATTTGTGCTTTAAGGTTGGTTCTACTGATGGGAAAGAAAATGAGGGTGTGACAGGTTCCTTTTACAGAAGGATTGGAAAATCAGTTGGAGACTTTGGGCTTTGCAACCCCCCCCCCCAATCTGTTCTTCAGGTAGTAGGAACACTTAATCATGACACATTGTTTCATCCTTCTGTCTCCATCAGTAACCTCCCAGAGTTCTCAGGAGAAAATCACATGTCCCTCATTTGACCACAGACACACAGTGTGATTGTTCCCTCCTGCTGGCATCTGGACTTACTGGTTTGTTTGGGTTTGGGAGTGCCATGCCCAAGAACTTCTTAGAAGCCATACCTTCTGAAGGGTTCTTCCCTACCTCTTCATCTGGCAAGTTTGTTTATAACTTTAATGGTCCGTGATCCACTGAAGAATTTCAGTCTAAATTAGTCCTTCCTGCTTTTGTGCCTTCACGGCCAGTGTTGCCCCTTCATTGTATTCATAATACGTAATTCTGTATTTATTTGTTGGAGGAGTTATTTAGATATATCTACACTTGGAAGGCAACTGTTTTGATCATAACTGTTGTTAGCACCAAAGGCAACAGTGATGCCACAGGGGCACAGTAAATATTGGTAAGATAACTGAGTCACTGATAGGCATCCAGCTTCATACGTGAAGGCAAGAAATACCAGAACTGTAGAAGTAAGAATAAAAATAAAATCTATAGATCTTTATGCATTATTCCTTGTTTTACTGACATTGTCACTTTATTCTAAACAAAGCTGTATTTTCTCTGTCAAAAAATTTATTCTGGGACAGATTCTATTGGTAGTAATAACAACACTGAATACTTAAGGATGAGTGTGTTGTTTAAGTGTAGATGTTCTTTATTATAGAGTGTCACTTTGTAAGAACTGATCATTTTCCTTCCAGCTATTCAGGAAAGCCAACCTCACATCGTATTATAAAACATTTTTGAAAAGCAGAAGGGAAACTGTCATTCTCTCTTTCTTTGTAAAATCATTGCATTGTCCTGATGATTTTCTATTGTCAAGATGACTAAAACTATCAGAGAAGGCTGTAAAAGCAAATTATAGTAAGAGTAAGGAGGAATATTCCATCCTCATACATTGCTTAAAAACACCTGTCCCTTGAAATTGGAAGACCCTGCGGACTTTGTAATGTGCACAATGAGCCATTGCAGGAAGAAGACTCCAACCACAGAGAGAACACTGAGGCCAGGGCAGCGCTGTCTTCGCAGGCTTGCTAAGCCCAACATGAGGATTTTTCTTCTTAGAAAAAAATATTTTTTTAAATTTGCAAAGTGAAATGCCTTGCTGTTGTTCTTGTCCATCTTCACTCCATTCTTTGGGCCTCCTTATTTGTCGTGAAGGCGAGTTCTAAGGTCCTGGTGAACGGCAGCATGTGCGGTGCTATCTAGTGCTAGCACCTTCCATTCATTTTTCACATAAAGCCCTGTGTGGTGCTCAGATTCACTGGTTGATCAGCAAAGGCTTTTGTTTTTAATTGGCAGAAGCGCTAAAAATTCATTATTATTCCCTGGAAATCTGCCTTAATCAATGATTATTAGCTGTCTATTAAAATCTCTTCTGGCTAACTCTATCAAAACTGAATTTTGAAATATAAGATTAAAAGTCATGAAATTATGGACAGTATGCTTACAATGTTTTTTTATTCCAAAGTTAAAATAAATGATATAACGTTACCAAGTTATTATTCCTGTTTTATTTTAAAAAGAATTTATATGAAACATTTATACCAAATCTAGCTTTCATGTGATGACATATACCTGTATAGTTTTTAATAATTTATTACAAAACATTTTTATTTTGTGTTTCCAGCACAAAGTAACCTTTTCCAATTATAAAAATTATAGTTTATAACTTTGCAAAAGTAGACAAGACTATTTTTAAAGTAGGTAGTATTTAGTAGTGTTAAATATTTGATAGAGGACTATATAATTTGCTTAAGTTTCTTCTCATGGATAGTGATAGAAATTAAATTTGTCAGTATCAATGTCAGGCAATGGTGGCATACACCCTTAATCCTAGCACTCTGGAGACAAAGACAGGCATATCTCTGTGAGTTCAAGGCCAGCCTGGTCTGCAGAGCACATTTCAGGACAGCCAATGGCTGCACGGAGAAAGCCTGTCTTGAACCTTCCTCCCCCACAAAAAAAGAAATTGTCAGTATCAAAGAAGAAAGTAATAGAGGGCATGAGGAATATAGAGTAACCACTGTATTCCTTTTCTAAAGGCTAGAGCATTTCCTTTTCTTAGTCTCTTTGGGCCTGAAACTTCTGACTGCCTCATTTTTCATTCTTTCCGGGGCTGGGCCCATGCTGAAGATACAGTCGGAGGCCTAGTCCCTACAGTGCAAACGTGTGCCGCTGAGCCACAGCCTCAGACTTAACTATTTCTTTTTGTTGTTGCTTTATTTTTTTCATCATTATTATTGTTATTTGTTACAATTTACTCACTTTGTATCCCAGGTGTAGCTCCTTCCTCATCTCCTCCCAGTCCTACACTCTGTCTTTCTTTTGAATGCTTTTTATTTTTTTAATCATTAAGATTTTAGTGATTAAGGTCGTAAAACATGCAGGCTGGACATGTCTTTGATTCCAACATTTTATCCACAAAAACATCTCCTGATAACTTGTCCCAGAGTCTCCTGAGACACTGGATTCTTAGTGACTTCTCTAAAAAGGACTAAAGGACCCCTCTAACATAGGATGAATTGATGCACATCATGGTTTCCCCCTATTTCAGGTCACTTTCATGAGGCTAAATCTGGTTGTTTTCTGATGTCCAATAATGTCACAGACTGACTGGTTATTTACTTGGACATTTGTGTTTGTGTGTGTTCCTGAGAGGCTATCTCTGGCTCCCAAGTGTCAGAATTCAAGGTATATGCTGCAATGCCAGGCTGCTGTAACCTTCAAATATTAACCGTCAAGGTCACCTTGCCCTTGCTATTTGAATACCCATGGAGTCATCTAAGTCTGAATGTAAAAGTCAGGAGAGTGTGATCCATAGTACACTTGTAATACATAGTTGAAAATTTCTGAATGGAAAATTTAATGGCTTCTCAATCTGATTAATAATACAGCCACTTGTAATTTTAGATAAAATATAAACTTAAAAGGATTTATTATGCAGTAAAATTTTATTAATTTTTATGTATTTAGAACTGAGAGAATATGGCTCATTTAACATTTATCAAATTAGTATCTTATGAGAATTTTTATAGGCAGTGGGCACACAAATATGATTGATTTAGTTGCTAGCTCTGGATCTGTTGAACAGAAAAATACTTTTATTTATTAAAAAGGGCTTAACCAAAGATAAATAAGTAAAGCAGGTTACAAAATATTACCTTTATGCTTTGGAGCTAACTTACCTTTGAAGCACCATGAGCTATAAGCTTTCACATAAAATCAATAAGGTAGCATCTTAGAAAAGTTGGCACCACTTACATACTTACGTAATTAGAATTTGTTAAAAATTTAAACTGAACTCATAAGACTACATAGACATCGTGTTCTGATTACAGCAAATTCCAGAAAATACAGTTATTAATTTTTAAAAAATATTCACCAGCAGAGGATTGCAACTCAGTGATACAGTGGTGCACACACACGCATACAAGTAAAGATGCCTCTCCAGCAAATCCTTCTTTTGCTCTGTGCCATTAACTTTGCAAATACTTCCCTCAGTGAAATAGTCTCCAATGTGCTAGCCTTCAGTTTGTACTTTCTAGAGCTCTCTGAGGAGACAGTGTTAGATTTCAACAAATGAATTCAAGCAGAGGGCCTGCAGGAAGAGTGGGAACGGGAGATGAATGTTCTCGTTCTCTCTCCAGTTGAATCAGGAAATCAGTATGAGAACATGGAGTCAGGTAGCATGGGAGAGAACCAGATTCAGGACCAGTGCTCCTTACTGTGAGTTCAAGGATTGTTAACTGGGTGCTAGTGTTGGTGGACGACTAAGTTTGGAAAGTAATAGCCTACCTCAATTTAAACTTTTTTTTTCTTTGCTGAGTGCATACGTGGAATATTTAATATACTGTTGTGTGCTGTTACTTTCCAGGAGAGGCTGCTGACTCCATTAGCATGCTTATTACAGGCCTCCCTCCCCCACAGTGGGAGGAGCTAGGGGGAGCATTAAGTCCAAACTTTGGGAAAGTGCCAGAGCCCAAACTTCTGTTTGATGAAGGCCGGGATCTCAGGGTTTCTGTGAGCTTGGGAGCTAAGTGAGGCCGCAGCTTTCACGCTTGGCTGGTGGCTGTTCTCAGAGAGTCCTTAGCGTTAAGGGCGGTCCTGGAGAGGGCAGGGAGTGACCTGGCAGGTGAAACTTTCCAGCCGCCTTTGGGGATCCATTGACCACCTTAGAGTTGGCATCACAAGAATCAAATAGCAAATCCTCAAGTATCAGTTTCGTTTAACGTGAAAAATAAAAACAGAGGTAATAATAATCCTTTGGCGGGATGAATATGTGTAGAAGCAGGTTTGAGTTTAATGTTTAAGGCCCAGGTTTAAATCTCCAGTCTTCAGCCTCCTAGAAGTCATGATTTGTAGCTGAGCTCTTCCCCACCCCACCTTGTGCCACTGTGGTATCAGAAAGCCAGTCTCAGAGACCCCCACCAAGTGTGGATTATTCCTTTCAGCCACACTGCTGAGTTTGGGGAGTTAAAAATAAAAAAGAAAAGAAAAAGAAGAAAAAAAATCACATGACCATCTTCAAAAACAGAAAGGAGAACAGTAAATTGTTCCTGAAGGCTCTTGTTAAGAGTTCCTCTTGTTGCCTGCTAATTAACAGATATCTGTCTGCCTTTCATGTGCTTGAATGGAGACAGGCATGTTGGGTGGGGCAAGCTGTGTGCGTGTTCCAAGGGGCCGTACTGGTTAATATGGAAAAGTTAAGCCCCCAGTTTCATGCTCTGGAAACTTAATGACTTAAAAGCACCAATTTTGCAGAAAAACCTAATACATGATTAGTTCCAAATAATAACGGCTTTCTGTTTGATAACCTGATGAAGCAGATTAAAATTGGCAAGTAGGAGCCCCCAAAGACCCCGAGCCCTGGAATGCTTCACAGCGTTCCATGGCATATCCAAACTTTTTGCTTTAAATCCTTTTACATATGGATTTACTGTTCAAGAGTGTTTTGGAGACGTTTGGAAAGTCAGAGTTACTAGACTAGTGATAGCCCACACAGTGAGAGCTTGATTTTCTAGACAGATCACAAAGCCCTGGAACCCTCATACATCATTCAAGAGCAATGGAGTGGGTGTCTCTCCTCCAGCTCGGGGGCCCTCTTCAGGGAGAAGGGGACCCAGCCAGTTTTCCCTCACAAGTCTCTCCAGGCAAATGGTTTTCCTGGAGAGCTTCGTCATTCATCCTGTTAGGCACTGTAGAACAAAAAAAAGAGAGAATGGAAATAAATATGAATTTTCAGGGTTCTGAAAGAATTCCCAAAACACAATTTTATATAAAATATATAAATATGTATAAATAAACCCCAGTTATTAATGATAGGATTAGATACTTTTGACTAAAAATGTTACGAGTAGTTTGGATGAATAAATGGAAAAAAGCTGGTGTGAAGCAGGTGACTGGGTACAATTTTTTTAAGATTTTCTGCTACGAAAAATATATAAAGAGAAATGAAGCTCATCTACACAACCCATTATCCCGTGTAAACTGTTAATACTCTAGTTTTGTGTTTTCTATTTTCCAGCAGTTAAAAAATATTTTAAGTAATTCATACCATTTGCTTATATATAGATTTGTAAGAGTTTCTGTAAAGGTGTAAAAACACATTTGCCATTGTTAGTTTAACAAATATAGCTCCTTAATAATAACCTAATATACACTCCAGGTTAAGACCCCCATCCTATCTTGAAGATTCTTTTTGAGTAAAAATTCTAACATTGCTGCTAGCTATGTTTTATTTATACTTTCAAATCTGCATTTATCCTTTACCACATACCCTCCCCTTCCTTTTATCATTAATTAAAGAAACCATGAAAACTTAAAGTATATATATATGGGTATATATATATATGTATATATATATGAGTATATATATAAGAAAGTCAAGGTTCTGTTTTTATTTGGAGCTATCACTTATTGAGTTCTTAATAACTGTCAGATGCTGAGTTTACAATAGCTTTAAATCTCTCCTCTGGTTCCAGTAAAGACACCAGATTAAAAGGCCTGATTTTAATCCCCAAGCCCCACAGAGAAGAAGGAGGGAAACAACTCCTGCAAATTGTCCTCTGCTTCTGTAGGCTTTCGTACACTCTCCAAGTAAATAAATAATACAAAAAAATCTTATTAAAAGGCCACACTAAGGCTTAAACATTGAGGATTAACCAATGGTTGGAGTTTTTCCCATCTGGAGACAAACAAACTCAGGTACGAAGGTTTCTGTGTGTCCAGTGTTTCAGATCTTAACTCATTTGTAGTTAGAGAGTCTGGCAGAGTCAGCAGTCATGGCATTTGAAAATCTGCATCGTTTCTAGAAATGCCTCATGATGTCATAGCGGAAAATTCCACACCTGACTTCATGTTTTGGGTTGCAGTCTAAACACATACACACACACTAAAAATATTGTATAAAGCTGCCTTGAGGGTAAGTGTATAAAGTGTATATGCATAAATGAATTCATGTTTAGACTAGAATTGCATTCTAAGATGCACCATTATATGTGTGCCAATATCCCAAACTCTGAAATTCCAAACCTCTGGCCCCAAGCATCTCACAGAAAGGACACTTGACTAAAAGTTTTAATTTTAAGCTTTGAGTTATTGTGTTTGAATTTTTAAGCTTTCATTAATGTAGATAGTTTGAAAAATTCAAAAGTCTTTCATTTCTTAAGTTAGCTTTAAATGTTTACTTTAAATGTTCTCACTGAAGAGCATAATAATTGGATTGTTTATGTGCTTGGAGGCACTGAATGTTTTGCCTTATACTTCAGGAATGCCCAAATCTCACAAATACATGTCCTATCCTGTTCCATTCTGGTACAACCAATGATTGATAGAGATTGAGTTATTATACAGAACCTTGTTATGGGATCAGTGTCTTCTACTTTGAAAACAAATGACTCAGCCAGACAGCAACATTTATTTTCTCTAAGTGACTGGGGGCCTAGCAATAGGAGACCATTATCCTGTGACAATATTCTGTTTCATTGACATTATCTCGAAAATGTAATTGGTCCATTACTAAATAGAGGTTTTGTTACTGATCAATTTCTCGTGATTTCTAAAACCATTAGGATAATAAATATGCCATCCCAGTAATTTTGTTGACGGAATGTTTTTTCCTTCATTTACATTTGTTGGATGAAAAATATAGATTTAAACGCTACAACTTATGCTAGCTTTGACTACTTTTCCACTGTAAGAAACAGGATTTATACACAACGATCATGCTTGTGTTGAGCATCAAACAGATGACTTTAAATTTTTCATGATTTTTTTTCCACTTGCTAAACTATATCAAATCATAATTGTTCCCAAACAATTAGTTTTCTCTCTCAGATTTTATTTGAAGTATGGTCCAGGTCATTTCTAGGACTTGGAGGCTTTCCTGTAAATCTACTAACGTAGCACATCAGTTAAACTGCCCTAACTCACCAGTGTGGAAGACAGCAGTGCCCACAGCTGTTAGAATCTCTAGGGTCTTGCAGTATAAGAGTTTCTAAATGTGTGGCTGTTTCCCAAATGTCCACCTCCAAAAAGTCATCTGTAATCTTGTTAAATTAGAACACTTCCAGTATCTTTCTGACTTTTACAGTTAAGGTTACAGTATTGATTTTATTTTATATCCATGGCTCTCAGATGCTCAACACTAACAAGACCCCAAAGCTAGATCTTCCCCCCAGAGACTGCTGACTCTCAGCCATTTATTTATCTCTGCCGATGCTCAACAAGGGAAGAGAATGTGCTGCACGTCCTGCATATTTGTTTTGGTGGTTTTCCCCCCTTTCAAATTATGTTTATGGATATTACTTGAGATCCTTTATAATTGTCTGTTAAATTGGCAATAGACAAAAGCAGATTGAAGTGTTTTTAAAAAGCAATTCATTTATCTGGTATTCATTCCTGTAGCAATGTTCTTTATTATTCAAAAACTCTTTTAAAAAGCTGTTTCGGGAAGGTATTTTTGAGTTTCAAAGAAAAAAATTCAGCTTTGGCTTTGCGTTGGATATAGGTATAGCCGAAATACCTTTTTTTTTTTTAATGGAGATTTGGTAACGTACAGGCATATAGCAACACGCTACTCTACTGTGCTTGGGTTAAAATATACAAGAGGCTTCAGCCATCATAAAGGGTTTCAAGTTGCTGAAGAATACAATAAGTACTGTGCTCAAGTGTAAGTAGGATTGAATAGCTCAATACTTAAAGGAGGAATTATTTTATTTAGCACAAAGGATATCATGCTTTTCCCCTTAGGAAAAACTGATTTTATTTTATTTTTTAAATTGAAAACTCATATTTAAATTGACATATTGCCCTTGTGATGCCATTTTTTCTGGTTAATTTTAGAGTGTGAGATTATGGAGATGCTTGTGAATAGATGTAGGGATTCATGGCAGAATAGATTCTGAGCACGGCAGAGTCTTTGAATCATCTGGCATCATCATCAGACTACTCTAGAGGGATTAAGTCCATATGTCTTGTCACAGCATTCACATCATTTTGTTAACTTGGAGTGTGTAGGAAGCACTTAACCACATCTACCACACAGTTGTGAAATCTTAACATCTACAAGAGTCCTTAGAATCATATTCATAAATTCTCTTTACTATGTTTTTAGAGACACTTTAATAACTTTAACTTAGTTACCATTCCATTTAGTACTCCATCTTAGAGCTTTATAAAATAAGGCCTTTCCTTCTCATGTTGTGATGTTGGGCGCACAACAGGATCCGTAGTCGACAACTCAATATGGGAATTATTTATAAGTCTGGGGAGCTGCAAACATACTGCTAACATTTTTGGTAAAATATTTTTCTAAAGTACTAATAGTACTTTGGTGGAAGTAATAGCTTTTTATAAGAAATTTAGGATGGCTTACTATAAAATACAAATAATAAAAATAATTGCCTCTAACTGTATCAGACCCAGGTAAAATTTCTATTGACTCTTATTAATATTTGACTGAAAAGTACCAGTTTAGTTTCTGTAGTTTTTGTTTTGCTTTCTTTTTCGAGACAGGTTTTCCCTGTGTAGTCTTGGCTATTTTTGTAGAGCAGGCTGGCCTCACAGATCTGCTTGCTTTTGCCTTACTGAATTCTGGGATTACAGGCATGCACCACCATGCCCAGCTTTAGTTTCTATGTACTTTTAACTGCATTTTCTATATGTTTTAACATGAGTCATAGCTTTGCAAGGCTGAGCCTATATGAGATGTGATTTTATTGTTGTTTTGTTCTGTTTTTCACTTGTAATATATTGGCAGCTGACCCTGTCATTCAGTTTTCAATTTCTGCTTTAAGATGTTTATCCGATGCTACTCTTTGGAGATATATATATATATATATATATATATGTATATATATATATATGTATGTATGTATATGTATATTGTTGCCTTTTTTCTTTTTGAGTTAGGATCTCTATGTAACTGAGGATGGCCTTGAACTAATTCTGCTTCCTCAGTGATGGGATTGGCAGTGTACACCACTCTACCCAGTTAATAACAAATCTTTGAGTTCCCGCTTGCTGGTGAATTTGTAAGTGATTTCTTAGTTCTCATAAATAGCAAATAAAGAATGAATACTACTTTGTGGAAATCCTTGTAACTGTTTTAAGCTCATCCCCCCTGCCCCGTTTTTTTTTTCACCATCCCTAGCCTTTAACAAACTGTAGCATCATAGCAAGTCATCAAGTCATCACCAAATATCTTAAAGAAGTAGATAGATACATCTTACTGTGAAATACTAGATGTAGTTTCATGTCCATTTCTAAGACTTGTTGACAGAGTATCCAGAAAAGTCTTCATCAGTTTCCATTTATACTACCAGTGTGTAACTAGCTTATCTTTTTGATCACAGGAAAAAATCCTGAAAAATGCAGCAAGCAGCTCGGTGATTTTGAAGTATGTTCTGTGAAATGTGTTTATGAAAGAGTTTCTCTGGTGTTTGACCCTAGTCCTGCACCTTTTAAAATAGTCATCGGCATGTCATTTAAGCTGTCAGGGATTACAACACATCTTTTCTTCCCATGACCATGCCTACCTCCATTTTACTGTGAAAGAAATGGAGAAAGTAGAAGAGCACATTAGGATTGTGCAGAGCTTTTAAGTAAAGACATAGCGCACTGTGTCCCCCACTCTCTCCCTGTCCTTCTTCCTCACCCTCTCTTTCTCCCTCTCCTCTGTTCCCTTCCCTCTCCCTCCCCTGTCCTTTCTTCATCTTCCAGGGCAAGCTTCCTGCCAGCAGTATAGGTAAACCTTGTGAAAGAAAAGACCTGCCAGTCCGCACAGGGAAACCAATTGAAACAAATACATCTTAGCTCTGGACTGGAATAATAATCAGGCTGTTTCAAACTAGCTTTGCTGACTATGAGATTTTACATAATGTCTATGGCACTGTAAATAACAGGTAAACCTTTCTCTTCAACTTCATCTTCCCCAAGGCAAAAATCACAGGAGGAGAAACTGTAGTCTCTCTTAGCATTTAGTTGGCAAACCATGTTTTCTGCCTTCACCTTTCCTCTGGGCACAGAGCCCAAGCCATTTCCTTGTCTCAAAGTTGACTGTGGATTTGTGGCCTGAAGTAAAAACAGCAGATTCCAGATCCAGAAATCATCCCACACACTTGATTTGGAAGCCTTTCATTTATTATCTCATCTATTCTAAATAACATTATTATTTTATGCACATAGTTCATCTTTTTTATATTGTCTTTCAGCTTCTACTCAACATTTTAATGGAAAGCAGAAGTGCCCCATTTTAGCTTATAGCTCATCTTTCACTTTTAGTGTTGTGTGTTGCCTGACAGTTTCAATGAAACAATGGATGTGTTGACCACCTTTGCCTTCATCCAAAACTGAGTTTGGTCTCTGAAGAGATTTTCAGTGTCCATCAGATTTTGTGTAAACCTATAAATTTTTTTAATGTATAAAAGTTTAAAACCTATAAAAGTCCAAAATCTAAAGAAAAGTGGAGAAATCTGAGAGACTAACAACGTAGTAAGATGTTAGTGTAATATAATCTTGTCAAACTACAGTCAATGCACTGTCTTTGAGCTAAATATTTCCACATATGAGCTTTGTTTCACTGCTTTGCATCATACCAGAGGGCCAAAGTTCACAGGAGTTTCCCAGCTGCGTGCGCACTGTACCTTGATTTTCTTCTGTGTGTGTGTGTGGTAGTGGTGGGGGTGGGTGGGTGAGATGTCTTAAAATGTTCAACAACTTAGTAATATAAAAAGCAGAGAAGATATTTTAAAACATGATTATAGCTTTTTGAACACAGAGATGAAACATACATTAGCATTCAGTAGTAGCAAAGAAGAACACAGCCAATGTTGACTTGTATGCATACAGTTCATGTAAGCTTGTGTATGAGTCTTACAGCTAAGTAAGGAAGAGGCTGGGGAATACATGAAGTAATCAAACTTTTAAAACAGTTTGATGCAATTACTTCTTTGTTAATTACAAAGAAATAACGTTTTCCTGAAAAATAGAACTGCCACAGCCATTATTATGTAATAATTTAGTGTCACGGTTAGCTAAAAATAACAGCTTCCAGAAATGTAGGGTCTCTCTCCTGTGTTTTTACATAATCAATTTGAAACAGCTACAAATATGAAGTGTTACAGGGAAGAAGAAGAGGAATTTTCTCATAGAAAATACTGTGTTTTCTAGGTAGGCTATCGCAATTGGACTGGTAGCTGATGTACTTGAACCTGCTGGAGAGGCTGACATTTTGTCCCAGAATACATGAGAGGAGCAGGTGTTCCCTGGGGACAGGTGTTAAAAGGTGGCTGTTCAAGCTTGCCCTCGCTCACTGGCTGACTTTAGTGAAGTTCTGCTAACAGGTGGCTAAGTGATTGGAGTGCCATGTGACATTTATCCCGGGAGCAACTTAGATGACAGGCTGCTACAGACTGAGGAAGGGGGTCTTTGCTTTGATGAAGAAATTGCCAAAACTCATGTCTCATTAGTGTTTCCTAGGGTTCTTTGGAAGTGAACAACAGTTTAATTAAGGGCTGACGTAAACACATTTCTACACACTTTCCCCGCAGCATTTTATCACATTAGAATCGATCAAAATTGTTGCCTTGGGCTGACTTGAACAGACATACATCTGGAGCACCATTTGTGCAAGCTGCCGCCGAGCTGAGTGTTCACGCTGCACTTGCTGCCGCTCTCTGCTTTTGTAGCTGAAATTACCTTGTTGGGAGATGAGTTGACCTAGCTCCTTATTTGCTTAAGCCTTTATCTCTTTGAAGTGATGCTGTGAAATGAATGACACATCAGGGCTTAGGATGTGTGCCTGCTGCAGTGCCAAAACTTCACAGTACAGCCCGTAAAAATTATAACTTGTTTTGCAAAATACTTGTTTAAAGATAGGCTTAAGTCCACGTGAACTTTTATCAGTAGCTTACTCAAAGTTTTTTGGGGGTTGGAGATATTTTATTTTATAATTCACTATATAATTAGTTCTAAAGCCATAGCTAATTGTCCAATTATGAATCAGAGCACAAGTGTGAACAGCAAGGAGCAGCTCCTTCAACATGAACCTTTCCAATTGAAGATTTAGCCTCCCTAGTCTTTTGTCATTAAGAAGAATCCTTGGTACAATCTAATAGTCCCATTGTTATAATGATTTAATAAAATCTGTTTTCCCATCTGCCCCTTTAGCTGGATTGTGAGCCTCACCAGCACAGGACCAGTGGATCTTGCTCACTCAGCACCTTGAACTTGATGTCCAGCTGAACCCCCTTTCACTTATGGGGTACTCAGTGGTTGACTTTACTGTTTCTCCTTGGTTTCCATTCAAGTACTCTTATTTGTGTTGTTGTTAAATCACTTTCCATTATAAACTTTTTTTTTGCTTTTATTGAAAAAATATTTTTCTTACATAATATATTCTTATTACGGTTAATGGAATGTGCACTTGAAGCTAACCATCTTGAGTTTATTTCTCTCACTGTGCTGCTTCTCTCACATATGAGAGAATATATATTATAACTTATATAAAGTGATGGAACATATATATATATATATATATATATATACATGTGTTTGTAATGGACTAGATAAAATGAATTAGTCATCAAGTGAGATTTAAGTGTAAAATTGGTAGTGAAATCTAGAACTCAGAATTTCTTTATTCATTTCTTTCTTTTGCTGTGTGTGTACACATATGCTTGCATATATGTGTTCAAACCTTGGACAGTAGGTGGTGATCAGAGGAGACCTTACAGAAGCCAGTTCTTTCCTATTATATGAGTTCTGGGCATGAGATTCAGAGCATCAAGCTTGGTACAAATGTCTGCGCCTGCTGAGCCGTATTACTGGCCGTAGACCTCAAATATTTCTCAGGTGGGATTATGGTTTGCTCAAGCATGTCAGTTGGAGAAGGTGTTGTTGTGTAAGTAGAATAAGAGAGTAGGGAGCCTAATTTGATAAATTGGAATGAAGTCAGGCACTAAGATTGAACAGCAGTATGGAAGCACATTCCCTCCCGACCCCCACGTACGCTGTTAAAATTCCTAATACAGGGAGAGGCAAGGGCAACAGCTGGGGGCAAACACGCTTGTATATGTATGGAACTTGGAAGGCTGAGGCAGTAGGATTCTCAGTTCAAGACAAGTCTTGGCTATCTAAGTTTGGGCTATACAAAGCAAATAAATAAATGAAAAATTACACAGTCTGGAAAAAAGAAACAGGAAGAGAGTCAAATTTTGGGGCAGTTTTCCAGTGTGGAATCGTTTCATACTTACATCTCGCGTTAATGTTCAGGCCTTCCTGGCTCTTGCTTCCTGTGTCTCCAGTGCTGAGCTGCTCCTGCCCTGTTCGTCCAGAAGTACCACCTATCTTTTGTCTTTCTTTCTCGTCAGTGGTCTTATCTTATGTATTATTCAACTTACCCTTTATTATGTATGTATTATCATTCAACTTATTATATATTTATACATCACCCAGCTTTATTATTCAACTAATTTTCAGTTTAATCTTTTTATGTATTCTTCTTCTTTCCTGAGGAACAGTAGGTTGCAAAAAACACAGCACTTGTTTTTCTTGACAGAAAGGCCACCGAAAGCCATCCCGTATTTTCAGTCCCCAAACATTTTTTGTGTATTATATGAGTACATTAAAAATAGAAATGATGTCATTTTTAGGTTGAAAGTCAATTACACCACAGACTTTGAAAATAAAATTAAAATAAAACAATACAAGTTTGATTCGTCATTAAAATGTAATATCTAGAAACTCAGCCCTGAGTTCCCTGCATAACTGCCTTTTATCCCCCACCCCTCACCCTGAGTCCATAGTTGTGCTTTTCTTTGAGAGGAATTCACTTCTGTGTCTGTGAGTGCTCAGCATTGTGTCCTTTCCATGCCCCAGAGCAGCATTTCTTTATTGATTAATGGGCCCAGAATTAATTTCACTTAATGGATAGACAAAGAAATGAGACTAAATTCTTTTACTCCCTTGCTCTTTCTAAAGTCAACACTTCTGCTTTGGCAGGTACACTTTCTCATGCTTGTCTTTATTCTGAGTTATTTCTGTTGTTAAACAGAAAATATCATGTCTTTTTCACCCTGTGGGTAGCCAGGGTCCCTGTTTCTGGCGTGTCTCTACTGCGATCCTCTGTGTTCTGCACGTGAAAATACTGTGTTATTAGGCACGTGACTAAAGGAGGACCCCCCCTCCCCAAAACCTGGACATCCAGCAACGACTCACAAAAGCTAAGGCTACCACTTTGACTAAGAAAAGTTGTAAATGACAAAGTCACTCATAATCTTAAATATTATTTGACACAAATAATATTTGACTTTTTCCTTTAGACAAGGAGGCTTCTGGGCGTTTGGCTATCTTCTGGGAGCGCTCAAGTGGTTGTGGTAGTTTTAGGGTTCTTGTCATTCTTTGCAGATGGTATAGCCAGAGTGCCTCTTTTCTGCCTCCTAGTACACAGGGAACTTCACTTTTTTATGTGATGCCTGTTGTACTTTATCACCCATCCTAAGAAGACTTGGGAAACTGATTCCCACAACTTCAGTTCTTTTAAATTTACCTGCAGGCAGAGGTAAACATAAGAGTATTAAGTTACTATCTTTTTTAAACCACCAACCACTAAAAATTTGAAATGAAGACTGGAGAGATGGCTCAGTGGTTAAGAACACTTATTGCTTTTGCATAGTACTGGGTTTCAGCTCCCACCACTCACATGGTGTCCCTTAGCTGCACTCAACCAGCATGCACAGGGCACATGCGTGCGTACATACATACACACATGCAGACAAAACACTCATCCACATTAAGTAGAGTCAATCCTTTTAAAGGATTAAAGAGTTTTTAAACAGTTTGGGATGGAAACAGTCTTATCTATTATAAGGAGTGAACTAGAGGGTCTTCCTCTTCTAACAGTTTGTATGTCTAAATTCAACTTCCAGTAGGTCAAATCTAATAGGGAGTCATTCCTTTAAAGGTCGCATAGTTCTTGGTTGAAGCTCTGTTTTGTCTTTGCTGTTTTCAAGAGATCTTAGCTGAAATGAGCTTCCTTTTCCTTTAAATATGTTAAACCTTGCCTAGAATTCGGGCCTCGCCCCAGCCCTTTGGGGCAGCCTTAATTGTTGTGGCTTCCTGAACAACTTTCTTTTCTTTTTGTCTCTTTGAGAACTATACTGAAAACAAAACAACAACAAAAAAAACCCACAGAAACCTGAAGTCTTCTAGATTAGTGGCCACCCATAGTCAGAAGTGTAACTTCTGCCTTGTGTAGACTCTGCTGTCTTCTCCCGTCAAAGGCCCTTTCCTCAAGTGCAGTCGTGCTCATTACTCATACTCAGTTTTATCGATGCCTTTTCCAGAACTCAGGTAATTTTTCAAATGGTTAAAAACAAATGGCACTAGTCTTTCACATCAATAACACTGGAGGCCTTTTCTTATTCTAGAACATTATGAATAAAAGTGCAGGTGATATTTTTTAATGCAGTGCTAAAGTTGTAGTGGTATCCCTTTAACAGATAGAGTCTTCTTTTTAAATATGTACACAAAAATATGCAGAGGTGAAAGCGTGTGATAATAGGTCTACCTCGGAAGCAGTGCAAGGAGCAGATGTGTTGGTGAGATTCTGAATTGATGACGGCTGAAGCTGGCTGCTAGGTGCAAGAAGTCTGTTATTCTGTCTACTATGCACACATTTAAAAATTTTAATGACAAAGTACAAATTTTATAGGCTGTGTTATTGTTAGAACATTTTGATATAACTTTATAAGGTTCCATAAAAATAAGCTTTACTTGAGATGTTAAGTCCTGAGTCATCTCCCTTTCACTGGTGCCTGCTGGATATTCTTATCAGACATGCTGACAAAGATATCTAGCAAGTCGCCCAGAGTGATCTGAGATGATGAGCCTTCACAAGAGTCTGCATTAATTTCCCTGCTTTAATTCTGTTCTCCGGTCAGTCGCATTCACTCCGCCCACACTTTAATTTCAATCTCTCGCCTTCTGTATTTTAGAAGTGCTGAGTTTTTATGCAATGAGTGAATGGAATCATGAGTACATCTATCACGGCGTGATTGACAGTATTTTAGAATTCTTTTTGACTTCTTTATATTCTCTCACTGGATGTATAGCTTTATAGATGCACAGAGTAAATCCAGTTCACAATTGTATCCCCAGAAAGTGGTGTCATTTCGGGCATATATTAGTACATACCTGTGAAATGAATATATAGTAAGCATGAATTGTGTGTGTCTTTTGAAATGGGTGTCCGTAGTGGTTCCATTGTAGATATTCCAACTCCACATAGTTTCAGGAGGGTATGCTCTATCTAAACTGTCTATTTGTTATATGTTACCCTTCTATAACATTCAAACATGAGTGCTTCAAATCCAGACTCTGCTATGTGTGTCCTTCTAGCTGATTATCTCCCTCCTTCATAGATCACTTGGACTTCTTAAGTATTTTATGTTGTCCCACCATTTTGAATACTTACTTTGTAGACCTGTTATCCCCTTGGATACTTTGAAAATGGCACCACACAGGACCTGTCCTCCTTAACCTGATGAGGCAGAGAACAATCCTCTGCACACGGAGTCTAGGAATATAACAGCAAATGCCACAGTGTCTCTGTACCCAGCCCACAGACCTCCTCTTCAGTGCTGACAGATGTCTCCACCACATTTTCCTCTTTGCTAACAGTGAATGTCCCTAAGTCAGGAATTGTGTTTTATTTACCTTAACATCCATATTTATCTGGAAAATAGCGGAACCTGATAAATATTTGTAGAATGAGCAAGTTAAAGAATGTATTTTTGTTTGTCTTTGCTAAACAGATAATTTTTTTTTTCCACAAAAGATGTTAAGTCAGAGATTGTTTTTCACACACTAGCACCCAGTTACTTTCTCGCTATTTTCACAATGTCACCATCAGGTCAAAAGATAGGCCCCAGTCATTGAAGTCAATGAAGTCAACGCTGGGTTCTTTGACCTAGTGTATAGATTTTTCTAAAAGGGTGAGAGCAAAAGAATCCCAGAGTATTGGGAAATGAGATCTGTTATGTTAATATACTGCTTAAGAAGGCCAGGCAGGTTGAGTGTGTCCCTTTTGCTTTGCAGATATGTCTTCTCCTACTACAATGAAGAAGCCTGAGAAGCCACTGTTTAGTTCTACATCTCCACAGGACTCTTCCCCAAGACTGAGCACTTTCCCCCAGCACCACCATCCCGGGATACCTGGAGTCGCGCACAGTGGTGAGGCGTTCTGAGGGGAGAGGGAAGCCTTCCTTCTGTCCACATGCCAAACACTTGAGGGTGGAGGGGAAGTTTATTGTCATTGCTACAGTGACTATAGTTGCTAATGAACAAAATATTTTTTTCTTACCAGTTTATGAGAAAATATGAAAGAATATATAATTTCACAATATTTACATGTGAAATTTTACAATTTTAATCACACAAGCTTTCAAAAATAGAGTATTTATTCATCTTTAACCCCAAGTTTGGCTCTAGTTTTGTATATTCTGCTAGAGAAAGATGGATTTCAGAGTTTATTTATGACTTAGAGGGTTTTTTTCCATAGGCACTAAGAATGTAGACAGTATATTTGAAGGCCTTTGAAAAATTTGAAACCTATATACAATGAGTAATCAGTACTATATACTGGGTCCTATCACTTTTAAGTCTCCTAGAGAGTAGTGTTCTGATAGTTTTGTACATTACTGTATGTATAATGATGTTCTTTTTTGTAGTTAGATGACCCTATTCCCACTAATTCTAGTTTTTAAATTTTAATTCATAAGTTGAAACATGAGGTTTACTGTTGTTTTTTAAAAATGCGTGACTTTAGATGTTATTATTAAGGAAATTATTAAGCTGAGATAGAAATATAAAAATTACAGTGGCATAAACATTTTCATATCAATTGTTTGGGCTTTTGAACTAAGTGAAAAAAATTAGTAACCATTTCATAAATGTTGCATATTTGGCCTTAAGAAATTTACATACAGCAATTTAATGGCATCTGCATTATGACAGTTGATTAAGAATTTATACTTCTAACATTTTAAACTGTTAAATAGTATTTTTATGTCATGAAACATGAAACCTCTGTAGTAAGCTTTAAATACTTAAATATCTAAAATACCAGTCATATGTACAATTAGTATATTTAATAGGTATCTTCCTGTGGTCAGAACCTCAGTGAAGGCAAAAAGGTTTTGTTCTTAAAGGACTTATGATGTAGTAGGAGTCAATGGACCCATTCCTGGCCAAGTATGTAATCTCAAAAGGACCAGATACTTGGGAGAGGCTGAGATGCCTGAAGTAAATATGTTGTACTCTAAGTTTGAAGGTAGGTTAACGCCAGGAAGAGCAGCAAGCAGGGGGCTACCTGGTGCAGGTAGAGGCAGGTAGCCCCAGTACAGTGTGATCACCACAGCGAGGAACTGCCGTGTGATCAGGGACAAAGTCTAGTATGGCCAGCAATCCAGAAATGGGGCCTGAGGCACAGGGGGAACCACTTTTTAAAAAGTTGATACAGAACTAAAGCAGAAGAGCTGGAAGGAGCCAGGCTAGAAAAAGAAAGACAATTAAGAAGAATTTGTAATAATGGAAGCAAAAAATACACATGTATGTTTTTTTTTAAATGAAGGAAAATATTTCTATTGTGTAATTTGTCTTTCTGTCCTTTTCAAAGGATTAGAATGGCTTTTATTAATAAAATAACCATTTTTACTTTAATTTTGAAATATAAAATCCTACCTGCTTATATCAGGTCCAGTACAGTTTCTGAACTACCCAAAGATTTGAATTCAAACTTGAGTTGTTCTGGTTCTGTTGAAGAGACAGATTTTTTTTCAGAATTCCTGAGACCAATTAGTTCTCAAGCCCAGAGGCCAAGATGTAGCCACCTGTGTGTTTCACAGGGTTTATGTACACATGCGCACAAAGCTGTAACTAAAATGTGGGGAGAGTAAGATTACATATGACTTTGCGTGTCGCTCATTCTTAGCACACTTGAGGTTCTGGTCCTGGGTTAAAAAAATCCTTGGACATTAAGTTTTTTAAAAATGCCCTATTTTTCAATAAACATTTGTATCTCCTTAAATTATACTTACTAAAGTAGAATTCAAAAGTGCTTTTGTGGCACTACTGTTTTAAAAAATGTACAGTTGGGCTTCACACCATCTGATGGAAGGGTTCCACAGGGAAGATGTTTAAACCATGTGTTCCGTTCCCACACTTCTGCAAGTCCTAAGGACCAGTCTCCTAGACCTGTCCAACTAAATTTGTGGTTCCTCACCATGCACTCCTAAATTTTTATATCCGGAGTGTTTTCTTTGAGGGAAATGACAGAATCTCTTAAAGCTTTCTCCTTCTCCCCTCTTTCTTTTTCACATAATTACAAAGTTGAAGATGATCATTATAGACAATCTACATCTGTAGTCATAGAAAGAACTTAGTTTTCACATTGTTTGCTGAGTTGTTTTCTAAAATGTTGAACGCTGTTTTTATTTTCATAGGACTTAGATCAAAATATTAAGGCAATAGAGACTTAATCTTTACTTGTATATATTTGTCATCTTAATTAGTAATTATGTAATTATTTCCAGCAACTCTATAGAAATAATGGCTAAAAATTCTCCGTATTTAAGATTTTTAATTTTTTTTAAACCTAGACATTATTGTCATATACTATTGTGGAAAGGTACCATTGAACATTATGAACACACATATTTTATATGGTATTTCGTGCTGCAAGTAGAACATATTATTGCAAAGTATATGGGTAAACTCATCTGTTTTACCTACATAAAAATTTAAATTAACATTTTTGTGGCTTTTATTTTTGATCTCACTTCAGCAATACTACTGAACTTTAGTAACAACTGGAGTCAGAATAAAAGTTAGCCACAGGATAAAGATCTCTTGGTTTTGAAAAGAATCATCTTCATTAGGAGGAAGGGTGCAGTTCCATGTGCTAATCTTCAAGAGTATTTACATAGTGAGCAGCTCATTGCTCATGATCTAACATTTTGCTCTGTTAATTGTTACCTTTCATTTTAAACAACTGTCAACTAGGTTATATAGAGAGATGATTTATTCAAAATTGAATTGCATTTCTATTTTGAGTTGTAGAAGAAAATGCGTGGGTCTGCTTCTCTCTAATTAATGCTGTAACTTGGTCTGATTTAGGGAGACAAAGACTTTCTAAACAAAGAATATATCTTGAATGGACAATAACCTACTCAAATATTTTGTTTAATACTACCATCATCTATACAAGAGGCTTTTAAAAAAATTTTTTTTTTGTTCATGGATCTGGAAAGAAACATGGGTTTGTTATGTAGCGTGAAGTTAGCAGCGCCAGCATGCAGAAAAAGAAAAAAGTGAAAGGTAGTTTACTTAACTACGGGAACAAGTGAATGGAAGATGTGGTTGACCGCACTGGAGGCGGACGAGGCCAGAGGCCTGTGCACTGACAGTCTCTTTTGTGTGTGCGTGCGTGTGTGTCCACAGTCATCTCCACTCGAACTCCACCTCCGCCCTCACCGCTGCCGTTCCCGACGCAAGCTATCCTGCCTCCGGCCCCATCAAGCTACTTCTCCCATCCAACAATCAGATACCCTCCCCACCTGAATCCTCAGGAGACCCTGAAGAACTACGTACCTTCTTACGACCCATCCAGTCCTCAAACCAGCCAGGTAAAAACAAGAGAAAGCAAAATACATAGAGCCTGAGGGACGTGGGACAGGTCTACTTCTAAGGGTGAGGTTAGTCAGAGAGTATGTCCGGTGCAACATCAAGCCTAGTAATCTGTCTTCAGGAAGCTTCGTGGTGGCTCAATACTTTTTTTTTTTTAATTAATTTAAAGGTGGCTGAATGACAGGTAGGAAGTGTGTTGCTCCAAAGGGATACATTTGTGAAGACATTTTGGGTTGAATGTTTTGGATTTTCATTGATTGAATGTTTATGCAGAATGTTCATTGCCAAAAAACCTCTTGAGCTGGAGTTCACACCTCTGAAATACCTGGTTTGATGTAGAGACAAAGTGCTTATTTCAGGCAGGAGCAAGGTATGTGCTAAAATAAACACCCACAAAAGAACTTACAGCTGTATTTATAGGCCAGTTATTCGGCATTAAAATCAGCTTTGGTAATGTAAACATTTTCAGCAGCCTTTGATGACTCCTTGACTCTTTGCAGAGACATGACTTACATTTAGTAATGAGTAGCATTTCTAGCTCATTCTGTCTTTGTCTGTCTGTCTTTCTCTCTCTATCGCTCATTGGCTCTCTCAACATCATATAGTGATTTTAGGAAGTCTTTGTATAAGTATAGTAACTCTTGCGCATTTCCCACGCTAGATGCCTGGGGTTCTTGTTTTGTTTTGTTTTTGTTTTTGTTTTCTGGTGAGAGTTCACTGCATAGAGGTTTTTCACAGGAGGATTTCCTTAGTCAGCTGGATGGTCTTAATGCCAATAAGGAGTCTACCAGTGGTTTCAGCAGCTAGTCTAGTTACAGTATCTAGGTTTCTGATGTAATTTTGATCTTACAGACTAGTATTGGGTTTTTCTCTTTTATCAAAAAAAAAAAAACAACCCTTTCACTTCTAACAACTTTTTGTTTAAGTTGTTTTTTATCTTAATCACAGGTTATATACTTTGTATCCCGGCCAAGCCTCCTCCCTCATTCCCTCCCACTCTCCCCATCCCTCCCTCATCTTCTCCCTGCCCCCCTCCAAGTCCACTGATAGGGGAGGACCTCACCCCCTTCCATCTGACCCTAGCTTATTATGTCTCTTCAGGGCTGGCTGCAATGTCCTCTTCTGGGATCTAGCTAGGCTGTTCCTCCCAGGTGTGTGTGTGGGAGGGTTGAAGAGCCAGCCATTGAGTTCATGACAGAAATAGTCCCTGTTCCCCTTACTAGGGTACCCAGTTGGATACTGAGCTACCATGGGCCACATCTGAGCAGGGCTTCTAGTTTATATCCATACATGGTCCTTGGTTGGAGAAACAGTCTCCTAGAAGATCTCTGTGCCCTGATCTATTTGGTCTTTGTGGAGCTCTTGTCCTCGCCAAGTCTTACTAACTCCGCCCTTTTGTCATATGATTCCCTGCACTCTGCCGAAGGCTTGGTTGTGAGTTTTACTATCTGCTTTGATACATTGCTAGTTAGAGTCTTTCAGAGGCCCTCTGTGGTAGGCTCCTGTCCTGTTGCTTGTTTTCTCCTACATTCAATGTCCATCCCGTTTGTCCATCTAACCGATGATTGATCATCCCACCCTGGGTCCTCCTCCTTGCTTATCTTCCCTAGGTGTATAGATTTCAGCATGTCTAGACTTTGGGGAATCAATACAACACTTTATGATACCACTGTTAAGTTGTGCCAAAGTTAGAGTACATGAGTATATGTGTGTCAATTATAAAGTTCAGGGAAAAAAAGCTTTTGTATTTATTTGTTAAATGAAGCAGAATGGTTCCTTCTGGATGCTTTATGTTAAGCATAAAACACTGTACCCCTCGTGTGGCTTAGTTTTACTAACTAATATACAAAACTAAATATTAACATTTGGGAGTTAAACATCTATTCGTGCTTTAGAATAAAGAGTCCATGTGATATACTGAAGATGAGACTAAAGACAATTAAGGATTGGGTGAAGTCTTGGGACGCCAGTTCAGAAATAAAACCTGCTCTCAAAGTGTGGATTCAAAAGTCTCTATTCCATAGAGCATTTCGCTAGACTCAGCTGGGAACAGTGCACACAAGGTCTGATTTTAATTTGTGTAGAATTTCCATGAATAACAAAGTCTAATTAAGACATCCATTAAAAGTCCTTAACGTTAATTCAGTGTGGAAAATCTTAGAGTTCCATTGGATTTTTTTTTTAAACTGATGTCTTAATTAGGCACTGTTAGGGGGAAAATTATGCAAATTAAAATCAGGCCCTTAGTGTTACGCATTTCTTTAATTATTCAGTGCTTGTTTTACATATATTTCAATTTCTTTATAAGTTAAAAGTGCATATTAGGTGATAATCTGCCTCTCTTGTCTCAGTTTTTCCTGTATGTTTTCAAAGTAAAGGTCCGAGAAGCATCTTACTCCCATCTCAGTTGAAAGCCAAAATCTCAAATAAAATCCTTCCGAGTTTTATATACTGGAAAAAACATAGTAAATAGGATAGCCCATCTCTAGTGTTGTTCAATAGGATAGCCCATCTCTAGTGCTGTTCATCCACAGATGAGACACCCCTCTCTATATCCAACAGCCGCTGAAAGGGCAGATGCTTCATGTGTTTAAAGCGGTGGACAAGGGAAGAGTGAAACCTCCTCGACCCTAGAAGAGCCTTCATGGACTTGGCCACTCCTCCTTGTCCTTTTTCCTACTTTTGAATGGGAGAACACCTGTCTGTTTGTAATCATTCAGTTCCTATAGACAAAGTGTACGCTATACAAGCTTACCTTCAGTGAGACATTGCGTTGAGATTCTTACCCTATGACTCCTGCTCTAGGTAGGTATTGAATTGTTTTGGTGAAGACTATGCAGAGACACTTTTGCCGTTGACGGTATCACCAGTGCAAAAATAAGAGCTTTCTTCTGTCCAGGGCCATACACAAAGCAGTCATTTACAATGTTCCCATAGCCAGAAGTTGATAATGTCTATTTTTAAGAAACTTACACTGACTTAGAAAGAAAAATGGGCCTTTATAGTGAATGGCAGAAATATTTTTTAAGGAACATTATATCTGCTTTGATGTTTTATTCCAAACGCAAAGCATTTGCATTTCAGAGTAGTGCTGTTTCCCTCCTTTGCAGTGCTGGAGATGGGGGAGGACCAGTTGTCTCCAAGTCCAGCAGTCAGCAGCTCCTTCCCAGCCTTGTCCAGCACCACACTGAGCTGGATTCTTAAGCAACTGAGATGCCTTCTCCTCCCCACAGCAACTTGGAGATTAATTCCAGTACTGATGCACCAATTATTGCAAGAGAGTCATGTTATTCAGTGGAATATTTAAAATAAAATTGGCTTAAAGATGTGTCTCCCATAGGTTACCATAGAGGAAAACTCCAGTTTATTTTCTCAACGTAAAGTTAAATAGTCAAGTATGCATGATGAATTGTCAGGATATTCAAAGTCAATTTTTAAAAATAAAATAGAGGAGGTAGCCCCTCTGTAACCCACCCAAAGACTTAATCGATGCCTCTAAGTCAAGAATTTTAAGTGCTATCTTTCTCTAAAGAAATCACCAGTTACAGTGTATACGTGAGTATTTAGATACACATTGTTTCATTAATTTCTTTGCTTTGGAAAGTTGAGTTCATAAAGACCACATATTTGTGGCAAATACTTCTTGCAAATTGTTAGGAAGACCATGCAGTGAAGATTGTTTCGTGAGCATAATCAAAAACAGCATTTTCTACCTGAGATAATATATTCCAAGCTTTCTTCAAACAGTTTATCCTTAGTGTTTTGTCTCCTACCATAGCAACTGTTTTTATATTGAGTGCATAAAACTCAAGTAACAACATCTTTTCCAAAATTGGACAGGAACATTTCTTTATTAATTCTCACAAGCATTTGTGCAACTCCTCACGTATAGCCATGGAAGAGCAACAAACAGCAGTATGAATTTGATGGTCTTTGTGTTCAATTCGGTGCATCATAGTCATTTTCTCTGGGGATATTTTATTCTTAAACATAATGTCTGACTTACTTTTACATTTTATAACTTGGTGAGCATCTGAAGTCTTAGATGCTTTAAATCTCATTCTCTATGTTAGTAAATCATTGAAAGTAGACTGGACACCCTAAAGTCTAAGTCTCCTGATAACGTGTGTCTGCATTACCAGTGTGTGAGAGAAAGCTGGAGTCTTATATGAAGAAGAATGGATCATTGAGTGTAAGTGAAGGAAACAGTATAGGGTTGGATATGTTTCCTATTCTTGACATTCCTGTTTCCCTTACATCAGCGACACCATGGTTCAGTAAGAAGATATTGTACTTGTACTGAGAGGTAGAGTGAGGAAGGTTGGGTTTTTACTGTAGAGAATTGGATAAGGAATCCCATTGTAGATTTAGCTCAGGTTCACTCTCCATGTGGGTTTTCTACCCTACCAAATGAGAGGGTTGGGTCTACTGGGCTCTTGGGGGTTTTGTAAAGAGGAAGTCACCTGTGCAAAGTGCATTGATGATCAAGGCCTTGCTTGAAATGCTGCTGCTGCTGCTGCTGCTGCTGCTGCTGCTTTTTACCACTAACCATCGACTGGCTCCCAGCTCAGATTGAGAGGGTCTCCCTGGTGGAGGCTCTCTATCTCCAGATCCACCTGCGCGCACTGAGTGGAGTTGTTGGACAGGAATGACTGCCTTTTGGATTGCTTCACCCCGCATTCTGTTTTTGTTTTGTAGCCTAACAGCAGTGGTCAAGTAGTAGGGAAAGTGCCTGGACATTTCACTCCTGTCTTGGCACCCTCTCCCCATCCCAGTGCAGTGCGACCTGTGACCCTGACCATGACAGATACTAAACCCATCACTACATCCACTGAAGGTGAGGCAGCTTCACCTACAGCAACCAGTAAGTATTTCTGTAGGAAATGAGAAATGTCCATCAAAGGCACCATTGGATACATGATCCAAGGTGGAAAACAGGGATGTTTCTGGCTACCTGACCAGATGGAGATTTCTCATTTAAGTGGAACTAGCAGGCATGTATGTGGCCGGGCTGTCACATGCTCTCGCTTATCAAATTTCTGTTAGTGCATCATATTTGACAAGGGAGAAGCATTTTTTTTTAGTAAACAGCCATAACAAAAGCAATAACCCATGCCTGCTTGTTCAAGGTAGACCTTGAAATTACACTGATAACACAATATAAAAAAAAGTTTTACATCACCAAAGAGAGATTAGGGAATTATTACTTATTGGAGCATTTCTAGAAACCAAGCCCTTCCCTTAGGTGAATGGAGTCAGTGTCTCTGCAAGATAATTACATGTTAACCTTACTGTAGGTTATGTCACTGGGAGAAGCAGCCATGTAGGCAAGGACACTTTGAAATTTAGGATTAGGTATGTGTAAGGTACCTACACTTTCATTATCTACATTTTCTTTAAATCTTTTGGTTATTTTGGCTATTACATTACAATCAGATACTATGCTTGTTGGCATGGCCATAGCACTATAAATGTCAGACTCAGGCAGCATCCTTACATAGCACACATTGTAAATGTCAGGCTTAGGCAGTATCCTTATGTAGCATACATACATCAGTAAGCCAAATGATTCCTCTACTTCATCATGTAGAATATTTGGAATTATATGAGGAATACATTTTCAATTGGCTTCACCCAAACTACCACCGTCTTAGAGGGACTGGCCAATAGCAAGGTTTCATCTGAGAGGGACCAGCATGCTCCATCACCATGATGTGTGCCTTATAGTCCAGTAGCTTTTTTATTTGGGAAGAACAAGGAAATCGCTGTGCTCTGGAAACTCCCTTGAAGAAGTATAACATCAGAGACATCATTGGCTCATACTGTCTTTCTCTCAGCCCTGAAAGAAACATTCTTTTTAATGGCTTCTAAAAAACGTGCATAGAAACTTTCCATGAAAGAATGTACACCTTAGGTGCACAGTGAATCCTCCGCATTTATTTATCATAATTCATGAGCCCTATAAACTAGTAAGTCTGGATAGGCTCGGGATGTACATCACTAAACAGCAATACTTGGTAACTAGCTCACTGGCAAAGAGTCCTACCCTAGGAAGCATTTTCCTGAATGCAAAGTTGGATGAGACTTTTCTTCTAAATGTTTTTTGTGTATATTACAATCACTAAGACACTATATGTGCGTTTTGAAAGTGAGCATCACAACATCTTTGAGCCAAGACAACAATTTAAATAAAAGCACATTAAAAAAAAAACTAACATGATTTTGAAAGGTAGTCAGAACACTATCTCAGGATAAATGATCAAAACTAAAGTTCCAGGATCTTCTGGTGCCTACTTTTATGCTAACACCCATATGTCAAATTCAGGGGAGGCTCCTGCCCAGATAACCACAACCCTTTCATGGGTGTGCCTTCTCCCTCTTAGATAATTTCTTACATATTCATGCAGAGGTCGTTCCAAAAAGAGATCTTATTTGACTAGAAAAATTTCTAAAATATCCAAAAGGACTATCTAGCTTACAATAAAAGAGGGCTTTCTCACACCTGTGTAAAATAAATGTACTAAGTAACGCCACTGATAATGAGAGTCTAGATGTTGAATTTATACATCAGTGAAGCTAAATGGAGAGAGTGAGAAAGCCTCTGTTCATGATTGGGCAGGACCCTCAACACGTGAGCCTAGACATGGTGTTCACACTGTAAGCGTAAGGCCCCTCTGTCCCTTCCCAGCCTGCGTGTTGAACTCACAGGGCCCAGTAAGCAGCAGGGAAGGCTGGGTGCTGGTGGCCGCCCTTGCCTCTGCCCCTAATTATTTAACAGTAATGAGAACATAACCTGTGAGAATCTTTCATGTTTTAAAAACTTGACCTAAAAGTGTCAAAGTTCAAATGATGTATTTTTAGGTGAACATGAAGAAATAATATATTGATTTTTAAAAGCTAGCCATTTAAAAGTCACTGTCCAAATTCATAATTAATATAAAGGTTTTAAACCTTTCAGACTTCGTAGTGTAGCATATGGTACACACTCAGATTTGTTTTGTTTTTTTAATCTGAGATGGAGCAGTAGGCTTAATTCTTTTTCTCATAAAAGGTAGACTTAGAAATGAGAATATTTCTCTGTGAAGTTCACTCCAACAAACAGAAAGGCACTTGTTAAAAAATAAAAATAAAAAGGAAACTAGACCACAGCAATGTAAAGACCAGTCACCCTCCATCTACTCTACCTGGTAAGCAAATATGTAACAGGTACCACTAGATTCTTCCTGGCCAATCGCAGGCAATTGATAGCTGTTTTACACTCACAGAAAATGAAACATTTCTTTTTTTCGTCAAAATTTTTTTCTACCGTACTTGAGGACATTCCCCATACTAAATAAAAGATGGAACTGAGTCATTCTGTGCGCTGTAATCCAACTGGGCTCTTCTTTTTAAAAAGTCTTAGTGAACTTTTTACAAGTTACACACTTAAGTTCAAAATTTTTTTCATCTCATAATCGTTATGTATATCTGCTAACTCTGTCATTGAAAACTGTCAATTTCCCTGACAATGCTTGCCTACTTTTACATTGAGAGTCCCAGGCAGCCATCATTGGTTATTCCACTAGACATAGGTGACAGGTGTGTCTACGGAGAAGACTCCAGTGTAGCCAAACCTCAGCCTCTAGACAGTCCAGTAGCTATAGCACACACCAAGAGACACGCACACCAAAGGATACATTGTGGTTTATTGCATCAATTTTTTCTAAGTGGGGGGAATAGTTGATTTGAATTCAGTTCCCATTTCTTTTTCATGACTTGCTATTCACTCAGACCAAAGAGAAGAGAAATGAAGACTCCTTTTTGGTAGTAAATCCCACTTCTCTGGGTTTCTAATACATGGACAGGGTGTTCGTTCTGACAGTTCACAATTTTTATCTTTGTTTTTGTTCTTCCTTGATCAGCCTACACAGCCTCAGGCACATCTCAAGCCAATCGATATGTGGGACTAAGCCCAAGAGACCCATCTTTCCTGCATCAGCAACAGGTGGGCACGTTTCACCCAGGTGGAATGGGGTAGCCACGCTTTGCTTCGGCGCTTTTCTCCATGTTGCCTCTTAGATCTGGACTCAGGATGGGGCTCACGGGGCTTCCAAGACCAAAATTGATCACTTTGTTTCCCAGATTTTTTTTTTCTCATTTATCCTTGCTTCTCACCTGTCTGGAGTTTCTGAAACTCGCTCACCGCCTCCTCTGTCTTCCTGGCACACAGTGATAGCGTCCGCAGAAGCACTGCCCTCCAGCCACACCGTCCCGCCCTGCCTTACTGGATGCTGAGGACGTACTAGCCTGTGTGGCTTTCAAGCTAACATGGAAAACCAGTTGGAGAGTCAGAACATAATTTGTGTTTGAAGCGATTTTGTTTTCTTCAGATGCTTCAGTCCTCCTATGTATTTTTATCTGGGAGGAGAGTACTTTGTATAGCTGAGCTCACAGGGGACACATTATTCCCATACTAATAGTGTAAATTGCTTCACTGGTTTCAGATGGGATAAAACACTTTTTTTTTTCGGGAAAGGGGGTCGGTGATTCTGCCTTCTTACATCATTTATGTTTCAAGTAGCGTTTTAAATTTCACATCTCATTAATGCTGTAAATTTAATGCAAATGAAGTGTTTACCCAAACTGTGAAAAACTACAGCCAGGATTAATAGTAGCTTATAAACAAATTAGCCACAGTAAAAAGCATGTACCACACCATCATAGAAATCCCATGATTCTAGTTATAGGGTCACAGATATACTTCTAAACTCTACAGAACTGATGTCTATTTTATGAGGCGTATGTGCACTCCTCTCAAGTTTGAATATCAGTATACAAAACATTAAATAAAAATATAGGCCACAGTACATAGGGCAGAGCCAGGAACACCTTGCTCTTCATTTGTGAATCGTCTGTGTGTTTTTATGAGGTCTGTGTATGTATCAGGCATGCACAGCTACTTGTACCCATGTGCTCAGTTCTAGAATGGCCTCTCTGTTTTTTGCATACTGTTCTCCAGGCTTTCCGTTTCACAAGCCAACGTGATAGACTGTGTATGGTAAAGGTCACCACATGCAGAGTTCAGAGAAAATCATAGAGAGGATAGCTCATTCAAGATACTTGACATTTTGTGAGGTTAAAAAAGCCAAATAGAACACAAGAGAACTGACTGAAGGATCTGTATATAGTTATGGAAATACCAAATAACAATTAGTGGCTTTGCTAGCCAGTAGCTTTCAACATGATTCTCTGGAATGTTGCCCTTTTTTTTCACCTCCAAAAATGCTATAATATAAATATGTTACTATAGTTCTATTTAACAAGTGTAAGTGTTAGTTGTGTTTTTTTAAACATATGCAGGATTTATAGGTTTTGGAAACTTGTTCTTTTTAAAATATCATTATACATATTTTAGGAATATTTTTGACATGAGACTTGCCATTATTCTTTATGACACATCTCTAATTTCCAGTTAATTTTTAATTCAAGAAACATGCCTCCATTATTTAACCTTTGGCCCCAAACACATTTGGAATATTATAACCAGTCCTGTGCATTCAGAAGCGCTTGTCCTCTCTCTTTGCTCCAGCCCGGGACAGCTTTATTGTGTATCAATTAAGGTTAATGTCAGGGTGTCCTATGATGACAGTCACAGAAAGTTTATCCAGACTGAACTTCTCTTTCAACATTGTCTAAAGATACATCAGGAAAGCTCAGCAGGGTGAGAACATGGACTGCAGTGTGGGCAGAGATCTGGGCACCTTTTAATCTGAGGGGTGCATCCGACAGACACTCCTGGAAAGGCTGACCCTTGTTATTTAAGTGGGCAGTGTTGAATAAAGACCACTTACAATGTGAAGATACTATCCTAGTTCAAATGTGGTTACTATTTCTAAAAAGCCATATGCTCCACAGTTAAAATTTGCAAATACTGAGCAGTTAGATAATTTATCTATATCTTTGTAATGGAATTTTGATTTGGAGAAACCCATTTTGCCAAATATACAATGAACTATGATTTTGAGGTATGAAAAAACAGCATAAATGTACATCACATGCACATGATATAAACATATCACTTCATTGTCGTACCAGTTAAAATCTGTTATCTTTAGCCTTTCAAATTAAGAACAGTACAGATGAAGATGAATCTACAATGTACAGGAATGCAGAGGGCCAAATAGTTGAAGTGACTTCAGTAAAGATTTTTCTTCTACTAGCAGAAATGGGATTGATTTACTGTGTCCTCTCCCTACTTTATGAAGATTTAGAAGAGACAGTTCTCCTAAGGGCAGCTCCTAAATGCAATGGGTTTAAAGCACCCAGTGATGAATGCAAAAGTAAACCAAGGGGTACATGAAATAAAAGTGATCAATCACTTTATATTAGCTAGGAGAAATTCAGAAATTAGAAAGGCACTGGCTTTAGTCTGAGGTAGCTCTTTTAAACATTCCCCACAACCTTTAATATACATGACTCCTTAAAAATAAATATTGTCACCAGGTACATTTTTCAGTTGCTGTGAGTTGCTTTGTAAAGATTTATCCTCTCGGCTTTATGAAAAGTATTGGTGTGCACTGTTGCATGCTATTTTTCCCTTAGAAAAGAACTTTAATATAGCTGACATAAATTAAAGTTAACAATAAATTTAAGATTATTGTATTTTTGGCTGTTTTCTAATAAGCTTCCCACAAAATGGCATTGCAGAAGGACTCACCATAGCTGTTTCTAACACAGGGTCACACTGATGTTTAAATTGAAATGTAAAATATTAAAGTGCATTCATTCTGGCAAATTTGAATAGTGAAACACATGCTTTTATGCTTAGTTGCTTATTACACATATTTCTTAGTAGTTACACATTTGCAAGCTCCTTTTTACAATTATTGTATTTGATTAGTGCCAGTTCATAGCTGCCTTGAAATAACAACTGTTATGGTTTTTTTTCTGATGTTGGAATTTGATCTATCATATAAATGTGATATCTCACTTGAACTTAAAAAAATAAAATCACTTAATTATGGAAAGTATTTCCAAGAAGTTCACCAAAAGCAGCTGCTAACTTGTCATTAACAACAGCCCTCCCTGCGAAGGCTAACACTCAGCTCGTAAAGCTGATCAGGACTTGCCTTTATGGCATGTCATCACCTTGGGCATTGTTCAAGGCCTGGCACTGGTCTGCCTTTGGGATCATTAGCAGCATTTGCCAGTGGCGTAAGAGAAATCTCCAAACCAGAACGGTTTCAACTAGAGCTTCATTCTGCTTTAACTGTTCTGTGTGGAGGCTTGACACACTCTGGGGTCCCACTTTAGCACGGTGGGCTCTGCTATCAACTGCCAGTTGCCTTGTCTTGGTTTGGAACACCTCAGAGAAGGTGAAGGTACCTTCTCTGACTTCTCTGTGTAGAAGTCCCAAGGGACGCGGTCCTTATTTTCCCGCTTTCTACCTCCCATGCACCCTGCGCACATTCCTTCCTGTTGACAGGGAGGCAACCCCATTTCCCAAACTTTATCTGCTTGAGGAAATGGAACCATCTAGCAAAATGTTAGATTTTGCTTGGAAGGAATAGAAATTATTATATAATCCAGCCTTACAATTTAATGTAGATGCGTATTGTGAGAAAACTCAGTTAAATTAACACCAATTCCTTATTTACTAAGCTTCATAATTTACTTATTTGCTATCATAGGAAGCTTAGTAATTTAAACAGTATCCTTTAGTAATACATGTCAATACCACAACATTTTTGACAGACTTTATTGTAAATTGGCGCTAAAAGTTTGCATATCAGAAACTTTCTGTATAGCCATGGGACCCCACCACACAGCCCTAAGAGACCCCACCATACTAACCAGCCATCAAATTAACCTTTGGTAGACTGGAGATTGTAGGTAGAATGAGTAGGAAGTTGCTTTGCCTTCGTCGAATGAGACAAGTCAAGTAAGCTCCTAACTGTAGGAAATAAGACTGGCTCTCAGTTTCAAAATGATGTCCTGACTATATGTGCTGTCTGTGACTGGAGCCCTTGGCTGAGTGCCTTTGTCACTTACTGAGTGGGTTTTATTGGCGCTTGAGCTTCAGCAGTTACATCTCCTGTGTGACTGTGCAACTCTGTTATTTCAAGTTCAATTACCAACTAGTTACATTGAAATATTTTCAACACTTTCCTGGGTAGAATTTGAAAGTACTTTTCATTACACTAAAGATTCCTGTTATACAAAATAGCATTTAAAGAAATCGCCTCTGTAGGGTTTCTTTTTTTAACTAAGACATGAAGTGAAATCCTCTTATAATATTTGACCTGGCAAATGACAAAGCCAAAGCTTGGAACATAAAAACTATTGAAAAGTCAATCATTAGAAGCAAGCAATTGAAAAAGGACACAAGTGGATTATCAACAAACTTCTCAGTGGAGTCAGGAAGCAGGCTATCAACACTCAGGCCGTTCTTATTGTGGCTGTTATCATAATTGACAGCATGACGCAAAAGCAGATCACATGACTTCTGGATAGGTATGTAAATGGTAAGAGGTCACTTTTCACATATGCCTGCTGAAAAGGAAACACATTTAAAGGAAGTTTTAGTCCAACTAATGGCTATGCAAATGTTTAGCTTTGGGGCTAGTTTTTAAATTGAAAAGAAAATGCTTCCATCATCTTTCTGTCTTTTATTATTAATTCCTTTATTTACTTTTCCTGGATATCAAAGATAGGGCTCTCTATATAGTATTTGAATTAATGTCAAAATAAAATCACGTTTAATGCACCCTTAACTTTCAATCAACAAAAACACAAGGGGAAATTATCTTCTTTCCTGAAACAAAAGCTCTCAGTGGGAAAATTGTAAAGATGATATTACAACAATTTGAGCTGCACATGAAGCTCAGGATAGGCAAGAGACAGTGACAGGCATGGTAAGTGGGGACAGGACAGACCTAGTGGAGTGGGGACAGGACAGGCGTGGTGGAGTGTGGTGAGAACCAAGGTTTGGGAGTCAGGACTTTGGCCTTTGTCCTGTGATGGGAACAGCTGTCTCTAACTTTGGACAGGCCCTAAAAGGAAAAAGGGTTACACATCTCTGGCATTCCTAGATACCTTAAGTCTTAGAGGCAGGAGAAGCTTCTATAGAAAGGAAAGGACCCCCTGTTTTCCAACTTTTACTGTGATTTTAAGTTCATGGACTATTCATACCCATTTAACTTTGTTTTGTTAAGTATCAAGAAGCATGGCTTCAGAAATTGACAGAGCGACTTTAAGGTGCCACAGTGGTCTTGATTTTTCTTGGTAGTTTCATTGTGATCATTTCCCCTGTTCATTAAAGTTCTGCAGCATTCATTCACAGTTCCTTCCAGATGCTCCATAGCAATTAGTTGATAGAAATAGGAGAAACCTTTACCCATCCAACCAATAAGTGGAAATCATGAACACTCAAATGATGATCCTTTTCACACTCCTTTATCAGCCTCCTCCCCCAGGCTATTGACCTGAGCCCTCAGGAGAAATGGGAAAACTTAAGAGAATATAAAACATACAACTCGATGTGTTTCCTTGAGGGTCTCATAAACCTAAAATAAAATAAAATGAAGATATAAACTTGCTTGTGCTAGTTATTTACATTCAATGGTTTATTGGTTCAGTTGAGAGCTATCGCCATCACGGAAGGCAGGCCTGTTCACTGAATCTGACAAAGCTGGCCATTTCTCTTTTATTTTTTCTCCAAATTGCTATGCATTTAATAGCTAAAGTCCCTATATATAACAATGCAGGGCCTTTATCAGAATATGCAAACTTGAATTTAAGGCCATATTGATTCTGTATGGCTATCAGCAACATAACATACTTATTTGAATGTAGTATCTGAGGTATTTCCACTTAGTTTCTGCTAATGCGGATTTTTCATTTTAATTACTTAATCAGTTGGGCTTCCCGCTTGGCTCTGGACTTACTGTGCAATAGTGGATGACATATAACTTCTGATCCTCCTGCCCCCACCTCCCAAGTGCTGGAAGTATAAACATGTGCACCATACTTAATTGTACGTCATCTGAGGACCAGGGACCAAACCTAGCGCCAAAATTCCCTTCAGGCGGAAGAACTTCAGCCTGAGCGCAGATGCAGGAAGGCTCTCATCTTCACCAAGTAGTTCTTATTTGACCCCTAAACTGATCACTTTTGGGGTGTTCTTATTTCTTTTATTTCTTATTTCTTTGGAATACTGGGCACATCCTGGTTTTATAGACAGTCTTTTGTTTTTGTAGGTACATATAAGTTAAATAATTAAAACAGTATGTGACTATGTATTTTGTACAGATACACATATTATTAAGTCTAATTTTTAGAGTATCAAAAAAAATCAGAATTGGCCCCTTTTCTACACAGACACATTGCACTAACATACTGAGTTTCTTAAGTCACTTGCATGTGGTCTTTTCCACTCCTATGAGACAGAAAATTAACCACTTTACTTTGTAAAGTAAAATACTTGGAAAACTCACACAAATGTTTTGAACCTATGAAAATGTAATTGAGTTGAAAGGTATATGTTTATGTACTAGTTAAAATCCAACTTCAAAATCTGATTAGAAATAATTGGTAGTTGAGTTTTTCTAGCACTGACCCTTTCTCAGAACAGTGGCTAGACCAGGGATTCTTAACCTTCCTAAAACTATGACCCTTTAGTACAGGCCCTCATGTTGAGGTGACCCCAACCATAAAATTCTTCGTTGCTACTTCATAACTCTAATATTGCTACTGTTATGAATCATAATGTAAATATCTGATATGCAGGACATCTGATATGTGACCCCTGTGAAAGGGTCTTTGGACGTCCAAGGGGTTTATGGCCCATAGTTTGAAAACCACTGGGCTAGACTGTCACTACCCTAAATTTAAAAACAGTTATTAATTATTATTTAAAATTTATTTAAAGCTTAAAGTGAAATTGTGTATAGCACCTTGAATTATAATAATAAAATGTTTTTAAAATATGTTGTCTTAAAGAAGCTTAAATACATTTAGTTTGAGTCTTTCAGTATTAAAAATCTGTCCCGAATTTGCTTGGTCAGAGAGTGTCTTGGTTAAATAAAATAATTAAGAACAGGAGGGAGGGTGGGATTGGGAGGAAATGAGGGAGGGGGCTTCAGCTGGGATACAAAGTGAATAAACTGTAATTAATATAAAAAAATAAAAATTAAAAAAATAAGAAAAAATACTTAAGAACATGATTTTCATAGATATTTCTGTCAGGGAAATCTTTGGTGAATAATAGCTGATTTTTATTTTAGTTATTTAACCGTTTCCCTTACCTGTACTCTTTACATTTTTACTTTATTGGATAGTCTATTAATTAAAAATAGTTAATAAAAAAGATAATTTTTTTAAAAAGAACAAGAAAATTGCTCTTGTTCTAGTAGCTTGGCTCAAGTCAGAGAGAATATATAATCCAACACAAACAGTTGTCTCAGATACTTTGAAAGTGTATGCATTGGTGGCCTGTAACATAGAAAAATAAATTCAAATCATATTTTATAATTTTAGTTAATGAATGAAAATTAATTCAATATTAATTAGTATCTTGCCAGCTTCCTTGGCATTAAGTTATTGTTGAATATAATCTTTGATCATTTTGTATATATTTAAGCATTTTTTCTGTTTTAGAGAAAATATAACTTTAAAACACATAACTGCACAAATATATATATATATGTATATATATAAGCGATAAATGTAAACAACTGGTTTGGTTTGGCCTCTTTGAAAGTATATGTAGGAAAGAAAACTAAAAAGTATGTTGATTTTTAAATGCTCAGGATGAAGTCAAAGATTGCCCACTTGAAATTTTTGGGAGTGGCTAGAGAAAAAGGCAAATTGCGTATTACTAGCCAATTTACATAAGCACCCTTCCAGAAAGACCATGGTGTCTCAGCCCATGAGTGACACTCAGAATCATTATCAGAGAAAGTTAAGTCCCTTAGACACTAACCTGTAGCTCGTCACTGGCAGAATTGCTTGCATTGTGCATGAATGTACATCTTGCTTCTTGAAATGCTAACCTTACTCAAAACTGGCATTCACTGGTGAAAATGGATCAGTGAGTGCCTCCCAAAGTGACCTCAAGCTCTTGTCTTTTACGGCCCACAGTTTGAAATGTTTTTCACTTATTTCTGAAGATAAACACTGTAGCCAGAACATTGATTTTCTGTTTAGAAGGCCCACTCAGAGAACTCAAAGCAAACAAACAAGCAAACAAACTAAAAACTAAAAACAGGAAACCACCCAAACCCTGCACAACTAGATAGGCCTATAATGCCCATCCTCAGGAGGCTGAGGACAGCATGTCCATGGTCAGTCTGAGCACCATAGCGAGATCCATGTGTGGCCCTTACAAACAACTCTCACAATGTCGCTTCTCATATACTATAGACTAAACACATTCTCTTCTCTGTAACAGCAGAAATACGTCATCTGTTTAAATATGAATAAGTATATATTTTCTCCTTTGTGTGAATTATGGCCTGTTTTCAGAATACCTACTTTTCGTTCCATTTATTTTCTGTTACGACTTCTTTATAGCATTGAGCTGAGCAGACTCAACCCATCCAGCACTCTGTGCGGCTCCCTCTCTGTCTCCCCGAGGGGCAGACTTTTTCCATTTCTTTATAAAAGTACTTTTACTTTAAATATCGAAGTAATTTAAATGCACATTTGAAATTGTAGATTGCATTTTCAAAGCAAGAGCTATCATTCTGAGACCTCATGCTCTCAGGCTGAGCAGTCACTGGAGTCTGACAGGGAGTAGCCCACTTTTTTTTTTTTAAGCACTGTTTTCAGGACAGAGTTAAAGCAATTTGTCCCAAGTTTAAAGGCTTTTTGGCTACAGGCACCATCTAGAAACCCCGACGGAAGAGAGGCAAGCCAGGTTGGTGCGCTCAGAAGGCGGCCCCTTTTCCATGGGAGATGCAGCTATTTACGGTCTGCCTACCCAAAGGTTAAAAACCATAATTTTCTAGGGTGTTTCTCCCCTGCAATGCCAGATAAGTTTACTTTCTTAAGCATAAAAATAAGCAGTATATCTTTTCAATAAATCTGCTAGCACTGTACGGCAGCTGTTAACCAAACAGAACCGGATAGGGTTACCAGGAAGCACTCTGAAGAGTAGAGCCCATGTGTGGATCTGGGGAGAATTTGTCTCAGGCGCTGTCAAGTTGCCTTCTCCACTTTCTTCAAGTGCAGGGAAGCATTTATAATGCCCAGACACCGAATTTTACTTAAACCTCAAGCTCATTTTTGCCTCTTCCTGAACAATGCCAAGTTAGGTAAAATGAACATGAGAAATGGGAAGCCTCCAGCTTCTCAACCTGCTAGGGTGAACGCAGGGCGGGGCCTTCCTCCTCTAAACTGCATGTCTTCTGTTTTGCAAACTGCATGCTTTACAGATATTGATTATTTTACTCTGCAAAGATGATTTCCTATGTCGCATAGAAAAAAAAAGCTCCATTTTTATTTCCTTTCTAAAATAATCTCTCTATTGAACATTTTCTATTAACGTTTTCTTTTATTTCAGCTCAATTTATACTCTAATACTGGCTAATTGTTATGTTCTAAGCACTTGTTTCTCTGTATGCTTAATTGAGAAGCATATTGCAATAACTTTTTTTTTTCCTAAGGGAAAGTCTGAAATTTTTGCTTTACTGAGTAAGATTTTTTTGTTTTGTTTTGTTTTTCATTGTGTTTATTTTGTTTAATTTGTTTGTTTTCTTTAAGTTGCCTCTTGGGAAAGCAAGGGTAATGCCATGTTCAGTACTAGTTTGCATGTGTTCATTTAAATACTAAAAACTGTAGTCCTGCTCGATCCATATCTGACTGCTAGGTTTCAATTGACAGCTGAGGATTTGTGACTGGACCATGAATCAAAACGGCAGGCATTTATACCCCAGTACCAGTGAGGATACATTGGGAATTACTTGGCAAAGGTAACATTTTAATTATTTCCAACCCTACACTTACACGTAAAAATTACATGACCTAGAGTGTTTGTTTTTAATTAGTTGTACAGAAAATGTGATAAAAGTTTAGCTATTTGGCTCTACCGTTCCTGTTCCCCTGTCCCTTTCTTTAATTCCTGTTTAAATGCAACATCCGATTATTCTGGGTCTACAGCACATGTTAACTAGTCGTTGGGATTTCTCAATACTGTCAAATGTTTGGGTCAATTTATAACATTTTTGGTGGGAGTCAGGGGAGTGTAATGTGACATTTAGATTTAAGGGCCTGAAAATGAAATCATAGCTTTAGGCAAGATTTTTCTGCTACCTGAGGATAAAACATTGGTTTTCTACATTATATGCACTTTCCCATTTCAACTCTTTTCTCTCCTGCTGACTTTAAGCCTCTTTAGAATCATTTATTTGTGTTTCAGTGGGGAAAGACTAGAAGAAACATTTCAAGTCAATCAATCTCTCTGTTGTTCACAGCACCAGTGAACTTTGCAGTGGGAAGATTATTCGACGGTGTAGTTAAAGAAGAAATTTGTTTCAAGTGGTTTTAATTTCTGTTTGCACTGATATAATTGACTTTCTTAGGTTGGCTAAAAAAATATTTGAAAATAGTTTTGATCTTATATTTTGGTTTTAAAAATTACATGTAAGGTGGTAATCTCTTCAAAGCGCTTTGTGTCAACTAAATAATTTATGGTATAACATAAAGACAAGGATAAAGATGAACAAAAGAAAGTAAGGTAGTCCTTGAGTTTCCCGACAGCAGCACCAACAGTTTCCATCCTTGCTCGGGTTGTGATCTTTTGTTCGTGGTGTCTGCTTGAAACCAGGCACTGAGACTTCAGTTGTGAAAGTGAGGCTTGAGTCCATAGCAGGTGAGGAGATCAGCTGCATTCAGGTGTCAGACGTCTCCATTTCCTTGGATGAGAGCTAAGAAGGCCACCTGGATTTTGTTTTTGTTTTCAGTTAAAAAATTACATTATTTCTTTTGCAAGTGAGTGTTTGGCTGCATGTGCATATTTGCATCCTGTGTGTGCTTGGTGCCTGCAGAAGAGGGCGTTTGATTCTCCAGAGTTAGAGTTAAGGATGGTTGTGAGACCCCAGGTGGATGCCGGGAATTGAACCACAGTCCTCAACTAGAGCAACAAGTGTTTTTAACTCCTCAGCCATCTCTAGCCCTGAACTCAGTTTTTAAAAGTCACCTGACATTTAATTCACACTTAAGTTATTATAATATGACTTTTTTCTGTTTAAATGTTGGTAGTAATATCATGTTTCTTGAAAAAAAATCTATTGTTCTTTCCCAAGAAGCTTATATTAGTTGGAAAAAAAATCTATATAATATATACTTACAAACAGAAGAAGAACTCGATGGAAGTATCTTATTTAAATAGTCTCAGTGATTAATGGTGCTTAATTAAAATGAATGAAAGTGGCTTAAGAGTCCAAATTAGTAAACTATTTAAAGTTAATTTAATTAGATTTGATAACATTGTTTTCATTAGTTTATTAAGTAACAATCCTATACTCCTTGCTTTGCCTATCAGCAGAATGGCCTATGCTCATAAGGACAGTAAATTAGATGGAAGAAGCTCAAGTTTCTAAATGTGACTCTGGCTGTCAAAACTTTGTAACTACTTTGTAATAGGTAAACTACTGATAGGCCTTTACTTGATCTAGAATAGGATAGTGTCTTTGAAGCACATTAAAACCAAAATGATACAAAATTTTGGTGATTTATAATCCAACTTGAACTAGGTCCAAGTAGTTCTGGAATCAGAACTTGGTAACCCACCTCCCCCAAAAGTAACACATATGTGGGTAGGGGGAGCACTTGAGGAAGCTCCATATCACGTCGAGAAAACTGATGTGGCAGCCAGTTTCAGATCATGGTGAATCAGGTAGGGGGACTACCTGAGTTTATTGATTTCATTTCTCCCTTTCTCTGAGGGTACTGATCTTTCTTCAGTTTAGTGGATCACCATATGAGATGGCTTGACTGGCCAGTAAAGCCTTGAGGTTCTTCTTGGGTTACATCTGCTCTTCTTGCCATGATTCAAAAAGGCACATCATTGGTGTTTTGGCTGTAGCTATACATTCTACAGGATTCACCGAGTTGGAAGCAGGGCTAGAGATAGTCTCACATAGAGGTCTTGGAATCTGTATCACAGTTCAGAATAAACATGCTCAGATGAGACAGCCGTGCACTTTTGCCTTGCTACCATTTTCAAAAATGGACACAGCTGCAGGGCATGGTGGAGTAAGCCTTCAGTCCAAGCACCAGGGAGGCTGAGGCAGGTGAGTCGTTTGAGGCCAAGTGGTCTAACACATGATTTATAATTGGTGCCCTGAAGTTGGTTTTTAAACTTCATGGATTTTTTTTTATAGGTAGATATTGAAAAGAAAATCCTGCCTGTACCTCTGTCACTTTCAAGAGAGGTCAGGATAGCTAAAGCTCTGGAGGTATCTCAGTAGCTTGAGAATATTAGGCAAAGATAGATTTGTCCAGTTGGAGACTTGAATGTGCTTTGATATGGTATGCAGAGACACAAAACATGTCATGCTGGTTGTGGCCATTGCTCTTTTTTGTTGTGTTGTTGTCATCTAATATGTTTTTTAATCAAAATAGAACAGGATCACTTTCCCTCTCTCTCTCCTCTCCTCTCAGCTCCTCCCAGCTACCCAGTCTCCAATACTCCATGTTTCCCCCACTCTCACATTGATAACCTTTTTCTTACATTTTTGTGGTCACACAAACACACACATGTATGCACACATATGCCTATGTACAAAGGCAATCATACATGAAAGATAAGCAGTTCTCAACCTGTGGGCTCTTTGGGGGTTGCATACCAGATGTCCTGAAAATTACATTATGATTCAGAACAATAGCAAAATTATAGTTATGAAGTATCAATGAAAATAATTTTATGGCTGGGGATCACCACAACATGAGGAACTGTATGAAAGTCTTAAAGCATTAGACTGTGTATCCTCTGTGAGCTGGAATCCTCTGTGCATCCCCTATGAGCTGCTTGCCACATCCCACACCAGCTCAGAAATTACCTTGGGCACTAATGGTGACTGTTAGGGCCAAGTTTCCACAGACCTTCCAGGTTACAGTCCTGAAGATGTTTTTTTGTTTGTTTGCTTGCTTGCTTTAACCTAACATTTTGTGACCTCTCTCTGTCTGTCTGTCTCTCTCTCTCTTTCTCTCGTGTGTGTTGCCATGCATATATTCACAAGCTAAGGGCTTATTCATATCTAGAGAAAGTAAAATTTCCTGCCTAAACAAATGGTTAGTTGCTAGAGTTCATACAGAATAAAATCCTGAAGGTCTCGCTTCCACTTCACCTGGTGGATTCACCTTCTAAGAAGATGCTAGGTGATGGATTGCTAAGCCAGGTACTACTGTTTGTTTTTTGTCCTCCTCCATGCACAAGTTTTGTTGCTTTTGCACAAGTGCCTTGTGGGGTGTAAACACACAGAACAGTTAGTTGCTAACTGGCTTGCTTTCTTGAGACCCTAACCAAATTCTTGCTTGCACTTTAAAATACAAAGGAACAGTATAACTGAATGAAAAAGAAAGCTGAAGGACAATCTAAGAATAATATAAACATGTTATTTTAAAACATTGGATGGTTGCTTTATATAAAGGAGAAACTGCATTTATTGTTTCACTCTCTCTTCTCCCCCTTTACCCTTTAAGAAAGCACAAAGCCACAAGTGAGTGGTTGTATGTGTCTGATGGCTTATGTAAACATAGAAGAAGTCTTCAGATGGCTAAAATAAACATGAGCGTGTTACTGAAGGATATGTTTACACAAACCATTTGCTCAGCCCCTGAAATAATGAATAAATGAAGATTTTACTGAAATAATTGGAAGGATTTTTTTGTTTTGTTTTGTTTCTGCTTATGCCATAATTGAATGGCACCAAAGAGACTTTTATCAGTGATTTTCCATGTTACATATGTTCCCCGGTCCTTTCTAGGAGTCGAATACTTCATCCTGTCATTACTTTACACATGTTTTTGTAAGAAATTGTCGTTTATTACTACAGTTCCATAGAGTTGCTTGATTTCCCAAGAGAAGTTTAGCAGCCAGTAAAGGTTATTTGGATCTGGCTGGTCAGGAGAAGGAGGGCACAGTGAAAGAACAAGAGTGTGCGTTTCATGCTCAGTAGTTACTGTGAAACACTCCTTACCAGTTTCCCTCCCGTGCTCACACTGTCCTCTTTACAAAATGTGTGCTCTCTATCGAAAGACTATAAACAAAAACGTAGAGGATAAATTTGAATAGGTTGCAAACTGTATGTATTCACAGATGTATATTTAGATACACAGATATATAGCATGTGTGTGATAAAGGCATGTGTGCAGTCCTGTCCGTAGATAGAATTCAGTTAACTTTACTTTGAGCATTATATTCGGAGCTTCCCTGCATGTCTCCTAGGTTAGCATTCTGGGCTCAGGATTTCTCATCTTTACACGGAATTGCAGTCAAGCAGCTTCCTTGTTCCTGCAGATGGGGGGAGCCGATTCCCATCGCTGAACCTTCTTTTCAGCTGTTAGCTCTAGAGTGTTTTCTGACTGTTCAAATTTTTATATGCCATTCTGGGCCCCTAGCACCACTCTGAGACCAGTAGAAATGCTGATAAGATAGATGCATAGGCAAATGCTTGGTTCAAGGCAGAAAATTACAAAATTCAGAGTTGCATGTGACCAGTGTTTGGTAACAGGGCAGCTAGCTGCTGCTGTTCTTTGCATTTTACAGTCTCTTGAAAGCGGTGACTTTCTCTTCTCATCGATATTGCTTGCACCTGTCAGAAAATCAAAACAAAAGTCGTTAGCATTTTATTATGATCTGAGATGGTTTTTACAAACACACAATGTCTCTGATCTGGCTATTGAGAGCTGTGTTGGGACTTGTAGTTTTTACCTACCTTTCTCCATTTATAAAGAAAGATTTGTCCAACTGGACATTTCCTTTTTATCTAGACGAACTCTTCAGAACACTTCCTAAGAAATTAATTGTATTCCAGCCAGACTTGCACGCTGCCATCCCACAGGAAATGGGTCAGCAATCCATTAAGATGCCATTAGATAATCTAATTTGGAACTTAATCTCTAAATTAACCATGCTCTATACTTGAAGCGTACTTGAGAGAAAGAAAAAAGTTTACGTTTGAATCGATAGGGGAGCCGAAGCGTGAAGAAAGCTGTTTGTTTTTTCTGTGGCTGTGGTCACGTCTCAAGCCGTCTGGTAACCAGGAGAAACCAGACATGATGTAATTCCAGATTGAACTTGAACTTCAGGGACTTAGCATGGGGGAACAATGGGCCATCGGAATCAATAATGTCCATTTTCCACATGATTATGTCTGGGGCTTTCCTTCAACCTTTCTGGATGGACAGTGTGACCAAAATGAGATGATCCAGGGACAAGATGTTAGAGGAAAGAGAACAACTTTCTTCATGGTATTTTCAGAGCAGCGCTGCAGATTCCAGCAGGATTAGAAAAGTTCCCGCTCTGCAGTAAAGCGGTGGTCTGTTCAGAGCACTCTTTGTTCGCCTAGGTAGGACAAACTTAATCTTCCGTTTCCTGTCAGATGGTATTTGGCAGCCAAGCCAGAGAGGGAGGAGCAGGATTCAGAACATTCTCAAATGCAAACCTTACTGATTAACCCTTTGCTGCTAAAGGAAGTGTGCTAAATGCTGACCCTGTTTGAAGATGGTTTGTGCAAAGCACCATGTAAACATGTGCATTCTCTGCTGAGGAAGTCAGCTCCACCACAGCCCACACACCGTTACTTTGCTGTTGTGACCCTGGAGCTGGAACTAGGTGTACTGTGAGTTGGGTCATATTTAAATAATAGAGCTAGAAATGAATATACTTCATAGGAAATGTAATGTTATAGAAGTAAAGGCAAAAGCCTGCTGAATTTCAGCACAGTGAATATTACTAATATACATGTCGCGTGTCAGAAACTGTAGAAAGTGAGTTTTCTCTCCCTCATTCACTTTACTTTAGGAGTTCTCTGCATATGTGAACACAGTGAAAGGCCCAACACCATAAACTCAATTCTTATCTCTTTGACATCTTACTCTTCAGAATTCTGTTATGAACAAGCCCTCTCCTTTAGAAAGCTGCACAAATAATACTGCGTTTTGCTTTTAAATAAAAATCATTTGTGAAGGAGTCTTCTGGCCTTTGTACGAAACTCCCATTTCTCTTTCATTTGGTATGCCTTGGTGAGCCTCTCTGTGAAAGGCACTATTTTGGAGTACCATTTTTGTAGGGAAATGTCTGCAGTTGAAGAATCACTTATGCAAATAAGAGGAGCAGTAACCCTTGTAACAATAGCTTTGAAAAGAAGCCCAGGAGTGGAGAGGAATACAGACTAGAAGGCTAGCTATCAACACGTGGGCTTCCCTGTGGCCTGGTCTATGGGAGGGTGCAAATGACTACAGTTAGCCTGTAAGTCTATATAGTTTTAATTGGCAAAACATCCCATCACTTCATAGGTTTATCTAGGTAAGCATGTGTGCCCTGTAATTATTTGTAATTAATCATCTTTATGATTTTCTGTCATATGTTTTTTAGCTGTAAGATGCAAACAAGATTAAGTTGCTTTTTAAAAATATGCTAAATTTGGCTGCTTGAGGGGAAGATTTGTTTTAAGTCCTATTTACATTTAGCTGTTGTAAGCAAGTAAGTTTTTGTGACTTTTCAGTGTATGGGTTCTTTTGTTGAAGGATCTTCTAGGGTCATGTGTGAAAACTTCTACAGTAAAAGAGCAAAGTGTAGCAATGATCTAGTTTACTGTTTAGCTGCAGTGTTCCCATAGGAAGTCACTTTCTTGTGCTCTTCTTTAGATTAAGTACTTCACCAGTATATTGCCGTTTTTTTTTTGTTTGCTTTTTGTTTTTAACTTGGAAAACACTCTCACTTGTGCACTACTAAAGTGAACCCTCAATTCAGCATACCCCAGAAGCAAAGCCCTGTGAAACAATTGAATATAAACCAGTGAGGTTTGACAGCCTACTGTTTGATGTTATTTTCTAAAGTGTGTCTCCTCGAGGATTCACAATAAAGAAAGCTATTTACCTACTTAGTTAAGAAATAAATACATTTCTCTTTCATTACTATGAAGTGCTATTGCTTGCAGTTAGAGTCATTCTAAGAGCCACCTGCAGTTTATGACATTTGGTGTTTCCCAGAGAGCACACAAGGGTCCTTTGCAAAGCAGGTAAGAGCTAGCCAGGGAGCTTTCTGATGCAGACTATTACAAATAGTGATAATCATTAGAAATCATCTTGCATGCAAATAAGATCATTCAGATGGTGATAATGATCATTAAAAATGGGAAAAATAAATCAAAGAACCTAGGACCTGTATAAAGCATATACTGTATTTCACTTTCGATCTAGCCTCATCTTAAAGGGGCTCAAAAGCAAATTACTATCACACACCCACATCTGTACATACATAAGACAAAGGCACATATTATTTTTGGCTGAAAAGCAACTAGCATTGGATAAATAAATTATAGTTACTCATATGAAAGTTGGGCTCAGGAATTATTCTTGTTTAGGAGTTCTAGAGCGTCTAAGTGTTAACCGTAAGCCATTGGATAGCTTATATAAATTACCCGCAGTAGGAATATAGGAATTAGAAATCGAAATGTTTTTTTTTTCACAGAGAGAGCTGAAATAAAGTGTATGGGTAAGAATGCAGATTCCAGGACTACAATACTATGGCTGTGACCTGGGCTTCTGTGGCCTAATACTAGAATACAGTTGGACAAGACTTCAGGCTTCAGTCTCCCCATCCATAAACTAAGCAAAAATGTTTATTGTTAGGACCAAAATTGGTAAGGTAGGTCAATCGTGTAGACCAGTCACATAGTGCCTGGCAAATTACTCATACTGTGCTATTGATTAGATGCCATGTTCTTTGTTCTAATATATTAATAGATTCAATTTGAAGCCTTCACATTTATTCTGTCCACTGAGCTTAGTGAACTTTTTTTCCACAAGACAGTGCATAGCCTTTGTGTTTTATGAAAGCCAGCCACTAGTTGAGATACAGCATAGTACATCTAGACTTAACTAACATACCTGAGCCAAATTCTTTCAAATGTATTTTTTACTTTAGTAGAGAAAATACTTTCCTGTATATTTTGGAAGAGATATTCTAAAACTAGAATGTTAATAATTTATCAATAAAATTGTTGTTTTGACCAAAAAAATAAATAAATAAATAAAAGTGACACCTGAAACTGGTACAAAGGAATTGAAGGGAAATTTTTCTAAATTATCATTTTATATAGTCTTTATGCTTCCTATGCCGTTGTGTGTTTTCATCACTCTCTGTTAACAACATGGCTACTGGTATGTTTGGACTTTGTATAAATCTACCAAATCTTTGTGCTGTATTTCTTAGTATTTTAAGTTTCTTAAAAGAGTACCTGTAATCTTTGAAGTAATTGCAGTTTGTAAATCTAAACAGTCAATAGTATGATTCCCATGGAAAGTATTAGTATAATTAGAATGTTGACATTATATGACCTAACAGTTGGAATGTCTAGTTCATTATGAAATGAGCACCAATTAGTAATACATGGATTGAGCCATTCTTCAAATAGCTCTCACTCTTTTAGTGACCAAAGACTAAAAGGTGAAGTTTTTTTGTTTGTTTTTGTTTTTGTTTTTTCACTTTAGCTCCTGCTCAACCTAATGCCTTCATCTACGTTTATTTGACACCCTGTAGTTCTGGTTGGTTGTTGTATTAAAAGCCAAGGAACCAATCCCTTTTGGCCTTGAAGGCACTGTCACAGGATGAATAATTTTTTTTTTAATGACCAGCAGATGTTGTTTTGGCACCCACTGCAGTTTTATTTTCTTTCACTGAAAGATTAAGAACCTGCTCCTTTAGCAGAACAACTATAGTTTATTGAGAGTAAGAAGTCTATATAGTGAGTTTTAAAGGTATGGTTGGAGTATCTTTAAAAGTCTACCAAATCTTTGTTTCTTATTTAGTATTTTTCAACTTTCTTGAGAGTTCCAAACCACTTTCCCTCATAGCTTTCACTGCAGTGTTACCTCGGAACTATTTTTGCTTTCCAAGAAGACAGATCTAGAGAGTCTGAGCTTGTTGCCTTTTACAAACCACTTCTTGCTCAGTACACTCAGCATTGACTAGATTATGATATAGTCCGTGTGGCATATGCAAATTCATCATCTTCTGAAGCAAATACATTTGCCTTGAGAAAATTCTGTTCCAAAAGTTCTTTCCAAGGTTGGACCAACCTGTGACTCTTTCGGAAGGCCATGTAACGTAGTGAAATGGCCATGGGACTCAGACAGAATAGTTAAAATCTGAGCACTACGTGGGAAAGATTGGCTTTAGTTTCTTTACCCATTGGAGGGAATAATAATGGCCATTTCAGGAGTTCATAGGTAAACCCCAAAGATGGTACCTTGTATTAGCGTCATGGTTATCATCTAGAAGTATCTCCCTTTGTGCTAATTTTATGAATTGACTCATTCAGAACTCTGAATCATTTCTAATTCAATATCTTCCCTGTTACACTGAAACTTCCTTAAATGATTTGCTAAGTTTCTTCAACAAAGATGAGACCCCAGTATAAAATGAATCAGGGTCACACCTCCCTGACTATCTCCTAAGTCAAAGGAATTGTCTTAGTTCTTCCCTGTTGGGGAGAGTCAGTTTACACAGTTGGTCACAGTGAAGTCAATATATTTTTTGAGATATCCAATGTTTTGTTTCTAGAACTTTGATTGAGCTCTCGTGTGTTTTGTGTATGATATCTCATCGTATATGCTGTCAGGATGAGCTGTGTTTTATTTTCTGATGTTGCCAAAATCTTCTGAACTTTTTGCTCCCAATTTTTCAAACTTGTTTCCTTTTCTTACTTACTTTTATATTTAGTGGTTATGGGCTGCAAATGTTTTCTAGATACATGTTATCAGATTTCATAAGATGCATCCTTAGTTTGTTTAAAGGTTACATGACATTGGAAAATCAAATGACAGCAAAGTAAACACAAGCTTGAAGATACTTATTGCTATCTTTGAATGTTTGGAGAATCCTTTCAGTGGTATTGTAAAACTCTTACTAGCCAAAGTATAGATTTTTAAAAAATTGAGCATACAGTAAATCATATAATTGTTACTGTACCGTAAATGAAGACCGAGTCATATTTTTATGCATAGCGGAGCCACATAGATGTGTAGATGTTGACACTCATTTGCAGCAGGGAGTCACAGCATGGCAGTGCTTGTGCATTCTCAGTGAAAACGTAGGTGTTGGGTATTTAATCAAATGAGTTAGTCTGCTTTAACATTTAACATTGTTATATGGCTTTGAGTTACTTTTATCAGGATTTTACCCCCTTAAGGGAACTGCTGTCAAAGCTCTAAAGAATGTTCCTTATAGTTTTGAACTTAACCCATGAATTGGTGATAAGGGACTTGTAAAACTCAGATATGGGGCCTACATAGTGTTCACGTTTGAGATTTATTCTCCCCTAAAGATTTGTAAACGGTATCGACAAATATATTACATTCTGCAGTGTTCGTATGGCCATAATACAGGCCAGGAGATTTAGAAGGTTTAACTAAACACTTGAATTAAATTTGGTACACATTCTACAGCTCGAATCCTCTATAGGTGCTGAACAGCCATTTATTCTGGATTCTTATCCTTTCTCCAAGTATTTGGTAGATTTGTCTTTTGAGGGGGCATTCCTGTGTTTTGTTAAATAATATACTCTCTCCAAAGCATACAATCACTGAATGACTCTGTGAAGCTCATCTTGGTGGGCATTCTTGTTGATTTCACAGGGTGGTTTGCTTTTTGTTGATGCTGTATTTTACTGCCAAGGCTTATCTTTTGAGCTAGACTCTTTGCTTTTGACACATGCTTCTTACTTTAGGTTAAAAATAATAGATGGCTATTTTGTAATTTGCCTTATTGTTAAGAAATAATCTCATCTATGACCAGAGTCTATAAGAACAGATAAGACTGGGCCATTTTTTTCTGTGGTGTTCACCTTTCAGTCAGTAAGATAATTGTAGATAACAGATGATTATGATATGAAGTAATAAATGCTGTAATGAGACTGTGTACAGAGTGCAGTGATGCACAGTTGACATGAAAATAAGTTTCTTGGTGCATTATGTAATATTGTTCCCAGTCACTGCTACAAGATACAGAAATAATTCTGAAGATGTGTGTGGGAAGAGAGAAATATGTGAAAAACAGTCAAGTCTCTCAGAAAAGATTTCAGTAAAAATATGCACAGTCTTTAGAGTTGGGGTTGTTCACCAACTAAGGAAGACTTGTAAGTTGCTATGTTATTTTTTTTTTCTGGATAAACTTGATACAGAGCATCTCAATTTTAAATTCAGAGATACTCAGATGTCACTGTGTTCCTAAATACATGTAACCAAGGTCAACACCTTGTAAAAATAGCTGAGTGTGAGTTCAAACCATTGATTCGTTTATCCAAAATTTTGTAACATGTCTGCTATATGCTAGGCCATGTACTAAATGACTAGCAAAGTAAGGGTCAGGTTTTACAGCTGTTGATCTAGTCATCTAATCCCAAAATCCCTTGAGAAAAAGAGGTCACTGATTTCTTTTTCTGTTTACTCATTGCTGAGCAATATGTACCTAGACATGTAGAAATAAGCCATGTTTTATATTGAGCTATCTTCAGAGTGAAAAATGTTATGTATCTGGTTGTTTACATCTAAAATTGCTTCTTTGTGTCAATTGCCATTATGCTTTTTTATGCCTGAACAGATAGGTATGTCTAGATTGTTAACTGCGGTAACAGTATCCATCTCACCTCTGGTTTCAATGGTAGAGGGTACCAAATAAAATTTAAAACATGGGGCATATGCCAGGCCAGATCATTGCTAAACTGTGGACAGAACTGTCTGTGCGATGTTTCCTTGGTATAGTGACAGGTGCTTTGAGGCTGATATTAGCTCCAAGTGGACTATCGCTATAAGCAATGCAGCAGATCACACGTACCCCAAAATGTCTGGGATAGAGTGTTTTGTGGTGCTAAAAATCTGGTATCCCTTTTCTCCATATGATACTTTTATGAGAAATGATAACAAGAACAACTAGAAATTTTTTTCAAGCTTTTTTTTTTTTAAATCCCGAGGCTGACACACAGCTGACCGGTGAGAGGCAGCACTGCCGGCTCAGGTCGTCCTTCCCTCAGGTCTCCTTCAGTGCAGCCCAAACATCCCCTCATTCCTGGGAGTAAAATCTCGGAATGCTCAGGCCCCTGCTGCCAGTCAACTGAGAAAGAAACGAACGCAAAGAAAAGTTTTGTTCTGTCTATGGGAGATTTTAGGGAAGAGCAAGAGAACAACAGCAAACACAGCAGTCCCCCATGCTGTACCGTACCCTCCACACGCAGTGGGTTTTTGCACAGAATGCAACCAACTGGGCTCCATGTGGCCCAAGAGAGACATCCATTGGGTTGTCCAAAACTCTTCAGTGTTGTAATGATAATTAGGTATTTTGAAATTCATACTAAATATGAACCTGCAGGAAGGTGTATTATTTTCTCATGTGAGTGCAAAGTATATATGTCATTACATTTTAAATTTTTTTATAACCCAGCAGCAGATATGCCCATCATTTTCAGAATAAATCGTGAACTAAAGGTTAAATACAATTAATGTATCTAGCAAACTCTGATGATCTGGTATTGCTAGAAATTTCTGCTTTTCTTTTTCTTCATTAGAATAATAAAAATAATATTGCATTTGTTATATTGAAATGATCAGATATTTGAAAAAGAATCTCCTTAATCTGGTAGAGTTCCACAGTTGTGAATGTATCCTGTTTTGTGTTTTTCTGCATCTCAGTTAGGTCTTTCCATGAAAGAAATCATGTAGATTACATCTGTATGATATGCATAAACTAGAAGGTATTGCATGTAGTATATGTATGTACTATATACAATTTAGCAAAGTTAATGCATGCTATTAATTTTTAAATTTTATTAAGACTTTTAATTTAAAAATGTAATAGTTGTAATTTGATGCATTTAAGAATGTGTATTTGTAATACAACTGGAATTTTTAACACTCTCTTTTTGTCTTTTTGTTTTTTGTTTTGTTTTTGTCTTCCTCCCCTACCGTCCTTCTCCTTTCCACAGTCCTGGTACCTGGGCTAGCTTGGTTCCCTTTCAGATGTCAAATAGGACACCCATCTTACCGGCAAATGTCCAAAATTATGGTCTGAACATAATTGGAGAGCCTTTCCTTCAAGCAGAGACAAGCAACTGAGGGGAAAGAAACACAACAGTAGCTTAAGAAAACTTAGGGGGGAAAACACTCAACAAAGAAAAAGAAGACAAAGGGGGAAAGGAGAGAAGCGGAAGAAGAAAGAGGCGACAGACCAGCCTTGCAGCGCGTATGGCCGCTAACTCCCGTAAGGTTGAAACTATAGTGACACGAAAGGGTCAATGATCTCTCACTGAAGCTAGACTGCAGCCCTGCAACGTAGCCTTTGTTACATGAAGTCCGCTGGGAAGTAGATGTTCTGTCTCTATGACAATATATTTTAACTGACTTTCTAGATGCCTTAATATTTGCATGATAAGCTAGTTTTCTTGGTTAGTATTCTCGTTGTTTACGCATGGAGTCACTATTCCTGGTTATGTCACCAACGAAGGCTAGGAGACGGCAGAGGGGCTGGGGACAGAGCCATGAGCCAGTTTATAAGCACTCTGATTTCTAAAAGTTAAAAAAAAAAAATATATATATATATAAATCTCTGTAGCCTTTAGTTATCCGTACAGATTTATTAAATTTTGGCCCTTAACCCAGCCTTTTCCAGTGTGTAACCCAGTTTGAAATCCTAAAAAAGAAAAAAAAAGAAAAAAAGAAAAATAGGGAAAAAAAGGTTTGAACTCGAAGGCTCTATGGAAGAAATGCCTCTATGTGGGTGAAGGGTTACCTCTGCATGCAACAGTAAAAATTAATATAATATTTTCCCCACAAAAGGAACACTTAACAGAGGCAAGTGCAATTTATAAATTTATATCTAAAGGGGAATCATGATTATAAGTCCTTCAGCCCTTGGACTCTAAATTGAGGGGATTAAAAAGAATTTAAAATAATTTTGAGCGAATTTATTTTCCCCTCAGTTTTTGAGGGCATTTAAAAAGGCATTAAATCAAGACAAATCATGTGCTTGAACAAAAAAAAGAAAAAAAAGAAAAAAAAAGAAAAAAAAAAGAACGAAAACACAGCACTTAGGTTGGCTTAGCTGCAGCCTCCTCAGAGGTCGAATTATTTATTTAAAATTACTGGTTGCATCAAGAACCCATAGGGTGTACAGATGGTTCTATAAAATCTTCAGCGTAGAGACAGAGAGGCAGGTGAATCCATGTCACAAGGGTACAGCTTCCACTGTAGTAGGACAGGAAACCGCTCTCAGAGGAGTGTCATCAGGGTGCTGGAAACGTGCATGGTGCTTTCAGACATTAGCCTTGTTCAACACATCTCTCGTATTGACAGATCCATAGTGTGCATGGGCAGACACATGTTGCCTCTATGTCTCTTAAAATTTTAATGAAAAGTACTCTTTCCAGTAATCCTAATTTGCACGAAGATATAATGTCCACATTACGTGCCTTGCCTTGAAATCTAAAAAACAAAAGACAAAAAAAAAAACCACAAAAGTGACATCACTACACTTGTTTTGCTGCATTTATTATCGTTTTAAATCTTTACCATTTTTATGACAAAATATTTTGTACTCCAGACGAAGAAAAATGTGTGACATCATGGATTTTTTAGACAGTTACACCTTTATCTCACATTTATAAAGCATATCATGGCTGTGTATAGTTGCCGCTTAAAAATTGTAATCGACCAGCAATATTTTCAGTATTTTGGTGTTTTTTCTATTAACCTTTCATGTTTTTCATCTTCCAATTAATATTTGGGGGGAGGGGTTTCAAATTTATACGAATTATGCAATACCAAGTTTTGCCTATGTAGGTAGTGCTTTTAGCTGTGTTGGTTATTATAGGTAAGTACACAGAGTTAAAAAGAAATAATGTATGCTTTTTGTTTGTTTGTTTATTTGTTTGTTTGTTTTAATTGACCAAAGTGGGTACTGCTATTTTTGCAGTGTGATGAGGTCCTTTTGTGTACTGAGAGATGGACAGGGGATTTTTTTTAATATACATATATATATATACATATATATATATATATATTCAGGGGTGGGTGGGAGGATTTTTAACCCTTTACAGTGTAGCTGGGAAGCACTGCACCCTGAGATGGGCCTGGCTGCAAAGCAACTCTTCTGCCTACTGTGACAGACGTCAACTTACACAGGTTCCACCCCCCCCCCCACCTTCCCACCTGGGGTGCAAGCTGAACTCATTTCTGGTTTTCAAGCTAAGAAAATGGGAAGAAAAAGCAAGCACAGCAAAGCCTCCTAGAGGCACACTTAGAAGAACTGCCCTGTCTTCTTTTAGTTGTTGATAGTTTTTCCTGAAAGTCCTGGATCTACAGTGGAAAGTAAGCCTGTCTCATATTTGGCAAAGACATTTCTTGAAGTGCCCACATAGCAGATGTTGGCTGTTTCACACTTGTGAGTGTAACACAGGAATAAGCTTTCTTCTACCAAACACATTCGCCCTTCTGGAGGGAGTGCTCTCCTTCCCAGCCCCGTTTCATTTTATTACTGACAGGATGTGATGTTCCTTGACTTACTACTTCAAGTAGGTGGCAGTGCACTTGGGGTTTTGTTTTTTGACATCCAGATGGCTGACTAGAGAGAGGGTTACTCTTATTGAATGTATTTGGACTGATAGATTAAAATCAAAGTTCAGTTTTTAAGGAAAAAAATAAGTAAATCCTTTTATTTTACTTGCCCCTGTAAACTGAAAACTAGAGCAGAGAAAAATATAGAATTTTAAGCATCTAATTTTCCTGTGGATGAACTAAGCCTGTTTGATAATGATGAGAGGGACTTCTTTTTTAAGGGTGGTACTTCAAGTATATATTTGAGTTAATTTTCTCTGAGGAGTTAGAGGTGAATGGAGGCCAATTTTATTTTGTCTTCTCTTCAGCCCTACCTGGTCCTATTGAGTGTATTCCTCATTCCAAGGAGATCTTTCAGAATTAGTGACGCACACAGTAGGCTGTCAAGAAGCTCTTTTGACCTCACCCCCTACCCCCAGGCGATGGCCTAATAAACTGTCAAGTATATGCATAGCAGATCATTTAATAGTGAGTACTTTAGAACAATGCTCATCAGCCTGAGAATTAAATCTGACTAGTCCCTTTAGTTTGATGCCCACATCCCAGGTAGCACAGTGGGGTTCTGGGGCACAGGTTCCAAGGAAGGCCCACCATGTCTGCGAGACTTGCTCTGCAGATAACAGATCCTTTCAGCCAAGCTCTGGTGGGTTTCTGACCTATTTGGTGAAGAGTGCAACCCTACAGGACACAGTATTCTTTCCTGGGAGACCCCTCCCCCTTCTCACCAGTGAACAAACAATCCTAGCTAAACTAAGTGGCACGCTGTCGGCCTCCCTGCCTGCCTCTCGGGTGTAGAGGCCTCCCTCGAGCAAGTGTTCCTTCTTTTTCTAGATCAATTTTTCTTCTTTTCTTTTAAGATAAACTTATTAAAAAGCACTACTATAGATAATCTCAAATCCACTTTTAGCCTTCTATCTTTTTTTTTTAAACCAGGAAGTATATTCTGACGGGCCCCACTTTTGCAGGTCTTGCACGCCCCTTCCTTACTCAGACTGCAGAGCTTCAGGATGGTGAAGGTCACCCGAGGGCATCTTTAGGGGCTGGTGTCTCCAGCTCCCAGCTCATGGCACTGTCCAGCCTTTGTTGTATTGCTTTGTAGCCCACCACTCACTGTGCCTCTGAAGTGTGTTTTCCTGGAGTGACGTGAGCAGTCGAGCTTGCCTAAGGAAAAAAAACAAAAACAAAACCTGAGAGGCAGTGAAGGAGACTGTACATAAAGACATGGCAAAACGTTAATTATAGCAATATAGTTACCGGGTAATGTTCAGGTGGGCAGCTCCATTAAAAAGTATGTGAATGAATCTGTGAAGCTGCGAGCAGCGAGAAGAGTGAGGTCTTACGAACCGCCTACCT
>CM053754.1:46493294-46575089 GCA_028658305.1 Pachyuromys duprasi
TCATTTATAGAGCAGGGTGCCATTGGGCCCCACCACCTGTGCCAGCAGCCCTTTGTCCCCGGGTGCAGTAGCTAGACAATCTTCTCAGAAAAAGACCAGAGTTTGTCGACGCGTCAAACCCACCTTGTACCTCTCTCTCAGTTGTTCTTTCTCAAAATTTGCCAAATTCTCTGTTTATATAAAACTAATGTGCTTTTTAAATACTTGTCCAGAGAAGGAAATAAGAGAAATTACAATAATGGAATCTTATCATGATAAGAACCCAGGTAAAATTTAAAAGCAACAAAAACAAAACAACAACAAACCCCCAATAGCCAGTTAGCTGCTTCTTGATCTGTTTCATAATAATAATAAGAAATCCACGTGTTTTAAAGATTAAAATATCAACATTTTCAAGTATCCCCCTTTTAAAGACTTATTAAGTAGAGGACAATGATGGAATCCAGAGGAAGAGCTGGGGCTGGGAGATGGCTCAGCAGTTAAGAGCACTTGTTGCACTTGCAGAGAATTCGTGTGGGGTTCCCAACACCAAGTAGTGGCTGACTACTGTCTGTATCTCCATTTCCAAGATACCCAGCACCCTCTTCCAGGCTACCAGGCACACATGTGGTGTACAAACATAATACAGACAAAACACTTAATATACATGGTATATGTAACTATATAAATATATTTTTAAATAGAATTGATATTTCTATACCAGAAAGAGTTGATTCCTGTTTTATAAGGAATTCCATGTAAACTGGAATGTTAAGAAAGGGCAGAAATGGGATTGCTATCTGGCACCTGTGCAGCCATCCCATTAGCTGTGAACTTGTATTTGTGAGACCACACTGTTTCAAATTATGGAGGAAAGACACAGGTAAGGACATCCTGCCTTATTTGCAAATGAAGATACTTTCCTATACTTGTTAAGTAGACAAGGATTAAAGAGGTAATAGTAAGCTCCTTAGCTCTCTTTATTTGGGGGAAGCCACAGAAATAAACTAGAATGTAATCAACCACCTTTAATGAATGCAAACACTTTAGGTGTTACATAGCCTGGAAAAAGCAAGAATCATATTAACTTAGGGGAAAAAAACCCCACAAAAACAAAAAAGAGTGTAAATGTTCAGAAGTAAATAAAAACAGAAAAATTAAGGTAGTATTTTACTATAGACCCCAATTTTACATTTTAGATGTTTCATGGGAGTCAGATACAACCTCGGAAAACTTACCAAAGAAGTAATGTCATTGGCAATAAGTCACAGATTTAGTCTGACCTTTGGCACAAAACCGGTATCAGAAAGTACAGGAACGATCCTGTATGGACAGGAACTTACTGGGCCTGGTAAGGTCCTACTCACATGTCTGGAGTCGTCTGAAATCAACTGTGGACTAGCTGGGAGCATGATGCCTTGTGATGTTGAAGTCCTCATGGGTCTCTGTAGCTCCCTTGCCATTTCTCTGTGAGCATTGCTTCTGCCACATCATACCCTCAGGTAGCCCCCTCAGGGGAGAAGTCTCTGGGCACGATCCCCACCTAGCTTAAAAGAAGTTGGTGTGGGGAACTTACTCAAATTGATAGCATGTTAGACTTCACCACCAACCTGCCAACTTCATGATCACCTCATTGAAAGTAATGAAGTTGGATTCCAAGAGATACCTCAGTGCTTTAGAGCACCTGCTACTCTCAGAGAGGACCCAGGTTTGGTTCTCGGCACCTGCATACATGGTGGCTCACAACCATCTATAACTCCAGTGTCAGGGGATCCAGTACCTTCTCCTGGCCTTCTCAGTCAACGGACCTACATGTGGTGTACATGCATACACGCAAGCACTCACATACTAAATATTTAAAGCACCCACCCAAAAGCAGATGGTGCTACAATAAAAGGATGAGGGGTGGTAGAAACTGTTTCAAATGCCAGTGAGATGGTCATGTTGGTAGCTGGGAAGTGGATGTACGTTTGAAAATAAGGGCAGGAGCTAAGCCTTGTGCACACAGTATCTTATGTAGGCCTTGTGAGACTCATGAAAGGTAAGTACTCATGAGAGATACAGGCTGCCCTAGACTTGAACAATGAGCAGTAGGAAATAGGGTGGGGAAATAGGAGGAAAGGAGGGCTCTAATTAGGGATGGGGAGAGGGAAAAAAATCCGACAGAAAGAGGAGACAGGAAGGTAAAATAACAGGAAGTCTGAAAAAGTCATAAAGAATTATTAACTACCTTTAAAAACCTATAATACACACGCCTTGTATAATGAAACATATAGTTTAAATAGAATTTTCACATCTGGGCTGACAATGCTCCTTCTAAAAGCCAAAAGCCACCTAACAAAAACCCCAGCAAAAGCCAGGAGAAGCTCTCTTTTGAGTTGTTAATCAGGGTTGTAAAAGAGACTCCCAGAGTCCAACCAATGCCTGGCTCAACCTAAGATCTACCCCATGGGAGAAAGCTAACCCCTGAAACTTAGTTCATAAGCCCACTCCTAGGTTGCCTAGCAACCTGATGTCATCACCTTCATCATCACCTGCTGCCATCAGGTGTATGTGCTTCAGCTGAGCACCAAATATAAAGGACTGGCCCATCACTGCACATTCTCTCTGCCTTGGTTTCTCTACCCTTCTCTGACTTTCTTGGGACACCCTACCCATTCCCCTTTTCTCTCTGTCTCTGTCTCTCTCTTTCTCTCCACATCTCCCTATCATAAATCTCTTCATTTCATATCTATTGTATATGGTATTTTTAAATATATTATTATATTTGTGTTATAGTATTACAGACACTATTAATGATACTCTGCTATGTTTACAGATGGAAACCTAGCATAGCTGTCCTCTGAGGCTTCACCCAACAGCATATTGAAACCAAGGCAGAGATTCACACCCAAACTTTAGGTATAGCTCAGGGAGCCTGGTGGAAGAATGGGGGGTAAGGATAGAAAGACCCCCCCCCAGAGAAGACAAGAACTACACAAGACAACCAACAGAGTCAACTAACCTGGGCCCAGGGGTTGAAGCACCAACCAAAGACCATGCATGGACTTGCCATGAACCCATACACAGATACAGCCTATAGACAGTTTACTGCGTCTTCTAGTAAGTGGGTCTCCTAGTAAGTGGAGCAGAGGCTGTCTGACATGGACTCTGTTGCCTGCTTTTTGATCACTCCCCACTGGCAGTGCTACCTTGCTTGGCCTTAGTGGAAGAGGATGTGCTTAGTCCTGATAAGACTAGATGTGCTGGGGTGGATTGAGGTGCTCCCCTTTCTTGAGAAAAGGAGGTAGACAAGGGGAAAAGGGTGGGAGGATGGGACCAGGAGGAGAAAAGGGGGGGTGGAGTACAATTGGGATGTAAAGTGAATAGATAAATCAACTTATTTAAAAAAAGAGAGAATCTCCCAGAACATGCGAGACTATTGTTGCCCTTGGTTGCCTCCAAGAAGTAGAAGGTAAGTCCCTATTGCTGAAGACCCGATGCACTCTAGACACAGGGGCCTCAGGGCCCTGAGCTGGAACTGACCTGAATGCCTAGTTTTTATGGTACCAGAAGTTTCCATTAAAGCTACCAAATGAAGGAAGCAACCAGCATGGCATAACTCTAAGAGTATATAGTGGCACACACACCTTAATGGTAACCAACAATTCTCTAATTGGACTTAAGGCCCGATCAAGAAGAAATAATTCATTCCTGGCCCTGGAAATATAGCCAACTACCTAGGGATCGTGAAGTCATGGATCTTGGAGGAAAACCTACCACTGTTACTTTACTAAACCAGCATAATCAGTAACTACATTCTAAATATTTTTTCTTATACCTACAGGTAAATGTAGTCTTCACTACTTATCAAGGAAACTTCTCTATGCAACAGACAGAGACTATCATGGAAAATCACAACCAATAAAAATGTAGAGTTGTTGAGCTCAGTCCCAATGGACACATCTATAAAACAATTCCTGAAACTAAGGCTCAAGGAACTTTGAGGGGGAAGGAAGGTTGTAAGACCCAGATGATCAAGGAGTTTGCTGTGAGACTGTGTCTCCTAAGAATACCATACATTACACTCATAAAGCCTCACCAACATGACTGCTTAAACATGAGCTGAACCAGGAGAACAGCAGATGTGCCGTGGTGAACAGGGAAAAAGTCTCAACTCTACACGAAGAACTACAGGCAACTAAGAATACTGAGAGAGGGGGAGATAGAACACACCAACTGGTTGTCTGAGGCCAAATGGTCAGGCTGCAAACACACATTAAGTAACATAGTGCATATTGAGAAGGTTATACTTAAAAATATAGCTGAATATACATATTCAAGTGTCCTTATAGCAATAATTAATGAAAAACAAAGGTCATGAACTTGAAAAAAGCCAAGGAGGGTTTGGAGGAAGCAAAAGGAAGGGGGAGATTATGTAATTATTTTATAACCCCCAAAATAAAAAGGGTTTTGTTTTGTTTTGTTTATTCTTTTAAGAGAAGTGGAATCAGTTGGCTTGTCCTACTAGTATTAATACGTTGGCAGAGAAGGCCTTCTACATAGAATTTCTGTCTTTGCCAGTCCATTAAGACTTGATCCAGGATGTTATCAGCTGTTATTACAATGATTTTATAGTTCTGAAGAAGATACATGGGTATTTTATGCCCTTATGTACATTAAGGAATCCAGGGGTCTCAGGGCAGAATTTTAGTGATGTGTACCACTCCACAGCAAGGGGGTCAGAGAGCCAACACTAACCACTGGAATGGCTTTGTACGTACCTAAGATTTGGGAGTAGCTTCACGTGTTCACTCAGAGATGTTGGTGATTAAGTATTGGCCAAGCAGTCTAATTATGATGAAAGTGGGCTTCCAGGCCTCAACAAGTTTCCATTCTCAGTGAGTGCCCCAAGCAGAAAGGCAGGGTGTTTGGTATGGCCTCGTTGTTTGAGCTTGTGTGCAGGTGCCTAACATGAAACAATGGACTTCATTGTAGTGGTACATTGCCCTATGCATGCCAAGGCCAACGCATATCGCTGACGGCAGGTACGGAAATCAGTGGGGATGCAAACCCAGGTGGATTTGGATCAAAATGGCCTCCTTCTGCTTGAAAAAATTCACTATGGCAGGCCAGAAAGCAAGCGATTTGCAATGCTTCTGCAACAGGGCTGTGAGTTCAGCCAGGATCGTGGTTTGAAAGCTCTGATGTTATGCAGATACCTCTGTTTTCTACATCTTCCACCACTGGAGAACTGTTTTAAGTATGGAATGAGGAAAATTACATGTACTTCTTTTTAAAGGTGCACCTGAAGAATTGCAAAATATTATGAGAAGGAATCTTAGAAACTTGTTTGGTCCAATTTAATATTTTTGTATTATTTCATTTTCTGGATGAAGTACAGTTAAGATAGTAAACTATATAATGTGATTTATTTTTGAAAAAAACATTATTCCTTGTGATATCTCAATAAGGAAGTTTTTAAATGCCTGATTTCATAGCAGTAGGTTTCCTTTTTAAGCATAATTTTTTAAACCAAAATTGTGTAAACACACACACACAACCAAGTAGGAAGGGGCATGTTGAGTGTAGCCCAGTAGTTTTGAAATGTGTGGGGGAGAAAGACTGTTCGTTTATGAAACGCTGATGAGCCTTGTGTAACCTGGCACCATACAAGCTTTGAAATCTTACACATTCCTTTTTTTTCAGGCTTCTTGGATGAAAGCTTGTAGAAGATAGTAAGATAACTCACCTTTGCAGGAGGTGGGGGGGAATACACAGATGACGAATGTTATTTTCTCAAAGAAGCTTACTGGCAACAATTAGTGCCAGTGCTGGAGGACAGTCTGCCCAGGGGACAAAGAGTAAGCTGTGGTTCTCCTTCCTGGGCAAAGTCCGTGACTTCTGATGGCCTTTCCTGAGCCCTGGCTGACCTGATTCTGACAGAAACTCTTTACAGAAATGAAGGAGGAAATGGATGATTTGTGGTCAGCAGAGCTTCAAGCTTTGTGCGTGAGTGCTGAAACTAAACTGCAGCACCTTCATGGAGAAGGTGTGGACAAACTGCCTTTGAAGACTTGTGGACATAAAATGAGACGACGTTGTCTGCTCTCCTGGACTACAGTGCCCGATACATAATAGACCAGAATGTGTGCTCATTGTTGTTTCTGACACACATTTTGCTTCTCAGTCTTCCAGCATTGAAATTATGGCTAGGCCTATGATCCAAATTTCTACTCACTGTCCTCCAAAGAATCTAGTGTGTACAACTTCGGAAGTGCACAAAAGCACATATTTATTTCTTAAAGATCTCCATCCCTTGTTTGGGTAGCAGCACATTCTGACCTTTCCTGCTCCAGGCCACCTCTCTGTTCTACCTCATGGTATATTTTATTCCTGTCTACTTTCCAAGCAGGGAACAAGAAGGTGTAGGCAGGTGCCCCCTCTCTCCCAACTGCTAAGATCACCCTCACTCTCAGGTCTCTGCTACTGAAGGAATAGGCTTGTCTTTACCTCCAGGTGATTCCAAAACCAACCCCAGCACTTGGCTCACCAGCATGGATTTGACAGTTACCAAGAGGTCATCAATCCAGACAGCCCATTGGTCATGAAAATGGGAACTTGTGGCTGGCCCTGTTTGTGCTGGCTTCCAGAGAACTCCTTTGACCCAACATAGAGCTAAGTGATATTACTGAAAAGTCATCTGACCATTTACTTCCTGCAGTTGGCATTTGATTGTAGCCGATGAAGGGCCTGAGAGTCAGTGTGCAGCCCTGGTCTCTTGGGACATCTTCTCTCAGTAGGAGAACAGCTTCTACTTGTTTGGCTAAGAGAAGAAAGCAGAGAAGAACTTAAACCTGATCTCAGGAATGTTGCATGCCCAGACAAAAAGGCAGGCTTACCATTTCTTGACTTAACTTGAGCAACGTATCTGGAGTAGGCTGCCACGGGACACAAGCCTATGTTCTTATTATGGGCACAATGAGTGAAATCCAAGTCAACACAGAGAAAAGTCTAACTTCTGTTTATCTTTTATATTTTTATTATTATTATACATTTGCACATACCATTCTACTTCCTGTCCCTCCTTCCATTGTCCTCACCAACTCCCGAGTTCTTGAAATGGATGCTGTGATATGAAACCAGAAGTCAAACCGCTGCCTTTAGCTGTCTATACTTCTATCATCTTAAGAGTTAGATGAGCTTGACTTGGCAAGAGCAAAGATGAAAGCAAGTCCTGAAGAAGGAAAATCCAAGTCATATTTAAACATATTAACTTACCTATGCCTGATCTGACCCCTTGAACAGCCCTTCACTCTTCCCTCTCTATACCCCTCCACAGGGATTGGTACCATGGGGCCTTGGGTTCTCCCAGCTTATTAATCTTGTGCCTGGTTTCTTGCCCCCAGTCAGTGGAGGTCAATGAACCTGTACACATTAAAGTATGAATGAGCAGGTAATCAATACTCTCTCTCTCTGCCCATCCCTATCACCTCCTTGAGAGAGCCTGGCTAAATAAGCCTGACCAACTCCATGACAGGCTTCATTTTCTTGCTACACAGAATAGGCCCAAGAGTTACAGGAAAACACACACACAGAGAAAAAGGGCAACCAATCAGAAACAGCCAAGACATCTGGCCTGAGGAAGATAAGGTTGCTTAACTGCTGGTTTGGGAAGCCCCAAACTCCTAACTGAGCCCTAACCAATCCCAGTGGTGGTCACGTAACCTCCATAGGCACCAGCCAATCCTTATTGGTATCACGTGCCTCCATGGGCACCAGTCAATTGAACAGAGGTCACGCAGTCACCATAGAAATTCCCTTTTCTGGCTTTAAAAGGAGCCTTCAAGCTCCCCTTGGGGTCGCCACCATTTTGAAGGTGGTGACTGCAGCATGATGGAATTCTCTGCAGAATAAATGCTCTTTGCTTTTACGTACTAGAGTCTGGGTTATTTCCTTCAGCGAATTCTGGACCCTAACACTCCCTAGTGGTATTTTCTCCTTGTCATTTAATTTCATGACGAGGGAAGAAAATTATGTAGGATATAAGAACTAGAGGTTAGCAGTGTGGTATAGAAGGACATATCCAGGAACCAGGCAGAGTAGTTTTGAGCCTTGCCTATTTAGACAAGTTACCCACTTAGAGTGTCAATGTCTCCAGCTACAGAGAAGAGAGAATGCACGTTCTAAGAAATTATATATTTATATATGTTATATATATCATTCAGCCTGCCATCATAAATTGCTATAAGTATCATTATGGATCTGAACTATCCACACCCAAGATCAATTTCAAGATGGGCATGTGATTAAGGAGGCCTAGAAAAACAGGAGCTATCACCACCACAGCTGCCTTCACCAACTCACTACTTTTGTGTCCTAAGGTTGCTTCAGAGCAAAGAGTGAAGAAGAAAGAAGCAAAAGTAGTGAGCTGGATCCCTGTCTGCACTCAGAACCAAGAAGTGACTGGATTGGTAACCAGGACCCATAGCATTTCTTTCCATAAGAACTTCAGAGATTCGGTTTCAAGGCTCTTGGAGAATAAGCAGCATTGTCTGCTCCCTGCTCCGATGTTAGTTACCTCCTTGTTGAGTTCTTGAGTTGCCTGAGGTCCATGTTTTCTTTCTATTTAGTGATTCCCAGCCAGGCTGTCCATTAGAATCACAAGATGGGTAGGAGTGGCCTGGTTAGTATAACAGAGGTTGCATGAGGCCAGATTCCAGTCAGGAGTTGAGAATCCCATTCATTCAATGGTTGAACCTGTGGGGCTTCTTTCCCCTACCCCTAAACTTGAGTTTCAGGAGCACCGTTCTTCCCACATGAATTCTCAATGCTTGTTGGAGTTTAGTGGAATCATACGTTTTGCTTAATTTGTGTTGTACTTTAAAATCTTTTTATTTATTATAAAATTGATGCCAATAAGCATATTCAATGTAGTATATTACCCAAGCAAGAAATGCCCAACTTCCCAGTTTAAAAAAAAAAATAAAGGAGAATCATTATCTAAGTTCCTTTCTGGAACAACATCAGAAAATATCCAGAAACTCACTAATGAACACTTACTTGCCTAAGTTGTATTTGAAGACGCCATGCCCACTTTAACATTAGTATCTTTTTGAGTTTTAATTAAAACCTCACCTTGTATGAGCAGGAGTGCTTGTGGCCATGATGTGTCACACATTCAGTCACTTCATGGGGATCCGAGTCACTTACCCGCCCTGACTCTGGTGCTTCCCATCCAGAAACCTAGAGCCAAACATGTTTGAGTACCTCATGCACAACCAACTTCCTCATACTGTGGCTGGAATGGAAGAAGATAATAAAAGCCAGCAGCTGGAACTTCGCTCGTCTTTGCGTTTACTTAGACGTAAAGTTCATTAGCAGAAAGAACTAAGTAAAAAAGAAAGAAGAAAGAAAGCTGTGAGATGTGACAAAAGGTACCGGCTAGGGCCCTCATCTTTGAGACCGAGATCAGAATTGCTACTGGCAACTACATTGTAGTTCTTTGGTTTCAGAAGGTCATTTAAAAAAAAAATCATAGTATTTTATAAGGAAATGGTTTCAGAGATGCAGTCTTGGGATTTAGGCGACAGGGCTAAACCATGTAACCCAAGAAGTCACACCACAAGGCAGGCCTCACGTGAGAGGTTTGTTAGAGAAGGGAAAACACAGAAGCAGCTTCTGGGGCAACTGGCTGGAAGAGAGTGAGGAAAAGAGGGAGGGTTCTTTTATAAGGGGCGACTCTACGCATGTGCAGGAGGTACTGCTGTGCTTTGCGGCGGTCTTAAAGCTCACGCAACTCAGCGTTTATCCTGGCAGCCATAAAAGCTGTCGCGCTGGTGATGATGTATTTTGCTATTGCCAGGTTCCTGGGGCTGATGGCGGATTACTAATATGCTGACTAAAACTTGATTTGTATACCACCACCTCACCAAAATTTTACTACATGGTTCGTTGGTATCCTTGTCTATCCCCACACCTTCCTGTGGCTGGATTATTTTTTTTTCAGATATCTAATTCACAATCTCACCATTGGTTAGTATTTTAGTGTTTATGCATCAGCGGTAAACCAACCAAGTAAATGATCTGGAGGGTGTTAGCACTGCAGGTGAATCTTTGGGGCTTTAAACTGAAACAATATGAAACACTGTTTTCTGTGCTCCAGGACCTCACTGAGTAGTCCCATTTCTAGACATGAACTTTGCTTTCACCTCTACATACACCAGTGAATTAACACGTGGGTAGTGCTCAGCAGCAGGTTCTGAATGTGCACTGAACATTGATTATGAGGGATGCGAAAATGTACCAGGAATCTGAAACTTTGCTCTAATTTCCTGCTCACAAGCATCCTAAGGTGAACATACTACATATTTGAGTATTCAATGGCTTAAAATAACAGATAATTAGGATTCTTCATAAATCACAGACCCCCAAACTAAACATAAATGTATATATTTAGAGGAGAAAATCAAAGGGGCCTCCTCTGAGACCTCCTCTTTTTCTCTTCTTCCTCTTCTCCTTCTATATGTAGTATTGCCTTGTAAATTCTATCATTAGAATTTTTAATTTTTATGTGCATGGGTAATTTGCCTGCTTGTAACGCGTGTACCACAGGCATGCCTGGCTCCTGCAGAGGCCAAAAGAAGGTATCAGATCCCCTGGACACGGAGTTACAGATGTCTGTGAGCCACTCTGTGGACTCTGAGAATCAAACTGGGGGTCCCCTGAAAGAGCAACCAGTGCTCTTAACCACTGAATCATTTCTTCGGTCTCTTATCGGACTTTCACATACTTTATTTTGTGTGACTTTCGTAAACACAAAAGAACATCCATCACTGTGAAGTAAAAGCTTGTTAATCTGATTTCTACTGAAGCCACTGCAACAGCATTTAGCCCGTCTTCACTGTCATGGAACCACATGATTCTGGAGATCCAGATCTGGATAAGCTATAGGGCTTAACTCACAGACACATTTAAGCAAGCAAATAAACAACACCACAGTGTAACACTACAGTGTTAAGCAAAGACCTGAGTAAAATGATGAAGCAAGAGTCCTGTTAGGATAACTAAGTTTAGGCAATCCAGAGAGGAAGTAAGGATAGATGCTGTGAGAGAAGCCTTGAGTGGGAGCCAGGATTTGATCGGGCCCTTATGAATGTGCAATAATTCATCAAGTGTGGAAGAAGACAAGGGCCTTCCTAGTAGTGGTAGGAAGTGGTGTACGGCTGTAAAGGATGAAAGTGGCCTTGTGCTCTGGGAAGATTACACACTAAAGTATTGACTTTGGAAAGCAGCAAAAACAATAATTTAGGTAAGTACAGGAGTTGCTTGGCATAGTGTATCTTCAAAGCTTGACTAGCAGTATGAAAGCAATTTCTTTCCCCTCTGTCTCCTCTGTGATTCTCCAGGCCCACTGTTTCCCAAGCTGTCTTTACATTCTTAGTTGGTTCATAAAAGCGGAAATAGGAGTGCCGTGAACTACTGCAATAAGCTCAAAGAAATTACACATTGCCTATGGGGCTAGAACTAAATTCTCATCAAAGCACAGTCCCTTGCTTCAGTTATGGCTCTTCAGTAAAAGGCCCTGGCTGCAGGTGTTGGGAAAGTCCTGTGCTCAGAGAGCAAAGGAACTGTGATCACTGCTTTCCATGGTTTAGCTACTAGGGTGTATCGCACATCTGTATCTTAGCGTAGAGTCTAGCCTTTAAGGGAAACTTTGAAATATTTCCAGGTAAGTTATAATCTGCCTACCCATCATCATCACTACAGACCAGTCATGTTCATTTCTAGGGGAGGTACACACTAAGGGGATCTAGATACTTCTAGCAAGCTCTGGGAACTTAAGCTTGCCAGCCTTCTGCTGATGGCTCTAATTTGGGGTTTCTGAGATCCACTTGATCTTTTTTTTTGCCAGCAACTTATTGAGTAGGTTCCCTAGGACTAGCTTCCTGGCTCAGAAGTTTAGAGCCCATAGGGAAATACTGCCAGCTGACTGCTCATTAGTCAACTTCAGAACTTCAAAAACCAAGTTCTGTTCAAGCTTGCTGTTTTCTGTAACTGACACATCCTCCAATGTGTTCACCGTACACTTCCTATGTTTCCTCATGGTTTCCAGTGGTCTTATGCCTTTTGGTCTAGACTGCCTAAGGGAACTGATACACACGCTAAGCAAAGAGTTGGCAGGTATGGATGTCCGTTAATGTTACAATTGTATAATAGGTCCCCAAACTGATCTCACACTTAGCTGTGAGCCTTGAATGGACTTTTCATATACAATAATTCCTTCTTGGAAATGGTTTGAATTTGAAATTTTTCTAATTGAACGGACTCAGGAATACAGAATCAGTGACAACACATACCCAGCACCATTTCTTGTACAGTGTGGGGCAAGCATAAATGCTTCTCTTTGGATAACTGCCCATGTACTTTACTGTTCATGTGCACTTTCCAAACGTTCAGGGCTGGAAAAACATTAAAGAGTCAGGAAATCTCTCCTGAACAAGCTTTCTTGGGCAGATTTCTGGCAGATAATGTTTCCTGTTACATAGGAAATGCTTTTAAGCTTAGCTTCATTTATAGGACTTTGGCTCGCCCAGAGTCTAAGCTATGAATTTTGCTTGGTTGCTGGTAACAGACATTAAAAAACAAGCCTAGCAGCTACCTCAGTGACAAACACAATGGAAGACCCTTAATCTTAAGGGCAAAGACTTGAGGATTTTTTAGTTTCATACTCTTTCCATCCACAGGACATAACTTACCTTAGTGTTTTCAAGATGAGATACGCTGAAACTGTATCAGTATTCAAACAATACAATCTGGTTGAGCAAGGGACAAAATAGATGTACCCACTCTTGCTTAAGGAGTATTTAAGAGACCTTCTCTGCAACGTCTGTTCATAGCCCTTCACTCATACTACTGTAACACAACATCTCTGATCTGCAAGAAAATGGAACTATTTTTTTCTTCGAAAAAATTGCTCTTTGGAAAGAGAAAATTTTACTTGGTGGGCAAGTAGCAACACAGATGCTCTCATCTTAGTTAGAGGGTGTATTAACTCTAAAAACAGTTATATGGGAGAAAACATAAGTGTTGATTAACCTGTTGGGTGTGGTGGCACACTCCTTAATCCTAGAACTCAGGAAGCAGAGGCTGGCAGAGCTCTGCAAGTTCAAGGCTGGGATGGTCTACTTTAAAAGTTCTAGCCCAGCTAGGGGTACATATGAGATGCTGTCTCATAAAAAAAAGTTACCTTCTAACATCAAGCATATTTAAAATATTTCTCATAATTAATATTTAATATTTAAATTCAAATATTTAACTATATAAAAATGCTTGTAGCAGTCTTTAGATTCACTGTCCTCTAAGTCCTTAAAATCACAAATCAAAGTGATGACACTGTATTCATTTGTTTATGTGGTGTTCATGAAAGTGTTGTGGAATTTTTATACTAACTCAAGGAAGAAGATAATTCAATAAAAAACTACCATGGGAAAGTCTAGGCCCCAACAGAAGGATGAAAATTGTCACATTGCTTTCCAACGATGGTCACCATGACATGGAAAGGGAAGGCATACTGACTGTGATAAGAGGGGGACCACCACAACAGGGTTTTCGCTTATTACTGGGGATAGTGTGCAAGAGATGAAGGCTAGCTTCACTCATTCTTCCATCTTCTTCATGATTTGGGGGGCACATGGCTCATGCGGAACTACAGAGGGAAAGGCTGAGAATCCCCATTTAACTAGAATTTGCTTTAGTTCTACATCTAGCTGCTTCTGTGACTTTGAACAAGTTATTTGCCTTCTCTGGATACAAAGTTTCTGAAGCAGAAGCCGGGAGGACTGGAATAGATTCCGAGTCTTCCATTAGCTCTTGTGTGGGATACCCTGCTTACCAGTGAATACATGGTGAGCCTTTAGCAATGAGTTATTCTCTCATCATCCAAATGGCTAGAAACCAACAACAAAACAAGACAAAGCACCAACATATAACAAATGAAAACAAAACAAAATCCAGCCATTAAATGAGATTAAAAAAAAAACCTGGAAAACATGGTGAAGTTTTTTCCTTAAATATTTTCCTATTCAAAGGGAAAGAGGCTGAAGGGAAGTCAGTGGGATTTTCATTGCTTTGTGGTCTTTGTCGCTCCAGTCTTTGTAGAGAGAGGCTGGGGACAAGTGTTCCAGAGCATCAGTGATCTACAAAGCAATCTGAGTATTGCTCTGTCACGTTTTATTTCATTGAAAGCCCTCAGCGCTCCTCCGGGGAGGTATTATCCCCTCCATCACACAGTAACCTAGGCCAGGGGCTGGGTGCCATATGAAAAGTTCAAAATCCAAAACCCAGTAAAGCGTGAGCTAGCTCTGGGAGTCTTGGGCCTGCTTTAAAGTGCAATATTTCTCTCTGAGTACCGATAGTTGCGAGTTTTTGTTTTTCAGTGCAACCAATCTGAGGGAAGGATTAAACTTCACTTGATGTCACCCTCCTACTCCAGAGGCCTTCTAGAGATATGGGGCGGGTTCAAAGCATGTGCATTTTCAGGTCAGAGGTCAAAGGGCTTGGTCACCCAGCACGGGTAGGAAAGCACAGCGTTATTCTCAGTGGACTTCTGTGCACATCTGACTAGCTAACCAGGTTGTGGGCTCTGGTTGGGTGAGAACTTTGCCCTTTTTGTTTTGCTAGACTAGTATTTAAAAAGCATTTTAAAAAATATTTGCCGATTCAAAGCTAAAAAGCACAAGATGAGAGATGACAGACAGATAGATAGATTTGTTGAACTAGGACCTAGATCACAAAACAATAAATAAGTATAAACCAGGAAGACAACAATAGCATCCACCAAAAAAGGAGTCTATTCCAAGGGAGATATTGTGGGCATTTCGGGATTATGATGAGAATGAAAACAGGATGCAGTCCACCTCCTTGTTCTGCTGTTCATTCTTCTACTAATTATTTTGTCTAAAAACTTCATGTGTGTCTCTCTCAGCATTTACCACTGGAATAGGTTTGCAGTGCCTGACCCTGGTCAACCATTCCTTCCTACATTCCTAAAGAGCGACAGTCCCTGGCGTACAGTGAAGGGAACAAATGAAACCGTGACGTGTTGTGGCTGAGCTACAGCAGGAAGGAGCAAGAGAAAAGGGGGTACAGGGTTGCCTTGAGTACTGTATTGCTCTTGAGGCAAAATACTAACTTACTGCAACACTCAATTAGCTATTTTTATTAAGTGTCTAAGCCTCCTTCATTTAACGGGTGTTTTACTTCTTTTATCTCAAGAAAGATGGCAGAAGTTTGTGTCTTTTGGCTTTGATCACATTATTTCTGGGTTTTGTTACTTAATAAGGCAGAAGTTTAAATTAACATCATTCTCCATTGCCTGTTTGGGGGTTAGTTGTACAGTATGGAGTGGATTTTGGCAATTTTTCAATGGAAAGAAAGAAAGGAAAACTCTGTTTGGGATCTGTAGCAGGAGGGAAAGGAAATCATTTACCTGGGCTCCTGGAGCTACATCTGCTTTCCAGAAAGGATCCCAGAGTCAAATCGAGTCACCAGCCCTGGGGAGGCGCCAGCTCAGGGACAGGTAGAAGGAGGCTTGGGCCAGTGCTAGCACCTGAGCCCTCAGCGGGGTGAGGAAGAAGCTGTGGGGACAAGCTCAACCCTTTACTTTTGTGCTCAGGGCCTTCACACACTTCACAGCTGGGGGCCAATGTGTTACACTGAGCAAGAGCCACCTCTGCACGTCTTGCTTAAAACACATAACTACGTGGAACATGATTGGAAGGGCATGCCCACAGGATACACATTTCTTTTCCTCCCTACTCACTCATTATATGGCAAGCCTCATGGCTTACAGAACATGGCAATTCTTCTGTGAGCACGTCTGCAGCAGAAGTCTGTTTCTTTATTAATTGGCTTTAAAGAAAGACATTGTTGTCACTTAAACTCTCTGAATACCTTTTAATGAATCATAGGCTTGAGTCAAGTGTTATTAATTCAGGAATCAAAATGCCTTTGTCCATAGCAGATAAATGTTGCCATAGCAAGTATAGTGTAAACAGATTGGTTCAAGCCACAACATATAGAAGCTCACACACAAAGGGAGTGCAGTTGCCTTTGTAAAAAGCCCTGGTGCTGAATTAAATGTTACCCGGTTGGCCTGGAGGCCAGATACATGGGCTATGCACTGATGAATGGAACCTTGGGTCCACAGATGCCAGGGAGAAGGAAGCCTTTATCGTTGTGGGTTTTTATCAAATGTGTACAGTCAGTGAAACATCTGGCTTTAATCCTGATAGAAACTGGAGGATTTTGGCTCTTCCCTGGCCTTGCATATTTTCCATCTTCTGTATCAGCACTGCTTGTCAGTGATTTGATGAAGTTAAATTGGCTGCATTTGATTCTTTGAGCACCAGAAAAATTGCAGAATGCCCATTCCCCTCTTCTTGGCCCCCTCCTTTTTTTTGGAGCACACAGAATAACTTTGCAATGAGTAAACTTAAGTCATGAGCCTCAGCACCTAAGAAGAAAATGAAACAACAAAAGAGCTTCTAGACCAGCCCGTTATAGTCATTAATCAAAGGCCACAGAGATGAGCTGCAATGTGATGCATCGGATCAGTACTGGCATTTGCTGCTTTCAACGGAACCAAAAAAAGGAAAGAAAGAAGAACAAAAGCAACCAAACAAAAACATACACTGTCCAGAGAGAGCCCATACCTCAGATGAGTTTATAAGGGCCTTTTGATGACAGCTTTCCCCAGAGGATCTCGTCAATCTCCCCAGTCCTCTGCTGGTCCAGTGGATGTCATTTGGCACAACTGGCAATCATGGCACAGAAAATGACAAGACCCAAGTGAGGATGGAGATTGAATTCACACCTCATCACATCCCATAAAGGGTAATTTTTCAAGGTCAGCATTTGGGTGAATTAAAGGAACAGAGTTTGGCAGAGGGCCCTTTGCTAAGCCCTCTGCAGGCCATCCATCCAGCTGCCTTCCTTTGTATGCCTGAGTTCATGTGACAGAGAGTGCAGACACACACAAACCCAGACTCTAATGAGCACGTCTGAGCAAGCACTTCCAAGCAGGCTGGCTTCTTCTGTTCAGAAAAGCAGGCCTTTTCTGTTCAGAAGCTGCATCTTGTATTTGTTAGAAGATGCCCCATGGCGACCAAGAAGGGAAAATTGAAATCGTTCTTGTAAATAGATCAGTAATAGGAAACCAGCCACAGAAAAGACAAAATTATTTTCTCTTTTTGAGGGAGTTTCCTCTGTAATTTGCCGAAATGCCAATGTGGGGCTTATGTGCCAAGACCTCCTGGATTGCTGAGGAAGAACACGAGCTGACAGGCAAGACTGCTCCATTGCCTTCTGAGATAGAAATGGTTATGCATTTTGGTCATCAGAGGTTTCTGTAGTATCGCAATCCAAGATCACCCAGCCTAGGCCTGTCACCTCCAAGATGAGGCCATAAAGGTACAGAAGAGTAGAGAGAATGTCTCTGTCAGGTAGGTGGGTGCCCATAGCTTCTTCAAGATGAGGATGAGCAGCATCCCTCAAGATGAGGATGAGCAGCTCAATTGGGGCTGTCCTTTAAATTCCTATTTATATTCCATGAGATCCATGCTATGTAGTCAACAAACATATATGTTGAATGGTGCTTGGTACTATTCTGTATTTTAAAGAACAGGGTCAGGCAAAGGTGACTTTTGGGTAAACTGAGAAGTATATCAGTTCCTCTTGTGGGATGGGAAATAAAATAGACCAGCTAGGGAGATGGCTCCCTAGATCAAAAGCTTGCCCCGCAATCGTGGGGACCTGAGTTTGGATCCCCAGTGTACAAATAAAAAACTAGCACAGTCCTTGGCACCTGAAATCCCACAGTTTCATGGGCAGAGACAAGTGTTCATTGGCCAGATGGCCTAGCCAATCAGTGAGCTCCAGATGAAGCTAAGTTAAAGAAGCATCAACCTCTGCCTACAAACAGACAGACACACATACACACATTCTGAAGTGAATCAAATTCATTTATAAGATATTTAAGTCCTTCTCTAAGTCCTGTGACTTAGACACAGAGGGAAGTCCATATTGCATCCACCCTTTAAGAGTCACCAACAGTTTAAGGTAACATTTCTCTCACAAAGTTCTGCTGTCAGAACATTTGGGCAGTGACACTATGGAGTGAATATGTGTGTCTTTCAAAGATGCATATGACAAAGTCTGGACTCTGATGTGCTAGTGTTAGGAGGTGGGAACTTCGGGAAATGAAAGAGTTTAGATGAAATCACATGAGTAGACTCATAAGGTAAGTTTAGTGCTCTTGTAAAAGAGAGGAAGAGAAACCACAGTTCCTCTCCTGGCTCTGTCCTCACCAGATCCCAGTCACTCTGATCCTTTAAATTAAAATGCTCACTTTTACATCGGACTTAAGGAGCAAGATCTGAGATCTATGGCATTTGTGTGGGAATCCACGCTAAGACACGCCCACACTGCTTATTTAAATAAAATACCCATAATTGAAATAAAATAGACTCCATCTAGCACGCCCGAACTTACTTGTTACATCCTTCTATTTCACAGAACTATGGTTTCTGCAGGGTCTACACTGAGAGACTGCTCACAGTATGAATGCTCAGAAATCAAAAGCTTGAAGTCTGAAACAGAGCCCAGAGCCTGGAGCACCAAACCCAGCCTTGGACCTGGCTCATTCTTAATGACCTTCAGTCACTTGCATTGTTCTCTCACTGTTTCCATTTGAGAGCTGGGAGTTTACTTTGACTCTTCTTTCTTGAGCTCAGTAGGAAGTAGCCTACCTTTATCCATCCGTGGCAGCCATACTCAATCATCCTTCCAGCATCTCATTTTCCTGAATTTGGTAGGGAAGGCAGACTTTCACAGGCAGCCATGTGCATTTGTTATACTTCTTTGATACTCTCAGAGCAAACAACAACAAAAAACTAGCTGAGGCTTGTTGGTGTCTATGGACAGTACAGTGTACTGGGAATGACTCCCCCGCCTCCACACACACCCCACGTAAATCGTGTAAAAGAAGAGGTGAGAGGCAAGAGCTGAGAGAGTTTGCTAAGGTATTGGAATTCCCAACTAGATTCTCAGGAGCAGAATCACCTCAGAATGTTCCAGTTTGATTTGGCACAAAAGCAAGTCTGTCAGACCCTTTTCCAAACATTTCATCAAGATATTGGGTTAGACAACTCAAAAAATAAACTTCCTCTTGAGAACACAAAGGTGGAAAACCATAGAGAAGGTGATCCCTGTGGGATTCTGATACAAGTGTTTCCGACAGGAGCCACGATTGTTTAAAAAAACAAACAACCAAAACCCCAAACCAGAATTTAGCAAGTTTTGGCAAAAAGGGCAGATCCAAATGGAATTCTGTTTTTATAAAATTAAAAAAGAAGTTTTGTGTGAAAAGCTCTTCTATTGTTCCATGCTTTATCAAATGCTGGAAGTCGAGATCTTTCTGATTTCTGTGCCTCCGTAGGGTACCATAATTTAATCTAGTTAGTGGCACCAGACGCTGGTAACCACAGCCAGCCGTTATGGGCAGGGGTTTTAAACATATGGCCTGTGTATTGCATCCCCATTCCCTTCCCTCCATGAATTATTTTTATATCAGATGCCAACCTAGGCAATGCCTGAATCCTGACGCATGCTGCCAGCCTGCTACTAGCCAGCCCTCGCCCATCCTTTCCATACCACCCATCCTTTCCTTCTCCTGGATTAGAATATCACATTGATCCTCTGCCAAGAAGCAAGCAAGGTGGTACACGGAACTGGGGGCTTCCATTTCTGTCTGCACCCCTCGCTTGCATCCCAGGCGCCATGGCCTGAGCTGGCCAGCCACTGTGCTGTTTCTCACAGCAGCTCTCTGCTGGGCTGCTGCTAGAGTCACACAGTGACCTGCAGATCTGAGGAAAAAAACAGATGTCCCAATAAATTTTTGTCAAAACGTAATTACCTCGGGATTAGAAAACCACATGGGGGCGGGGAGGGAAAGGAACAGATGTATTACCTTCAAATATGCAACCATTATTCTGCAGAAGTTTAAATAATCAAGAGGTTTAAATGATGGTAGCCAGTGCCTGCCCTCCCCCATGCTTCCCCACTCTCCGGTCTGGTCTCTCCTTTCAGTTCTGGATGGTTCTGGGTGCCCTTCAAGCTTATGCAGTACCAATGGAGTCCTGAGCAGGATTGGGGCGTGTTGCACAATCGTATCACCATGAGTGCTTTTACATAAATAAATCTCAGCAAATATGACAGGCTATCTTTCCCTCAGGAACCTGGCCAAGTCTTTTCTTCCTCTGCAGCCGACAAAATATGATAAACTATGAATTTTCCCGGTAACCATAAAAGATTCTTATTTTCATGATTCGAACTGTTAGGTGCAGGTCAAGGCTATATATTAAACAGGAATCCTTGCAGGAGAGTCCTTACTTTTCTGCTTTTACATTGTTCTGGGAGTGGGGGGTTGGAGTGGGAAGGGGGAGTGAAGGTAGGGGATAGGGGTGGTGCCGGGAGCCGGCTGAAGAGTGCTTGTGCTACCTCCTAGCCAGCTTCAGAGGATTCTGAAAGTAAAACACCGATCTCTTTAGATGGTTGCCCATTGGTCTAAGTAAGGGACTTGATTGGATATGAAGGATGGGTTGTCAAGAAGTTCAGATTCTGTTGTTAGAGCGTGTTGGAAGATTCCCCTTTGGGTAGAGGTTAGTTGTATGATTTAAGTAACAGCTCCTCAGTCCAATTTCAAAACAACATAAAAGAAAGCCCATATTACACAGGGGAGAGGCATGGATTGATACCCCAAGCTGTCCTCTGACCTTTATCACACCTACATGTTACACGTGTGCACACACATACTTAGATGCATTAACTAAATGAATACATGAAATAGCTACCATTCACCTTACTTTCCTTCTGTGTTTTTGAGACAAAACCTCTGTATGTTGCTCAGACTGGCTTTGAACTCAGTCTTATTGCCTTCACCTTCAAAGTGCTAGAATTACAGGTAGATGCCACCATGACCTGGCTTTAGTCTCCAGTTATCAGGAACTTACTAATGGTGAATATCTGTACCAAGGGATGCCTATGTATGCATCCCTGATCTTCCTGCAGGCCTAGACAGGAGGCATTGCTCTTCCGGTTTAGAAATGAGATGATTAAAGCTCACTACATTAACTAACCCTTCATAGTCACAAAGCTACTATTCTGATTCAAATTTAAACCCATCTGTACACCATTTATTTACGAAGTACCAGTACCAGTAGATCACCTACCCAGTGATCTAGTATGTCTTGGGAATCTTTTCCTTTACACACAATATAATTTAATATGCCCTGGAAATGATAACCTCCAAATAAAAGCAGCCTTTGCTGTGACATCTTGGACGTAATATGTTTTTCTTCATAAAGAAGCATTTGCGATGAGCATTTATGGTCCCCTTTTGCTGGCAGTAAATGTACTGCAGGCTACTTTGCACTGATTTTAGCCTGTTGCATGTAATTTAGAGCTAATATGACCATTGATATGAAAGAGTTAAAAAGGAAATCTTTGGACTAGGCAATGAGCGGAAGGTTGATTCCGGCTGCTGCAGGGCCTATCTGACAGAGGGAGCCAGGCAGGAAACAGCCCTGGGAACGGAATCCTGAATAATAGGGGTGTCTTCCTGATCATACGTGTACTCCTTTTTTTCCACCAAGCTTCAGGGAACTTTATAAAAACACCATTTTCTAGGAGCCTATGTAGGACGTTTGTAGAGAGAATTAACAGACACTTTAAACCCCATAAGAAGAAATTTCTCTACGGAATCCTGCATAGTGTGGATTTATAAATCAGCAAACAAAAGTTGTAAGGGGGAAGCCTCAGAAGTTGAGGCTGCAAAGACAGAGAATCCTGCAGTTGGTTGGCAGCTCCAGTTTCAAGAAAGGATGAGTCTAGTCTGAGACTCTGACAACATCAAGGTCACTAAAAGGGCAATGTCACTTAGTCAAGAAGGAAAAAGTGCCAGCTGCTGACAGAAACAGAGCTGCCTGCTCTGGACTTAACTATATGCAAGCAAGGTGTTTCCTTCCTGGTTGTTTGTTTACATATGTATGTGGGTAAAATCTTAGTGCTAAGAGTTAATTAATATGATCACGGGTATTAGAAATGTGTAGGAAAAGGTAAAGTCAAAACCTTCTACGTGTGTGGTCTTGCCTGCTTCCTATCATTGCCCGCCTTCAGTAAACTTCATTTGATTGGTTGAGCACATATATAAACTGATTGCTATGGTAAACAGAAAAAAATAAAGATGCTGATGATGTACATTTTCAGGAATGTGATCTCAGTGGACTGCTCTGATGACAGGTAAGCCCCAAGCAAGTTTAGAGTAGCTGTCCCTTCTGCTTATCCCAGGGAAAGACACTATCGGTTAATACCTCTTGGTGTAAAGAACCGCACGTCCATACTCTGAAGCCTTACATCACAGTGTGACGGGGTCTGGCATGGGGCCTTTTGGAATGCCGTCAGGTTTAGATGGCACCACAAAGGAGAAGCCCCTCGGCTGGTATTCTACGAAGAGGGAAGAAACCAAAGCTCACTTTCTGTCATTTGAGGCCATAGCAAAAAGGTGGCATTCACGGAGGGAGTACTCATCAGACACGGATCCGGCTGATCTCTTGACCTCAGCCTTGTAGTCTGTAGAAAGATGAGGAATACATTCCTGTGGTTTAAACCACCCAGTCTAAAGTATTTTGTTTTGGTAGCCCGAGTAACACATCTACAATGAAGAAGAATTTAATCCAGTGGACTGAAGTTGCTTTGATATTTATTTCCTGTGTATATCTGGAAAAACATTAACACATACTCCAAACCCCATTATTCAGAACACTATTTAGGGCATAGAAACATTAAATCCTGCTCTAGGCCTCTCTTTGAGGACAGATTGTAGTCCAACTCTGCTTTCTATTGGCTAGCCTCCTCAAACAAACGCCCAGTTAAGGAAGACTAGGTGTCCGCAGCTTCTCCTCAGTTCCTTAACTGCCATCTCAGGAAAGGCAGATTCAGTCTGAAGATGCAAACGAAATATAGCTTGAACCCAGAACGGGCCCTACGGGTTCATGCTTTGTGGTCCACCTTCGTAGTGCCAGGTTGAAGGCTGTGGGGCCTTTAGGAAATAGGTCTGGTTTGCAGAAGGAGGGTTCCAGGGCTGGGCGTTTGAGGTGTTTTCTAGCCTTGGGTTCTGGCCCTCTGTCTCTGGTTCCTGATCTACTGTGATCCACAGCTATATCTCACCTATTCTTCTATACATGATGGATACAGCTCCTGGAACCAGGAGATCAAACACACTTTTCTCCCATTATGTTAGTTTTTTGAGCATTTGGTCACAGTGATACATAAGTAACTAATGCACAAGGGAAAATTAACCTTTGAGTTACTATTCTGACTTGTTAATATTTAGATACTGAGTACAACTTACTAGCTATCTGGAGACTTCTCTTAAAAAATAGTCTCATAATGTTTTCCTCCAAAACAATATTAATATTTTATTTATTAAATATGAAGGATACATATTGACATGGATACTTCTTTTTAGATTGCTAGAGAAGTTTAAGATTTGAGGCCTTAAAGCTAGTGTTCATTAAAATAAAATGTTGTACTCAAATTTCCTCTTTAAAATCTTTCCTCTAAATCATGCTTCTGTGACCTTCAAAAATCACTTTTGGTTTTATTAGTTAAAGCCGATTTTGTTTGTTCCCATGAAATTTGCACCACATACTCAAATTCACACACACACACACACACACACACACACACACACACACGCTCCTCCAGAATACTTGTGCTTGCCTGAGAAGTTTACTTGTGGGAAGACCCTCTTTTCTACACTGAAGAAAAATACTGATAACCAATGTTTTGGGTCCAAACTCAGTTAGTTTTGGGGGAATTTCTTTGATCACCCTAAAGCGCAATAAGAGAATGTCATCGTGGCATCTTAAAATGGCTGCATTAAAATGGCTGCACATGGGGATGTCTGGGTAAGGACTGACATCTGGGTATTGTCTATCTCCTACCATGTTTCCTACCATGAATCCACCTATCTGCCCTCTGCTCTTTCAACAGCACAGAAAGATCAAATCTATGGACCGGCCTTAAGCCCATGGTGGATTATTGCTTCTGGAAGGAAATTTCAGAAGTAAAATCTTCAGGGCATCCAGAAAGCAAATGACATTGCCACCTATTTCTGTGTGAGTTCAAGAGGAACAAAAACTTATTAGACAAAGATTTCCTTGGAAAGTGCTTTCAAGTATCTTCCAGCACATTCCCATGAAAGTTGAGTTCATATTGGGATTTTTAAGACTAAATCTGATGGCCTGAAATAGGTACCATCCTTAAGGGCTGCTGTGTGTTTGCTTTGCTGTTTCTGGTGCTAACATCTTGAATGTAATCTTGGTCCAGCTATCTATTTATGCCAACATCCAGATAGCCTTTTAAATGTGGACTTTATGAAGCCAATAAACTGGATATTTAGAAAATGACAGAAACTGTAGCCTGCAATGTTCTTTAGCTAGAATTTATTGAACAAATAAAGAACCACACAATGAATAAGATGTTCAGCAGATCCTACTAATGATTTCCAGGGCTTCCTGTCAGTTGGTTGACAACCTTTAACTTCTCTGTGAAGCTCCATCACCATATTATCTGTGCTCAATGTGTGCTTGTGTCACGGTTCTTGTTATCCAGGTTTGGTTTTATTTCTGTAGATTCTCAAAGCACACACTTTATGTACAGAGGAAGATGACTGTGCTTGGAGAAAGCGTAATGACTGTGGGTAGTAAAGGAAAGGTGACACGTAGTTCCTGACATAGCCCTGCAGCCTCCAGAGACAATGTGACCAAGTCAAAACAAGCCAAGGTGAACCTAGAAGAGTGACCAAGTGCCATAAAAATGTCCAGGCATTCAATCATCATTGTCAGGGGTGCCTTTAATTTCTTGTCTTTTGCTACTGTGATCATGGGAGTGTGTGTCCATGTGGAGACAAAGGCTGAAGGCAGGCGGAATGTGGAGCCAACACAAGGTGATATGTGGTCCCAAGAACATCCCAGTTCTACAGCATACTCTCTACAAATAAGAAATAAATCCTTGGTTCAAAGCACTGAGATGCTGTGGGCAGTTTGTAATCATAGAATAACCTGCCTTCTCTTGACTCATATGACTTCTCTCAAATTTGCTCTACAAAACCATGACCCTCTTACCTTTGAGCTACATTTGTCCTTTGTCTTGTTCCTGACATTGATTTCTTCCGTTTGCATTTGCTTCCATATTAGATGTCAAGGTGTGATTCCAGTTAAGATTCTTGGTCAGAATGAGGTAACTGCTCTTTTTCCATGTCAGTTTTGTTGTTGTTGTTGTTTCTTCGTGTGTGTGTGTTTGTTTGTTTTTTTTTTTGTTTTGGTTTGTTTTGGTTTTTGCTTGCAAATACACTTCCTTGATGACAAGGGCCATCCAACTTTTGCTAGATGTGTACTGGTTTGAGAAGTATTATTAAGCCTGCTTATGCTTGAAGTCATATGAAGCTTGTGGCTAGGTTTAAGTCTAAGAGTGAGGAGGTTGGTTACCTATCAGGTTCCTATTTTGCCCTCCTTGCAAGAATGTAGTAGGCAGACAACAGAGGGAAAATAATAAGGGGAAACATTTATTTGCCACCGGGAACTAATTAAACAGTGTAGGGGAAACTTACCTGGGAAAGTAGAAACACGATGCCCAACAATCAAGAGGGATTGGTAGTGTTACAGACCTAAGTTTTCAGGTACCTTCAGGATGTCTATGAAAGAGCTGGCAAGTGTCACAGGACCTGCTGAGGGCAGATGTTTATAGAGCAAATCTGTAGATCTGTGGAGGGAATGCTAGGGGTCTTCCTAATTTGAAGTCTGCATCAAGTCCTCAGTCTTGTACTGAATCGGTTGGTCCTGGAGTCATGGTAGGATCTATCTCTGGTGAGTCTCTGACACTCTTGAATCTTGCATATTGGCAGAGTGCCTGGGAGCCAGCTGAGTAGGACCCAAGTTAGGTCTCAGAATAATGAACCTCCCATGTGCATTCTCTTATATAAAGCCAAGTGGGTCCTGATTGCCTGTATGAATATGCAAATAAGGTATAAAATGGGACCAATCAATGAAGAGTTGTCCAACTTGGAAGGGAATGGGTAGAAGCTAGCCCAGGAAAAGAGTTCCCCACCAGGTCTGTGGCTCCCTTGCCCTTTCTGTCAAGAAGAAAGGAAGAATGAGGTAACACCATCCATCACAGGAAAGGCTCCACCAGACGCTTCATGGCTGGTGTCTGAAACCCTTCCTGGCTTCCTGGATGTTCTGATCGACTTTTCATCCATACTTGCTGCCTTGATCTTTGCCTGGAGCAGTCCCACTGTACTTCTTTAGTTCTGATTTCCCTCAGGGATTTTGGGGTGTCTTTCTACTGTGTGTTTCAGGTGCTACCTAGACAAGAGGCACATTTTTCTCATCTCTTTAGGCATCCAGATACACCTGTGCATAACTCACATGCACTCGTGTGAACAAACACACACAAACTAAGTCTTTAAAAATTAAATTTAGTAACATATACGTATTGGTCAGAAATTGACAAAGGTATTTAGGAGGATACAACTTTTCCATCGGGCATATATAAATTTAAAAAACAACAACCCAGTATTAAAATATGCTGCTATACATAGTGTAGCCTGAGTGTAGAAACACTCAGAGCAAAAGAATGTATTAAGAAAAAAAAGGAAAAGAAATAGTGCAAGATTTAATTCCCGCAAAAGAAGGCAGGAGAAAAGAAGAGCAAATGAGAAAAAGAAGAGTTGGAAGACCAAGTCAGAATGAAGTGAATGCACAAGACTCTGATTCTAAACAAGAGTATTAAGCTGGGGAGATGGCTCAGTGGTTAGGAGCTCTGCCTATCCACATGGCAGCTCACAACTGTCTTAGTGGCAGGCATGTGGGTTTGTTCTGTTTCCCCCCCCCCACCCCCGCCAGCATCTCCAGCATTCACACACACATATCAGCATTCACATACAAAGAAACAAAACTAAGTCATCAAGGGTAAACCAGCAGTTCTAGCACATCAGTTTTGAAGTTTTATTTCAATCCCAGTTTTTATTTTCTTCCAAACTTCCCGAAAGATATCTTCTCGTCACTTCTGGAATTCCTTATGTTGGTGGCATCTTCTAATCTATGAGATAAGAGTGGGAAATAGGGGGAAGACAGCAGTTTATAGTCATCACTGAAGCTCCCTGAGGGAACATGGAAGATTCATTTCACTGGGTAAGGCTTCTGGCTTCATATAAAATATGAACCCATTCCAATTGACTTTCCCCAAACTATTTTAAGCATTAGGCTTCCTTTAACCAGGGCCTTTGCTGTCCTAATTTGTTATTTTATTTCAATGTAATTGAGAGGAAGAGGCAAGACACTTCAACTTCCTTTATCATCCCTCTCTGATCACACATTGTTCTCACTATGCTTCAGTTATAGGAAATGAAACTGTAAGTACAGCAGGCGTGTGGTAGAAAGGTGCAAGCACAGCTTAGCAGGTCTGGAGGGCTAAGCCCTAGATCTGATCATCTGTCCCCCCTGCATGTACGAGTGTGTGCGCACATGTGTATGTGTGCATGACTGAGTGTGTGTGTGTGAATGTGTGTGTGTGGTAGGTGTATGTTTGTGTATGGATGTGTATAGGGATTGAACCATGGGCTTTGCCCATGCTAGGCAAACTATAGCCACTAAGCTATAATCGCGGATGACTGTGAAGGACACTAATGGTTTCAGCTCTGTAAAAGTTATCAGAAAAGCATTTTGTAAAATATTTTAAAGGAAAGAAAAGGCCCTTTAAAGAAAAGAACAATCATAATAAAAATTAAGCTGTTTTCCAGGACAAATGGCATCATTAGCTGATACTGTTTAAATGCGGCTTTAGATATTCTCCCCCCACCCAAAGGCTCACTTGCTTTAAATAAGGTAAATCTTCCCTTTGTCCTCCTGAAAGCTGTGATGAAAAATTTTAATTTGGTGGGTTAGGGTAAAGAAATATATACATTTTACTTTTCTAATTTGGCTAATAAGGATTAAACATACATTTAAAAATCGACTTGATTAAAAATTAATTAAAATGACAGACTGTCAAAATAACCACATGCTTTAAGTTTGCAGAGAATTTTATTTGGGGAATTTGTTAAGTGACATGAACATGTGTACATTGTCACATGGGATGCCACATGTCCTTCATCATGTACACACAGCAACCAAAGTCCAGAACTTGCTCAAAAGCCTGCCATGACTTCACAGCAATGTCAGATGGATTGCAAACATTTTCACTTCCTTTGCATGCTTGTTACAGACTAGTAATAATTTGTAGAAGGGCGCAAGTGTGTTTCTAACATTGTGTAGTATTGTTTTCAGAAAACTCCTATACTGTGGAGTCAGGATAGCAAGCCAGGGACAGTGGCCTTTTCCTGGAGGATGTACCTTTGGCTTCCTCTGTGCTTACCTACCCATTTCACCCCTTGAAGGGGTGCAATCAGCTCCTTTATGCACAGCTGCTTTGTTCCCTGTTCTGGGGTTTGGGCAACTGAGTCTCTTTACATGGACATTTTTGAAATTAAATTGCTTCTTGGACCATTTTTAGCCACCAATACTATTCATTCTCCTTTTCCCTGTGTGGAGACAGGGGTCATTTTTATCCCTATTTCACATGGGTCCTTCCATCTATCCTAAAAGAAGCATAAGAACACCTGGCAGAGTGAGAAGAGTGACAAACTAATGACATAACCAGTGGCATTTACGTTTCAATAGCATGTCCTTCACTGTTGAAATGAGGAAAATGATTAAACATCTTCTCTTTGTTCAAAGCCCATTCATAACTGATCTGACTCCTTGTCTTAATGTCCTTTCCCTATGGATAGTTAATATGGATATTAAAAGTTATCACCTTGCAAACATTTTAAAAAACATTTTCATAAAATAAATATAATTGAATCTCATATTTGACAATAGGTGATTACTTTCATCTTATACTAAAATACTTATTTTATATAATATATGCATTTAGGAAAGATCATGATATTTGTTTTACTAAGATGAGGGCCTTCAAGTTATTCAGTGAGGTTGCCTTATTTCTAAGTACTGGTCTGAGGACTTACAAATTGTGGTTAGATAGTTAATTAGACTGAAATAATTATGTTTCACCCTTCCTCTTAATCAAAGAAATAATGAATACTATTGACAAAGTAGAAGATACTAAGAAATAAAAAGAAAGAAAGAAATTTGCCCTAAACCTTCCACCTTGACAAAAACATGCGCTTTGTAACCTGCCAAAACTTGTATAAATGTATAACTCATCTATAAAAAGCCTATCTTACATGTGTGTATACAAAGAGCTGAGATTTTCACTTGCTTCTGCCAACAGTTCAGACCTGAGCTTGGGAAGAATGTCACAATATATAGTTTTGTGTCCTGTCTGTCTATCTGCCTATCTATCTATCTGCCTATCTATCTATCTATCTATCTACCTACCTACCTATCTACTTTTACTTCTATTAATGGGCATTTATATTGTTTCTAATTTGTCACTACTTTAAGCATGTGACAAAAGCAATGTGCATTTTGTTTTTATATTTGGTGCTAATTATAAAATACATCAGTGTGAATGGTAGCTTCAGACTATTGGAGGCCTTGAATCATGTTAGCATTCACTTTACTTTATGCCTTAAAACTTTTATTTTGTGAGAAAATGGAAACAAAACAACAACAAAATCCATAGATGATAAGAACTTTTCCCTGCAGCCATTAGGCCCACTCCTAAGGACCAGCTTTTGCCAGCTGGGCTTGACCTTCCAAGGCCTCCACACCCTCCCAAAGCTGCTGTATGGACTGAGGTCCAAATTTTCAACGCGTGAGCATGTGGGATACATTTTACATTGGGGCACACAGCCCTCTGTTGTTTGCAGAGGAAATCCAGATAGGTCTTCATGGTAAGGAAGGGCTCTGTGCAGCAGCTTTGAAACAGAAGTGCTTCAACAGACAGGGTGGGTATGGAAGAGAGTCACATGCTGAAGCAAATGCTGGATTACTGGAAGATGGGCTCTTTCAAGAATTATAAGACCTCATCTTAAATTATAAGAACTCATCCTGCCATCAATTATTTAATGATGAGGCTGGAGAAGAAGGAGAACTCATCATCTTCCAGGATAGGAAATGAGTAGGGCTCCGGGGAGGTTAGAACCAATCTGTAGCATCAGTGTTTTTACAAGGGTCAGTTCATTTTAATACATGGAAAAATTGCTTTAGGACACAAGGCTATATTCATTTCAGTGGTCATGCCTCAGCAAATATATATATACATATATCTTTAATCAAGGACCTTCATGTGGATTGTCCCTGTGGGTGGATCTACTATCAGGAGGGTCAGCAGAGGTCTCTGTTAAAGCCCAAGGACATAGGATGTCTATTCTTCACTCCTTGTGTCTTCTCTTTCCCTTATTCTTGCTTGGAGGGAGCAGCAATGCTTTCCTGAGGTAGCTTTTAAGTGGCATCAGAAACTGTTCAAGTCCTATGCCAGAAAAAAAGACCCAAACAAAGAACTTTTTTTTTTGCTTAAATATCAGAAATAGTACCACTAAGGGAGAGTTTTAAATATATTACTTTTGTCTTCAAACAAAAGTATTCAAACAGAGAGAGAGAGAAACCACTCAATTATGATATAGCTTAAAGAGGCCCAAGTCAAGAAGGAGTTTAAACTTTGTGTTTTTCTTCATAATTGATTGAACCTGGACTAATTTCTTAACCTGTCCATATTTCCTTATTTGCCTATGAAACAGTGAGAAACTGACCCCGCCCACCACTCAGGATGATGATGGAATGAGGTAGCACACAGGAGGGCCAGCTGTGGGAATGTCAGTGCTTGCACAGCCTGTTTTATTAGAGATGTGTTATTATTCGCTTCACAATGCCTTCTGTAAGGGGGCACTTGATTATAACTCATTTCTGTTGTTTCAGCCACATTCCAATAATGTATAGAGCTGCAGTTTGGGGAGCTCTCATGCATTCAGGCCGGCAGGTTATGTGAACCTGTTGAAAAATGATGCCTGATAACCAAAAAGGAATTTGAGAAATCTGTAGGCCGCTCACCTCCAGCTTGGAGTTTTCACTCCCACTAACCGGCCTGATTTTCTCAAGGTTGTGGCACTGTATGCCAGTAGGAGTTCTGTGCTCATAGAAGAACAGAAAAAGTCTGTTCAGAGTCTTCAGAGTCTCACTACCTGCAAAACAGGCAGTGATTGATGAAGTCTCAGAGCAATGACCATGAGCAGGTGATTGCAGTTTGCGGAGATGACATGGGTTTCAGGTGGGGGAGGGCTATCAGGGCTGCTGCTCTCTGATACACATGCCAGGAGACTTGGTCATCCTAGTCCAGACTGACTTCCAGGGAAGAAGTACGGTAGACTCTGGTCCTATTTACCTTCTGGCCTCCCTGTTGACCATAGAACACACCATGGAAGGATTGGTCAGGGGCAGCTGGTGCAGAATTCTTTTGCTGACACTATCTCCATACCCAGGAAAGGTCCCCAATACAAAGAGAGGCCAGCCTGTTAGGGGTCAGGAAGCTCCCTGTGAAAATACTGGTGAGTGTGGAGAAAACCAAAACAACAATAGAAACAAACAACAACAAACAGTGAAAGTACAGCTAGGCTGGGGGATGGGGGACTAGAAAACCTGAGAACCATAGACAGGTCCTGAGAGGTCTCTTTGGAGGCACACAGGGTTCTGGGGACCATGTAACAAAGAAAACCATGGTCATGCATTTACCTCTAGAACCCTGCCCTGTCTTCTATAGACCGGCTAGCTGGGGGTGAGCAGATGCACGGCCAGCAGCTTTTACTACTCGTAGAATTGCCTGAAGGCACAAGAGAGTCCTCCGGCTTCTGTTACCCACGCGGAAGGAGAACTAATTGGCCTAGGCTGTGGCCTGGACTTCAGAACGTTCCAAAGCTTCCCAGAAGAGTACCCTCTGCAGCCTTATGAGACACACGCATTAGGAGTTAGGGAAGCGGGCTACACCCAGGCCAGGACTAGGATACTTGAGGGACCAGCAGCTGTTGGGGTTCACCAGCACACTTGAGACTGTGCCGAAGCAGAGTCTTGGGGTGGGAGCGGAGCTGACCTAATGTCTTTGGGGTGCACTGTTATTTCTGACTCAGCACCCTGCGGAACCAGTTAACACCAGCCCCACACGCTAATCGCTTTGTCTAAATTTGGCTTTAATTTTCTTCCTCATATTGATTGAGATTGGACCAAAGGGCTCTAAAACTGTATTGCAAAATTCATATTTAGCTTGCCCAAACTATGGCTAGTTTGTGAACAACCAAAACGATGGTTAACTTGTGAACAGGCAACACAACAGCAACCAAAAAAGAGCATTTATTTTAAACTCCGTAAAGAAAGGCTTTATTCAATTTCTTTCTCTTGTTTTCTATGCTTTTTTTTTTCCTTTTTTTTCTTTTTTGTAGAGAGCACAATGCCATACCACACACTCGCTCCGTGTTTCCCTCCTTTCTGTTTAGCCTCTGCCTGAGAATACTGAGAACATTCCAGCACGTCCAGATACCCGGAGTTAACCCCTCCATGCACTGTTGAGCCTGCAGCGACTTTGCTGGGAGCGGAGGTGTTTCTAACAGCTCCTAGTGTCTGTGGAGATGATGTCACTTAGGGGTTAAATGTGGCATGCGTTTTTTTAGAGGCATAATTTGTTGAAAGAGGCCCGAAGTAGAATATGTGAATTTGAGAAGGTGGAAGAGAGAGACCGTGCGGGGGTCTGAGCAGCCCGGTTTGGGCTGGAATCGGTGGAAGGCCTGAGCGGGGGGGTTTCAGCGACTGCTGTCAGCCTCCACTCCCGCTGAAATCCCTGACGGTGCCTTTGGCAGCATGTTATTACCTCACAGTAAAATCTGCCCCCTTCGCAGGGTTTCTGAGGTGCGGAGCAGTTAACTGTGGATGAACGGGTATTTCCAAGCAGTTCTGGTGATCTGAGTGTCTCCGGGGCTAGGTTGGGATCACACTCACTAATTTCTGTTTCCATTCTCACTGGAGTCACACCAACCGGAGAATATGCCTTCAGGTTTACAGTTGTATAGCTTATTGTGTATATATATCCTATAAAACCGAAAACCATATGGAGAATTCTGCTTTCCTGGCTTTTTGTACGTGTGTACCAGGAAGTAGTAAAATGTTTTGAGATGCTATTAAGTCCTTAAGTTACAAAATCAAGATTCCACCTTAAAAATTTTCCATACTGTACATTGTTGCATAGCCTGGGGTGCTGACTGCTTGCCAAATATCTATCAGAGGGTGATTTATGATATATGATACGGTCCCCAGCCCAACTGTAGGCTGCGTAGCTGAAACATGAGAAAGGGGAGGCCTTGCTCCTTCGAAACCACGATGGCTGGTTTGTTTGGCTTTTCCGAAAGAACATACAGTACAAAACGTGCCACATTTTTATTGCACCAAAACTTATACAAGAAACAAAACACGATTCAGCTAAAACCCCTCAATTTCTCTTTGTCATTTGTGAGTGATGGTTTTCTCATGGAATGGCTGTTCTTTTTTCCGCGCCCCCCACCCCCACTTCCCTCCCAACTGCTGCTCATCTCTGAGCTTTGAAAGAGATTCAACAGCTCTGTTCTGGCAATTAAAATGTTTTAAAATGAAATCTCCACTCCAGGTTTTAAATATTTCATGTGCTTTCCATTCTGCTATGACTAAGAATGTATCGTGATTTCTGGTGTTTTCTGTTCTACAAATGTTTCTTTTGCAGCTGGGAAGGAGTACATCTCCCATATGGCTTCGGGACACTTTGCAGTGTGCTTACATAAAGCAATATGGACCCCAGCAGGGGGCGGGGAGCAGCCATTTTCCCTTCACATCCAAAGCTCTCTAGCTTGTACCTTGGCTTTTGTGGTAGCAGCAGGACATCGGACAAGGTGACTGACTCAGTTTTCAAAAACTGCATTACCTTGTGATAGGCTGCCCTAACAGTTTAGCAATGAATGTGAAGGTTAATTTTTGTCTGATATAAATGTTTATTGCTTATCCCTCACCCAACACAAGAATTCAGGATGTATTGCAGAGTACATTAAAGTAACCTTGAGAACTTGCTTTGGTTTCCAGGTTAGCTTGTATCGCTGTTATTTGCTCATGTTACAACATATTGTTTGAAAATGTGATTCGTAATGGCTCTATAATAGTGATGATATCACAGTTTATATAACTATTTTTTTACTGTACTACACTAAGACACTAAACATTGGCATATTTCCGTGATAATAATGGACCTCTTATTATTATGGCAATCTGAGGAGTAGCCCTCTCTATGGTTCTCTGGATGTACTTCTGTTTACATCACAAGGCAGATATTCCAGGACTGGGAATGCTGGATCCCAAATTATAAACGTATCTGAATGATGCTGCTACAGATTTTCAGAGTGGTTTAGAAAGTCTACCCTCAGTTTGCTACCACCACTTTACATGTAAAGTGATAAAAAAATAGTTCTAATTGGTATTATTTTTAATGTGAAGATGGCATATATAATTCAGTTTCCTGTTGCTCAGTTTAATGAACTTTCTGAAGCCCTGTGTTCTGTAAAACAGATTCATGTAGGAAATTCAGATGATACAACTTCTTTTTTTTTTTTTATTGCAGGAAGGATGTTTAATCCCACAGCAAACAGATCACACATACCTTGTCCCGTTTCTGTCAGCCCACTTTAATATCAATTACAGTGACTAGAGGCTTGGCACAGTCTTAATACAAAGATTATATGATTGTATCTGGTTATTTATCAACCATGAAAGGAAAACTCAATATTTCTTACCTCTATTATCATGACCTATTCCCATCTGCCTCCAGAAGTTACAACCTTCTACAAAAAGAAGATAACAAGTTCATGGTCTTGTCAGAGCAGTCTATGTTGAAACACAGACATGAATCTTCATGTGATTCCTGATTGATTAGGCGCATTAAGAGCATGGTGATTAAAAGCAAACTCACCAACTTAAGCCAAAGATAATTATTCTTAGTACAACAAAATAGTTGTAGTTTTAGGATTTTTGATGTGAAATTGGTGCATTGGTCACCAAATACCAACGAGTGGTTTTAAATCCCCTCCATGTGAATAAGATCAGACTAATTGGTAGTGAATTGTGCAGGTCAGTTTCTTAGGCAACTATTGTCAGAGACAAAAAGGGAAAAAAGATGTTTCTAGGGAAAAAGAACATTTTTAGAGTTGCCCTCCCTTGGGAAGAAAACATGAGCCTTAACATTGCTGTTTTCACCAGTCCATCAGTTGTAAACTGGACTTGGAGGGTGTGTCTGCAGCTAAGATAGGCAATGTAGTACTGATGATTTGCACTGAGGCTTCTCTCTGGATTTCTGACATTCTGCTTCTCTCTGTCAACCATTTTATTGGGACATTAATCTTCTTTGGATAAGTCTCCTTGAATTCTAGAGTTTATAGATGATAACAGTAAAGAAAATGGTGTTTATTTTTTATAGAGAGCATATGACTTCAATAAAATAGCATAAATATGAGCTATACGTAGTAAGCTACACCACTTAACAAATGCTAATTTTGTAGTCATACTTCTTTTTTTTTTTTTGGATACGACTTCTTATAATAAGCCAGACCTGGGTTTTCTTGTGGAGCAATTGAGCAATACACAGAGAATTTAAGTAAGTTAAGCCAGAATTTAAGTATGTGGCTCAAACTTGGTACCCACCTGGCATTGCCATCATCAGCTGGTCTTCTACAAGGACAATGGAAGTCTGCAGAAGGTATGTATTAATGCTCCAGAGATAATCCAGGTGTTCTAGGTTTTGTTCTTATTTCTGCTCAGAAATGTGTAATCCATTTGATGAATGGGTTTTGAAATTAGGGTCAGTTACTGTAATCTATTCATATGATTGTTTATTTGAGGAAGTGTCTTACTACATAGCATAGATACTAAAACTCACTCTTTACCTCCCAATTGTTTTGGGTAATGGTGCACACCTTCACACCCAGATCCGTCATGCATTTGGATCTTCTCATCTGCAAACAGTTCCAACTGAAAATGTCTATGATTTGCTATAGCATATGAGGACTGCAGCTAGGAGGGTCTAGAATTCAAGAGGTTGAGAGTGGCCAACAGGGCCACATCTAAGCCCGTTCTAATGATGTTTTCAAGTTCTGTTTTTTGCATTCTCTAAGTTCCCACTTATTAAATACCTCTGATGTGGTGGCTACACTTGGTCGCATAAAAGCTTTGTGACAGTATAATAATGACATGGGTGATCCATTTTCACAGGCAAAATTAACCTCGTAGAGATTAGATCAGGTACTCAGAGACAGAGGTTATGACCGTTAACTGATAAGTACACAGAGGTTCAAAAATCCCTGTTTAGAGATTGCATAGAGACTGTAGGATAAACGTGTCAAGGGCTCTCAAGTAAAAGGTCTGAAAACTTTTAAGTGACTCAGAAAGACAATTGAAGGCTCTTTTGGTTGTTTATACACAGGAAAATGCTTACGTACTTCCTAAGGAACACGTAGCACAGTGCTAAAACCGCTCTTCAAACATGAGTCTCAAACATTTCTTAGATAACATACAAAGTTGAAAATGATTTCAGGAACTTATCTGGTGAGCCCACATTATTGAACCTATTCTTAGCTTTGGCTGAACACCTTGGATTTTTACCTACATATGTCTTGCAAATTCTTTTACTTCGTGATTTAATGGTTACGTATCTATCCTTGGAACAGCCCAGTTCAGGTTGCATATAAAGACAGGAGTTGATCACTAATGGAAATGCTCTAGGAGACATACTAATGGTGTTTTAAGGTCATGCTTTTAGTATCCACTCCTGGAAATCTCTATTTTAATTCCCTGGGGCTCAGAGCTTAAAAGACCAGGCTTCCTAACCTTTGCAGCCCCTGAAGCTCAGATAGCTGGTTGCTATTTTTGAATGCAAGTAGACCTTATTTGGCATTAAAAGAACCGCCCAAGGGTTTATCCCTTTTCTTACTCTGGTAGTGTTTGGATTGTTGGCGGAAGTCTTGAGCTTTGAGTCTTGGCAAGGCAGTGCCTTCAGACAAACATCCTGTGGACAAAATTGTCCCACAGGCACTCAGTGTTCCAGGATGATTGACAGGAAGCAGTGTGTGCTGAGAAGAGGGAGGATAGATGCTGAGCTTGGAGGAGGCTTCCAGGTCCTGCAGACAATAGCAAGGCTCCCAGGGAACCCCACACATTATTTTGCCTATACGCTACAGTAGAAGCTTATATGCGTCCTAGGAGTTAGAGGGTGTGGGCTGAACGAGAGGCCAAAGGTAGCGTTGTTTCCATCCAAGCAAGGACAAAACACGAAGGCTTTGTGGTAACGTATCCACCATAGGTACATGTAGATATGCAGAGACCTGAGGAGGCAGCTGGATCAATGATTTAAAGGAAAAAAAAATCCACTCAAAGAAAGTGTGTTGTAAATAAAATTGGTGTTGGATGAAATAATGTTATTTGTTATTTGCCATGTGATTATCAAAGTGGTATTATTTAATCTGCTGTCATAATTAATAGACATACACATCTGTTAGATTTATAATTGTCTATTTACCTTGAGTTGGGCAGATATTTTTACCTACACTATCTCAGTAACCTCCCCATTCATCTCCCAGCTCCCACCCAATGTCATCTGTATTAACCATTCCTATCTGGGCTACCTTCCATTCATAATCTTATAGATACTTGCTTCTATTCTTCATCTGGGTCTTTCCACACCATTATTGGAGTCCTTCCTCCCGGCCCACACGGTTCCTTCTCCATACTAACCCATCCTGACATCCTTCTTCCTCCTTTCTTCCTGTGTGTTTGTTTCTTGTGAGTCTCCTCAACCCAAAGCCCAGGAACCTTAGCCACTCCTACTCCATCCTGCCCTGCCCAGGCTTTAGGCCTTTTAACCAACCAGTTAGGAATAATGTCTTAGGAGGTTTACACAACAAGGAAATGTGTATCTGGGATGTAAACAAATCTTGAGGGCCGGCAATTATCATCAAAATACAAGCATTAGACCAACCTGCAACAAAATTGTAACCAACAAAAACTGCTACTGGCCATTTGAGGCAGAGGACTTGAAGCAAGTGGTAGGAAGAGAATCTTAAAGAGACAGGAAAGAAGCTAAAGTTTTTTAGGACTTTGCAGAGTTTCACATTTGGCCACACAGCTCATGTTTGAGCCAGGCCTTTATAGCATTTGTTTTAAAAGTTGAAAGTAAGGTTCAGAGAGGTTAAATAAAGTTCTCTGTTGTCACAGAATCACGCCTGTGTCACATGTGGCATAACGGGGGATTGAGTGCTATTTCTTTGGACCTTCAAAATTCATGTAGTTTCCTTCTTATATTTGATCCTCCCCTCTTTTCTCTCAGATTCAGTCCTGTTGAGAGAGAACTCTTCTCTCCATTTCAGTCTCCTAGAGCTTTCAAAGGTTTTCTGCATTCCAGTCCTGAAATTTTTTACCATTGATGAAATCCTTAGGCCTTCCATCTTGGGCATTTACTCAGTACGCTGATTCCTTTGCTACAATGCCTTTCTTTATTCTGTTTTTTTTCTTTTTTTATTAAATTCTTTATTAATTACACTTTATTCACCTTATGTACCCCTGTAGTTCCCTCCCTCCTCCTCTCCCAACCCCTCCCTCCCCCCTCTACACCTGTGTCCCTCCCCAAGACCACCGATAGGGGAGGTCCTCCTTTCCTTCTCTCAGATCCCAGTCCATCAGGTCTCATCAGGAGTGGCTGCATTGTCTTCCTCTGTGGCCCAGCAAGGCTGCTCCCCCGTCAGGGGGAGGTGATCAAAAAGCAGGCCAATCAGTTCATGTCAGAGACAGTCCCTGTTCCCATTACTATGGAACCCACTTGGACACTGAACTGTCATGGGCCACCTTCAAGATACAGTTCAAATGCTACCTTTGATATCCCTGTATCATATTCTGTTCCATCTTCCTGAGCGGGGTTGATAACTTTCAAACATTATAATCTTATTGCACAAGTAACATCAATAACACATCATTTTAAACTTTAAACTTGTTTATTGCTTTCCTAATGTCACTATATTTAGAAACTCTTAGGAACTGTCAGGTGTCAGTTCTTTGTAGATTTGTTTCTAAAGCTCTGAAACTTCCTAGTAGATTCCTTCCAAGATTCGAGGAATTGATACGAGCAGAGTAGGCTCTGACAGACCGAATTATGAAAGAAACTATCTAGAAAAACCCATTTCCCCACCCTCTCCTCACCCATACATTTCTTTTCTCTTCACTCCCCTCCAATTATTTTTACTCATTTCTTTTCATCCCTTCTTCTATAACATGTGTATACAAAAATGGCATTTTCCATCATTTCCATACATTAGATCTCTCTCATTAACGTTGTGGTAAGATAAATGTTCTTTATTTCTTCTATTCTTAAGAAAAGAATTATTTACAAGGTACATTTTGTATATAGCAATGGGAAAAAAGTGAAATTCCTGTTTCCACTTTTATGCATCAAATTTCAATTTTTAAAAATTTCAAAGATATATAAATCCAGGCTTCCATATGTTAATGCTAAATTCATCGTATGATTTATATGTGGAAAAATCCATTTTAACAAAGGAAACCTATGGGAAAAAAAAAAGATTGCTCAGAAAAGAGGGGATGGTGGGTGGGATGATGAAGATATGTATGAATTAGACCAGTCAGGAATGCCCTATAGAAGTCCAATGAAATTGGATGGGAATAACTCAAGAAAGACTGTGCAGGTCATAGTCCTGTCTGTGAGCACAGCATCTGGGGTGTTCTCTAGTGTGTGGCTTTTCAAGAACATTGTCCTGTAGAAAAAGTGCCAGAGTCCAAAGCATTAAAACCCACACCCTCTTTACCTGCGTTCTTTGGGATGGGGACCACAGAGAACATGTGATGTTTGTTTGCAATTGGCCCCCATAGGCTTTGAATACTTGGTCCCCAGTTGGTGGAACTGTTTGGGAAGGACTGTGAGGTGTGGCTTTCTTGGAGGATGTATGTTACTAGCACCTGGCTTTAAAGTTTTAAAGGCTTGAACCATTCTGAGTTAAGTCTCTTCTGTTTCCTGCTTGCTGTTTCCTGCTTGCTGTTTGAAACGTCAGCTCTTAGGTGCTGCTCCCATCACCTTCTACCTCCATTTTGCCATCATGCACTTTTACCCTCTAAAACCATAAGCCCCAAATAAACTCTTTTATACATGCTTTGGCCATGGTCATGGACAATACAATTATAACTAAGATAGAGAGATATATCCATCTGCATAATCATACCAACAATAAATCTTTATAAGATATATACTGCCAAGAGACATTCTTCCTTTACTCCCTTTCTTCCTTTCTTCCCTGAAGTGTTGATTTGAACTTTCATAGGGACTCAGTTTGGAATAATATCTATACTTATCTATTTATATATCTTCTCTCTAAGTAGATATTTGAGATGCTTGTGACACATCTAGACTTGTACTTGTTTACATTTTCAGTTTTTTTAGAGAACAAAGTTGAAATTCCATTCATTGACACTTAAGACTTCATATACCTGGTTCTGAAATGCTCTCCTAGCCTTGTCTGCTGTGAGTTCCTGCCCAAGGCAACATAGCCTCCCACTGGCTCTTGGAAACCCCTGCCTCCCTAGTTCCTGTTGTTCTGTCTAACAAGTGAACACCTGCCTTCCACACTCCATTACTCACCCACCTCTGATTGCAACCCAAAGAGGTCTTACACAAGTGCTACGACCTTCAGTGTGAATGATGATGTCTCTATTCTAGAAAGTCACAGCTTGTTTGCTTACAAATCCTACTGTGATTTGTGGAGTGCTTGTCTTCTTGCATTGCATTGCTCCTGAGTCCATGCCCCTATTTCATTTTGTCACTTCAGAGTCTTAACGGCTTCCTGAACTCTTCAGGATCCTGAGATCTTATTCATATTTTGGCCACTTTTCTTTAATCATTTGTTTACTTATTGAAGAGATCATTTCCATTGCTTTCTGTCAGATGAGGGATCAAGGGAGAGAAAGAGTTGATATTTTATTATCAAGATATCACATATCGAGAACAGAGCTAAAATGTTTATAATAAAATCTTATTTAAGCATTCTCCAGACCTGGTAAGTTATTTTTACACCTATTTTGCTGGTAGAGCTTATTTTACTTAGAAGTCTTGACACATACACCATATGCAGCATTCATCAAAGCTTGATAATATGTTTTTTCCAAAGAGATGTAGTCATTACAACATTCACAGCAGAGTTGTAGTCATTAAAAGATTCATTAGTATTTTCATGTTTCAGGAAACAGAGATAATGATTAGCAAAAATCTACCCAGGCATTTTCATGGTGAATGAGGAAAAAATATGTAAATCAAACAATGACCTGAATTACTGAAAAGTGGCAACAGTGGAAGGTACTAGGAAAAGAGAGCTGTCTAGTTGGAGGGCCCAACAGGGAATTTGCCATTCTCAGGGAAGAAAGGGGGGGAAAATCTTCTTTGAATTGATACTTGGATACTTGGATAGAATGGGTGGGCATTAATCAAATGAAAAAGTGTATTCATTAATTTTACCTTTTGTTGCAGTGATTGAAAACCATGACAAAAAAACGATGTATGCATGTGACTTATGGTTCCAGAGGGGGAGTCCATAGAGTCAGGAAAGTATGGCAGAAGGTAGTGAAGATGAGAACTCACATCCTCAATCATAAACAGGCACCAGAGGACAACTGGAAGTGGAGAGAGGACATCAACTCTCAAAGCCCACACCCAGTGAAGTACTTCCTCCAACAAATCTCCTAAAAGGTCCCACAAGCTCCCCAGTGTCACAACTAGGGACCAAGGGTTCAAACGAGTCTATGAGGAACATTTCTCATTCAGGCTACCACAAGAAGGAAGGGGTACTGCACATCCCCAGAGAGGAGGGGGGCTGGTGAGATACCCCATGGGAAGACAGAAAGAGCCCATGGAAGATAAGACAGACTCAGAGATTCCAGTGTGCCTGAAGTCCTGAAGTGTGTGATTTGGATGTGATGCTTGTGTGAATGTGTAGGAGGGAGAGGGGTATTAGGTAAGAGATGAAAAGCTCTGTGTTATTGCTTTTATTTTATAAAGAATACACTTAAGAATAATTGGCGTATGATTGGCATGATTTCTTTGACTGCAATGTGTGGAGCTGGTAGGAAAGGGGCAGAGAAAGGCATGCAAATGGGTAAGTCAGGTAGTCATCTTAGTGACCTCCGCAGACATAGGTTGGACGGTTGCAAAGATGGTAGCGGTAGTCTTATGGAGAGAGGAGCGTGTTCAAAGTTGTTAGGTGGTTCATTTGAAAGGGCAGATTACTTTTGAGGAAAAGCAAAGTGACACAGACAGGTGCCAACCCTTTGCCTGCTAAGTTTGTTGGTGTTTGCCTGATTATTTACATAGGGAACTTTGAAAGGTGAGCAGAGATGAGCTGGCACCTGGTGCATTGCAAAGTAGCTTTTAGACATATAAAATGAGATGCTGATTTTGAGATCCATGTGTAGACTGGTAATGACTAGCCACTCTGGAGATAGCAATGGTGAGAACTAGGGTGAAGTTGGTAATGAACGTCATGCTGAGTAAAGAACTGATCATGAGAAGTGAGGACAAGCCAGGAACGGCTGGTGGGATGAGCACAGCGGAGATGAGACTCCATCCCGGGTTTAAAGGGCTCCACACGGATGGGTTGGAGCTTCACTTTGTCAGCTTCCAAAGCCTGTGCCATTTCAGTGGCATCATTCTTTGGAGAAGCAAAGGCTAGAGAGTGGGAGTCAGTGCTGCAGTTCTTGACAGCTAAGGTTTTTCAAAGTGTTGCTTTCTAAAACATGTGGTTTCCTGCCACTGTTTTGGCACACTCGCTGTTGAGATTGAGAACCGATGGTAGATACTATGTTTGGTAATTGCACTCATTATTATAGAGTGTTTGTGTGAACTTAGGATGACTAAACCTTTTACTCTACAAGCAGGAAAACAAAGGCCCAGGCAGGCCTAGAGAGCTTTGAGTGTGATCACCAGAGGCCTAGAAATGAAGAAAGAACCTATAGTATTTCAACTCTTATCAGAACCATGTTGTTGTGACCTATTTGTGTTTTGATTGCCCCACATTCCTGGGAAATGGAGATGAAACAGGAGCTATCACAGCTCCTTCCATTCCTTCTGGACCTCAGCCCCTACCCCTTCTATCCAGCAGCCATAGCACTGGGATCAGTACCAGGAACATCAGTGGTCATCAACACATTTGCAACCTAAAAATAGTAAAGGGGAAGAAAAACAAATTACTTCCATTCCAATTGCATGCCATCAATAGGAACGTGAATAAACCACAACAGAACTAGGTTGGTCAACATTAAAAAGACACCTTTTCAAAGCAAACACTGACCTACTAAAACTTCCAGGAATTAGTGGCTCCAAAAAAAGATTAATATTCAAAGAATATGAAATTTTAAGCAGTTAAAAATTTGAATCAATACTATTTTCATTTGGCAAAAGATCTACCAGTGTAGGGGGGCACATGCAATGAGGTCTTACTGTAGAACTTCTTGCAGAACTTAGTATTCTCACTTATTTCTCTGGACAGCTCATGAGCAGACCTGCCTCTGTATCCAAGTGGCTTGCTGTGAGTTCTTCTTGCCATGCTTTCTCATTGGGATATGATCCCATGGCTGTACACTGGGTCTTCTCTCCTCTTTAATTGATCCAGAATATCCTATTGCAAATGTTCTCTGCATTATTGAACTAAATCAGCCAATGGATACTGAGGTTGTTTCTAGCCTCTGGCTACTGAACAGTGTCCAAGAGAATGTCCTTGCACAAACCTTCTGATACATGTATGAAAATACCTACAGGAGAAATTTCTAAAAGTGGTGTGTCAAAGGGTCCATGTGAACTTACTGTTTCAGTGGGTGTTAGAAATAGCCCCAAAGCTATCAACCCAGTTGTTAGTCTCATGAAAAAAAATTGTATGGGAGTGCTTGCTTTTCCTGACTGCATCCCAAATTGTCATTTTGTTATTTTACTCAAGTATGATGTGTTTTTAGAGTTATTGAGACTGGGGAATTTGCTCCAAGGCCTTGCTTGTGCAAGAATCACAAAACTTCTAGGTTGTTCTCTTGTGACTACTCAAAAAGAGAAGAACTCTTCAATGCCTTCTTTGGCAAGTGGCTTACGACTGCTGTTATGTTTGTATGAAATAAATCATTATGGCCCATTTTCAGTATGAGGTACACTTAGAGCTCATCAGAGAAGCAGGAGGAGCCTATCTTCCCTAGCTGGCTGATGGCGCTTGCTTGGACAGCACTCTCAGTTTATCCTAGGGTTGAACAGTTACAAGGGAGTCTGCTATGTGACAGAACCTTTGAACCAGAAAGGAGGTCTCTGGAGTCCCAGGATGATGGGAAGTCTGGAGAGGGGACTATGCTAGACAAGCAGGAAAGCCCATGTTTCCCTGGAGAACTCAGCCAATGAGGAATGGAGGAGCAGGGAAATGCAACTAGAGTTATAAAAATCAAATACATTGTGCTAAATATAGCACCAGACATTTTTGCCTTTTCACTAGGCTGCTGTCTGACTTTGCATGGTTATAATATGAGCTACTTCATTCTTTTCTCCTCTGACTTTTCAGCACTATTATGAAGTGAAGATCATTGTTTCTCACACATTGATGGGCGCTAACATTTATTGTTTGTTACATTATCAAATGAGTTTTATTCATGTACCTAATTCTTATTTGAACATCTTTTCTATTATCCATGCTTGAGATTTATCAGAGAAAAATGCAGGATTTGACCTCTAGGCTTACATTCCATCAAGGAAATAAAGTAAAAAAAAAGAAGAGGTGACAAATACATAGCCGAAGGGGTGGCTATTGGGGGTGGGTATAGTATAAGGCAAGAGAGAAAAGAAGTGCAAGTTCAGGGAATTGTAGGAGACTGTAATGGCCGAGGCCCCACGGAGAAGAAGACAGTTGCTTGAAAATGTGCTTATATGGGGAGGTTAGCCCGGTGGAAACTAGAAGGACAAAAAAAAATCTTTTTTGAGACAGGGTTTCTCTGTGCAGCCTTGGCTATCTTGGACTCACTCTGTAGATCAGGCTGGCCTCAAGCTCACAGAGATCTGCCTGCCTCAGCTTCCTGAGTGCTGGGATTTCAGGTGTGCCCCCACGCCCGGAGAGGAGAAACTTAAACAGGGGCAGTGAGCAGAGAAAACTCCCAAGGGACCAGTGTGGCCTCAGTAGAGAGAGAAAAAGAGGACACAGTTACAGTCCTAAAAGTTTATCGTTCACAGAGAGAGACGTGGAGAGCCATCATGAGGTTTGAGAAGCAGAAGGGCCTGATCTAACATGTGTGTTTTTAAAGTGCGACTTTGAATTCTGTACTGAATAATCATAAAGACTGTTATTCACTGAGAGATGGAGGTATGGGGTGTGGGGGATAAAGAGGAATTAAGGACACCCACAAGATCTTTCATGTACGTTTCCTTAAGCTGTCATTGTAAAGCTATGTGTAAGGCAGAATTTGGAGAGCAGACTCGAACTCTATTTTTGATGATGTGACATTAAAATAGCTATTAGGTATTTAAGTGGAATGTCAAATAGCTAGACAAATGAGAGAGGGAAAGATGGAGGGAGAGAGGGAAAGGGGAAATAAACTTATTTTGTCAAGCGGCAGAACTAGTTTAGACTGGCTGCCTTGACCACACCCGGAGCCTCTTTTCTGTCTGCAGTATTGCCTGCTATATTGTCTTGAATGGCTTGTTCAAGTGCCCTTGTAACAAATAGCTGGGACCTGTCTGTTACACTTGGGACACAGTAGGTGTTAGTGGAGAACATGGGCGGTGTGTGCACTATGCACGGGATGCCTAGGGCCTGGGATCCTTCCGAGATGACAGTCTGGTATGTGGGAGGCTCCTGGCAGAAGTCTGCAGCGTGGCAGCTAACCTTGCGCTTACTTGGTTGGTTTTACTGTTTTTCCTTCAACTGTGCTATGCTAGCCGCACCAATGTTACCATGACAGGTCTTCTCCCACGCTTCACTGGTTTGCACCTTAACTGTGCTGTAACCTCAGTGGTTGTATTATTTGCTGTGGCCATTGGTGAACTCAAATCCTGCCAACCGGTGTGAGAAAGACTTGCTCTACCATTGTCAGACCACCGTAGACAAGGAGCATTGAGAGCGAGGACCCATGTTCAGAGTGGAAACTAAAGTCCTAGCATTATCTTACATCACTATCTTAGTGCTTCAACTTTTTTAAAATTTATTTTTCATTAATATTTTATGAATTAAGTTCAAAAGGCTATTGATAAACTCTAGTGTTTAAGGATTTTGGCTTGAAAGCCAGGACACTTCTTCAGCCCTCTTTCTTATTTTAATGTTCTATATGAGTCTCCTTTTTTCTCAGACATTATAATGGATTTTCTTCACAACCGTAGATTTTCCTCCCAGAGTTGGGAGGGTGTCAGAAGAGTTAGAAACTCTTCAGAAGAGTCAGAACATTTTAAATACTGTTCCTTGAACAGAGTATTCATCAATAAATATGTTTATAAGGGTAGATGAGATGACTTGAAGAGTAAAGGTTCTCTGGGGCCAAGCCCGATGACCTAAGTTCAGCCCCTAGGACCTCCATGGTAGAAGGAGACTCTCACAAGCTATTTTCTTACCTACACACGTGTCACTTGGGTCATAGCGTAAGCACCTACAGGTAGTCCTCTGATCTCTACATGCCAACGTATAAACCCACACACATAAACAAACAAATGAGTAAATAATTTAAAAATTAAAAAGAAATTCTCATGCACATGGTCTTAGCTATTTTAATCCAAAATAGCTTATATTATATTGTACTATAAAAATATGTTATATAACAATTACATATGTCAAAATTAAAAAACTGTAGATTATGTAGGAGAGTAGCTTACATGTATTTTTAGCATTTTTGTTTTGAAACTTGACATTACCATGAAGATCAACCTTACAGTTTCCTGCCTCAGACTCTGGAGACCTAGGATTATGTACATCGACCACCTCTCCCACATAACAATGGTTTTCTGTGAATGATAGTTCTAGCCACTTCAATTCACAAAAATATGAGTATTGTTAACATGATTTTGAAACATGATAGTATTTTAAAATTTAGATACATTTAATATTTAAAAATTGAATTGCTGAAAACTATGAATGTATTGAATAAGGCTAAATAACTCAGCGAGGAGCTCAATGACAGCTCTTAGCCTTTATCATCCGTTTGTACTTATATTTTATTCCATATATCAAAAAATCCTGATTCACTCACAGAATTATATTTATAATTCAATTTTGAACGTTTCTTAAGACATGCTTCAAGTTAACTGAGTTAGAAATCAGAAAGATTAATAGGAAAGTGTGTTTTAAAGTTGGACTACATTGAAGAAAGGAGCTATATATATTTTTATTTAAAAAGATACATTTTTATACCACAGCTATGCAAGCATCACATCGATAAAGTATTTTGTTTAACCAGAACTTTAAAAATACAAACTCTTTTTTTTCTAATGGGACTGATTTTGTTGCTTAAGCCACCTGTTGTCCCAGAAGACCTGGAATCAACTTCAGACAGTTCAAAGGCTTTTCCTGTCTCCATGAGACGGTATCCATGTCTCTTGGTGCTTAACAGTCAGGCATTGCAGAAAGAGGGACAATTGTCTACAGTTGTCAAGCTCTGAGCTCCTCCTGAGATACTGTCTTATCTGACTAGTGCCCTCCTCATTTGATTCATTATGTCTAGTGATGGCTGGGAGACCTCTTTAGGCTCAACTGTCTCTTCTTTTTAACTCCTAACTTTCCTTCCCATCTTTCTTCTTAAATTACCAGGCCCTTTCATGTGACATGGGGAAATAATTGGTTGACTTGATCACTTCAATATTGTGATAAGAGGCAGGGTTGCAGCCCTTCTGTCAGCTTGTGTGTAGCCTACTTCCTGCTTCAGCCACTGCTAGCTCTTACAGAGACATTTGATATCCTCAACTCTTTGGTCTCCATCAGGTAAAGAAAAGCATCTCTTGCTCCTGAGAACTGTGAACATACCTAGCGAGCCCCAGCTTCAAGTCCTGTCTGAGACATAGACTGTGATTTGATCCAGGAGTTTGATATGAGTTTTCATTACCCACATGAACATGGGACCCAGTTTCACCTCTGACATTTTTCTACTCTCCTGGGACTCTTTTTTCATGGAACCACGTTCTAGTTATGAGGCTATAATCCCCTATGTTTCAAGCACATAGTATCCATATGATTAGACAGGTAGCAAAATTCACAGCAAAAAGATGGACAAATTTATCTCAAGGCCTGAATAGACTTTTAAGGAGTCTCTTCCAGCATGCTCACGGTATGCCTTCCAAGTTTATAAGGGGCGAAAGGGTTATTTGTACAGTAAATTTCTAAACAGAGTTCCTATCTCACCCCCAGGTGACTCCTTCTCTGTTAATGTTTCCAGCTCGCCGATTGCTCAGCTCAGCAATCATGAGCTCTACCCCTTCTTTCTCCTTTTCACTGTGGCACAGCTGGCCATCTGCAGCACAGGCCTACCAGGTACTATCCGTCCCTGGCACTTCAGGTCTTCTGTGTTATCTTGTCTCTCCTGGACTGTACTAGTTTTAGTCATTTCCTATTCTACTTCTGCCAGCTCCCACGGCTGTTATAGAGACTGAGGACAATCATTTACAAGCACAAATCAAACCATAGAGTTCCTCTACTTGAATGCTTCTCCAGCGTGCAACCTTGCTGAAGGAAGATATCTCTCCTAACAGATGTGATATAGCTCCTGACAAGTACTCTGACCATCCCAACCACATTCCCACCGTGATCAAGCTGCACAATCCTTGAATTAATAATGCAAAAGTAATATTAAGAGGGCCAGAGTGGTTTATGCCTATAATTCTAGCACTTGAAAAGCAGGGACAGGAAGATTGCCAGGGATCTAAGGGCAGCCTGGGCTATGCAGGTCTAGATCGGCTTCATGTATGGGCATGATACTCTGACTCAAAGTAAAGAAAGCAAACCCCAAATTAAAACAAAATTAATTTAAAAAGTACTCTAATGAATACTTTCACACATATGCATATAAAATGCGCTTATCCATCATCAGAACTGAGAACTTGTAGTTCTAGCTGTGTTTATTTTAACCTAATGTATCCAGAGTCCATCTCTTGACCTTGCTATCCATGCCCAGAAGCTCTCTTACAAAACTTGTTTGGGTTACCTTGCTCAGGATGGTCTTTTATGGTTCCATCCATTTGCCTGAAATTTTCATAATTTCCTTGTTTTTAATTGCTGAGTAGTATTGCATTGTGTAAATGTACCACAATTTCTGTATTCATTTTTCGGTTGAGGGACATCTAGGTTGTTTCCAGATTCTGGCTATTATGAATAAAGCTGCTATGAACATGGTTGTCCTTGTTGTATGGTAGAGTACCTTTTGAGTATATACCCAGGAGTGGTATAGCTGGGTCTTGAGGTAGAATCATTCCCAATTGCCCGAAAAAGGGCCAGATTGATTTCCAAAGTGGTTGTACAAGTTTGCACTCCCACCAGCAATGGAGGAGTTTCTATCTTTCCCTACATCCTTGCCAGCATGTGCTGTCACTTGAGTTTTTGATCTTAGCCATTCTGATGGGTGTTAAGATGGAATTTCAGAGTCCTTTTCATTTGCATTTTCTTGATTACTAAGGATGCTGAACATTTCTTTAAATATTTCTCTGTCATTTGATATTCCTCTGTTGAGAACTCTGTTTAGTTCCGTACCCCATTTTTAATTGGACTATTTGCTGTGTTGAAGTTTAATTTCTTGAGTTCTTTATGTATTTTGTATATTACCCCAGAACCAGAAAGACAGGCATGGAATATACTCACTTATCAGAGGATATTAGTCATATAATACAGGATAACCATACTACAATTCAAAGACCTAAAGAAGCTAAATAACAAGGAGGACCCTAGTGAGAATGTTTAATTTTCATTCAGAAGGGCAAAGAGAATAGACACCAGAAGCAGTTGAAGAGAGGGAATAGGATGGGAACCTACCGTAAATGTCCCCTGAAAGACTCCACCCAGCAGGGGATTGAAGCAGATGTTAAATCCCACAGCCAAACTTTGGGCAGAGCACAGGGAGTCACAGGAAAGAGTAGGGGAATAGAAGGACCCAGAACAGACAGGAGCTTCATAAGAAAGGCAACAAAGTCAACAAATTTGGGCTCAAGGGGGCCTGCAGAGACTGATACACCAACCAAGGACCATGCATGAACAGGACCTAGGCCCCCTGCTTAGGTGTAACCAGTGGGCAGCTCAGTCTCCCTGTGAGTTCCCTAGGAGTGGGGGAGGCAGGGGCTGTCTCGGACATGGACTCTGTTGCTGGCTCTTTGATCAGTTCCCCCTGGTGGGGGTTCATTGCCAGGCCACAGTGGAAGAGGATGCAGGCAGTCCTAATGAGACTTGATAGGCTGGGGTCAGATGGTAGGGGAGAAGGGCTCCTCCTTTCTGAGAAATAGGGGATGGGAGAGGGGGGAACTGGGAGGGAGAGTGGGATCAGGATGAGACAAGGAGCAGGCTACAACTGGGATGTAAAGTGAATAAATTATATACACACACACACATATATAAACTTGTTAGGAGAAATGCCATCTTTTCAGTGGCAAGCAGAAGCATTCTGGTCAGCGTTCCTTTTATCTGACTTCCACCACCACTACTACTACTACTACTTCTTCTTCTTCTTCTTCTTCTTCCTACTACTTTTTCTTCTTCCTCCTCTTCTTCTTTCCTCCTCCTTCCTCTTCTTTTTTCCATATCTTCTCCTCTTCCCCTTCTTTTTTGTGTGTTTATGTGCATGTTTGAATATGTGAGTAGGAGAGGGTGTATTCACCTGAAGATATGTATGGAGGACTGAGGTAGATATTGGGTGCTTTCCTCTATTGCGTTCCCAGTTATTTGGGGAAATGGTCTTTCACTAAAGTTTGCTCTTTCAGTTAATTTGACTGACCACTGTGCCCCCAGAATCCACTTGTCTTTCTCTGCCCCCAACCAGCACTACAGTTCCAGATGAGTGCTTTCCCCTAGGTGCTGGAGATTTGAACCGGGGTCTCATGTCTGTGCAACAAGCATTTTATCCACTGAGCCACTCTTCAACTTTGGCCCTTTTTCTTTACGGTTTCTTCGTAAACCCAGCATCTTTAAAACTAAGGATATTTCTTGTATAAAATCCCAATAGCGTGCTGTACTATTGGAATGACCTGTAAGAGCTGGCCTGCTCTTACCCCTCAGACTTACTAGACTCATCTTGGACTGCTCTTCCTTGTTCACTCCATATCAGCCTCTGTTCTCCTGGTTGTTGCTCAAACACCCACAGGGCTTTTGCCTATGAAATAGCTTCTGCCTGCTCTTCCCTGTTTTCTTTGCTCAATAAGGCCTTCCCTGGCAATGCTGTCTAACATTGTGACATAATTACTGAACTCTTCATATTTTCTAGATTTATTTCTTGCATTATTTTGTCTTCATGATACTTATCATGCTTGATTAGGTTGCATTTTTAGTATGTATTTGTTCGTTGTATTTTTAACTAAAATTTGAGCTCTGGTTAGGGTCTGATTTTTAGAATCTGAGTATGAAACAAAGCAGGATAGGAATATAATACAACTACAATGAGGGCATAAGCTTTGGCTATTTCAATGAAGTGGTTAAAAAGCTCTTAAGGAAGCAATGTTTGAATCTGGTTGTGGAGAAGATACCAGTTATACAGAGAACAGGGGATTGAATTCCATATGTGGACATTTTAACTAAGGATAAGTTATTGAAATTTTGAGTGTTAATATTGAAAAGGCTTTTAAATTAAGTCTTAAATTTTAAGTGCTAAATAATTAAACTAATAAAATGCCATAAGAACATTTAAAAATATTTTTAACTGAATTTGAAATATCTATTTGCAGAAGAGTTGTAGACATTGCCTGAGTCTCAGGGTTCTTTTTTGTTGTTTGTTTTTTAAGATGTGTTTCCTTTTATTTATGTGTGAGTGTATATGTGTGTATGAGAGACAGCATATGTGTGTGCAAATGGCCAGAGATGCCAGAAATGGGCACTGGATCCCTTGGAGATGAAGTTACAGGCATTTCCGAGTCAGCTGATGTGGGTGCTGAGATCCAGACACCATCGCTTTGATGAGGCAATAAGCACTCTTACCCACAGTGGCCTCTCCAGGCTTTGCATCTCAGTTTTAATTTTCAGAGTACTGTCAATGTAAAAAAAAAAGTACTATTTGATTCCTCTTTTGCAATCAAGCATTTTGAGTATGTGAAATGGAGGGAGGGAGGGAAAGAGAGAGGGGGAGGAAGATGAGATTGACTGACCCATGTCCCCTTATATAAATATATAAGTGGTATTTCTATTCTTTGCTGTTGAATCCATTTCTCAGAATTTTTTTTTCTTACTGGGATAAGTGAGCAGATGGAATAGCCAAACACAGGCAGGTTATCTGGTGGTAATTTGCACAGTGAATAGATTACTCCTTCCCTCCCAGGGTCATATTGGTCTGACACAAAGAAAGAATCTTGTGTGATGTACACGTTGTCACAATGTACTTTTAAAATGTACTTTTATCTTGACTGACTCACATTTTGGAAACAGCAGCTCCGCATGCCAGAGATGGCAAGAGCAGTGGTGCCAGAAGAGAGGGAGAGTCCTTAGCAGGAAGACAGAGCAGTGCAGAGGCTTCTGAGAGCACACCTAGCTTCTTACAGGCCTGGACCGCCATTCAAGCTCTGCTGCTTTCTATGTGAGTGGCACTTACTCTCTCCAAATTCAAGTACTGAAACACACGTGACACAGTAGGGATGAATTAGTGCACCTTGTCAGAAGGACTCAGTGAGACTGGTTCCAAACTGCACTAAAAAGTACCTTGTACATAGCCACTCCTCATGAATGGTGGATGTTACATCATTTAAATCAAAATGCCTGGCCTTGTGTAGTATGTAAAGACAGAAATGGAGGTGCAGCAATTTTTATCTTTGTGTGTGCGTGTGTGTATGTGTATCTATCTATATCTATCTATATAACTGATTGTTCTAAATTAGCACATTCCTTTGTCCGATGTTCCTCAGAACATCGTTTCTGAATGTGGTTTTTCAAGTTGTGGACTCTAGATTCAGGAGAAGTTTCTTGTGAATATGAGCCTATATGTAGGTTCAGGGACACACCAAGGAGCAGGGATGATTTCAGAGCATCATCTGGTCTTAATTGGTGAGCAGAGCTGCATCCCAGCCTCGGATTTCAGCTGGTACTGATAGCCCTAGTGAAAAAGAGCCTCCAACTCAGTAAATCTTGTGGCTGAAACCTTCTGCTCTACACTCGAACACACACACACACACACACACACACACACACACACACACACTTCATATTTCTTGGCTCATGAACTTATTAAGCATTTCTGTAATACTTTTCATCGTTGTCTGCTTTTCATTAGTGGGTCCTTACACTAGCCCGTGTGAAAGTGGATAGAGCAGTCTATAATTTTACAGACAAGGAAGTTAAGGTACAAGTTAGCCTCGTGTGGTTTGGCCAAGGGCACTAGAAAATTGAGCCCCAGAACTCATAACTAAGCCCAGAGTGTCTTACTGTTGAATCAAGATTGGCTTTATCAGGGAAAGAGTTTTTGGTGGAGGAGTCTATACATTCAAAACAAGCCCCAGAATGATGTCCTGTTCTCTGTGTAGGATTAAAACGTGCTTCCTGTACTCATAACCACTGATGTGCCATACAATCAGATCTGATGGTGTTCCCATTCTCTATAAAACCTGACTGGTGTTCTCTATCATTCCAGGAGAACGTCCCTTTTCTTAACAGGGTATACATGGCCACTTTGTTTCCTTGGATTTCAATTGCTTGCCTCATCATTTGTTCCTTTCAGCCATGCTGCAGCCATGATGAAGATCCTCAGTTCTCCGAGTGAACATGTGTGCCTCAAGAACCTCGCCCTGCTTCATTTCCCTTCTTAAGGCACAGTCCCTTTTCTAAGAAATCTTCCCCAGACTTCTCAAGTTCAAGTTTGCTCTTCTGTGTAAGGTTGTAGAGCATGAATTCACGTAGTTGACTTATTAAAATTGCATGTTAAGTCAGTCTTTTCTTCAGACTATTACATCCCAGAACTCTGCGACTCCACCTTCTTCCTTGCCCGATCTCAGTGGCTCCACAGGAGGAGACCAGGACATGCTAGGGAGCCAATACATATTTGTAGATTGCACGAAACAGCAATATGCTGTGGGATATTACATTTTCCTTGCAGACTTTTAAACTTGCCACGCTGTGTCAGGTGCTGTGATAAATGCTGGAGATGTAATTGGTTACTGGAAGCTCTAGTAATGGAATTGCTGGTGAGCACAGGGTGGGGGTAAACTGGGATCTGAGTGCTACCAACACAGATGTTTGATTCAAAATATACCTCACCTACGATCATTAGTAAGTACAGCCAGGGCGTCCTAGTTGTTTTTCATTCCTCTGTTAAACATCATGACAAAAAAAACAACTTATGGAGGAAAGGGTTTATTTGGGTTATACAGCCGAAATCACAGTCCATCACGAGGGAAATCAGGGTAGAAACTCAAGGCAGAAACTGAAGTAAAGGTCATGAAGGAACACTGCTTGCTGCTTTGCTCCCCATGGCTTACTCAGCCTGCTTTCTCATAGCACTCAGGACAACACTGCCCAGGCCCTGCACTGCCCACAGTGGGCTGGGTCCTCCCCCATTCATCATCAATCAAGAAAACTTCTCACAGTCAGGCCAATCTGATGGAGGTTTTCCCAGCTGAGATTCCCTCTTTCCCGATCACCCTAGGTTGTGTCAGGTTTATAAAAAAATTAGACAGCACACAAGGTGACTACATAGTTAATCCGGTTTTGCACAGTACTTTGGTAGTGGCCACTGGTGATTATTGTACTTTGACCATATAAATACACCAATACACACCATCCCAATAGGGTGGGTGTGTAGTCACTCTTGGTATATGGATTGCCCTGATAAGGTAATTGTTCTGAGCAAATTCCCTAGGTTAAGCATCCCACCCAATGGTTCCAAAGCTTGTCCTGGGTGAGAAATTGTGCCTTTGCCTTAACTGAAGCAGCTAATGAAGCTGTGCAGCCACACAGCAGTCTCTATGGCTTGCCACGGTGTTTCCGGGGTAGCTCTAATTACAGTGGCAGTTCTATGGCAGTGACAGTAGCAGGCAAGGAAGGCAGTTCAACGGCAGTTCAATTGCTCAGGGAAAGTCTGGCACCTGGGTTTACAAATGAAATATGCTACAGAGGTGGGGTAGGGGGTCGGAGGCTGAAAGATTTCCAGATCAACCGAATTACTCAAAGCTGCCAACTTGGCCTGAGAACTTTCCTTTATGAGTGAGATATGGATGACAGCTGACACCACTCCTCAGCCGAAAAATTCAACTTAAGCATATGTTTAAGAAGGCGACGATTAAAATATTACTTTTTCAGAGCTCTTCAGTATTCCCAGATCTGAGACTGTGCCAAAAGCCTAGCCACATAGAGTGGGATTGTCTTGGGAGAGCAGGATAGAGACTCCCAGTCACTGCCTTGTAGGGCTAAGCCTTGGCAAGAGTGCATGAGGTGAAAGAGGAAGATTTGCATATTAGTAATAAAGGTGAAAATCCCTCACACCTAGAAGGTGTTGAAATTCTGGCGAGCTTGCTTATCTTCTTTTGGCAAGTGTCCTGTAGTAAATAGAAGATGGCATATTCACACTGCTAACCCTCTTTTCTTTTCTCTTCTGATTTCTTCAGAGATATCCAGCATCTCTGCCTAGTGGCTGGAATGCATAACAACTTCTCTGAGGAAAACATAGTAACGGGTACTGTGTTCTCCTGGGTTGGAACAAGAATGCTTTTTATGAACAAAAGCGTGATTGCCTTTAATAAATGGCATACAAATAAGCACACATGGCAAAGCAAATCAAAACAGAAGTCCATGAAGTCAACTAACCGGAGTTGACTAACCACTGAAATCCCAGTTTGCTGGCCTCGCCTGTCTTTTAACTAGTTTTTTTATTGTTGTGTTTCTTATCAAACTCATGCCAGGTGTGCTTTTAACATGGCATTCTTCCTAAAACATTTTTATTTAAAGGTTTTTCATATAATATGTTTTGATCATATTATTTTCTCTCCCCCAACTCCTCCCATATCTTCCCTGACTACCTTCCCTTGCAATTTCAAGATCTCCCTTTCTTGATAAAGATAAGAAGAAAATGTCTTACTGATTTTCTTTCTCTGTTTGTAAAATTCTATTCTTAACTCCTCATTTCAAACTTCTAGGTAAGTTATAATGGTGTCTGGGGACTGGATTCTTTGAGGCAAAAAGAGCAACAAAATAACCCAAACGGTAAAATATATGAACAGGTAGTTATACAAACCAACTGCGTTAGCTATAAGATATTACCTTTAAGTGAAAAACAGTACACTGTGTGCAAGAAAGAAAGTGCCCACTGCATAGTGTAAGGGATGGTAACTGATAGGTTGTTTATGAATATAGTATCACCGGGAATCAGATTCTGGTTTATTAACTTGATGACTCTCCTTGGCTAAATATCAGCAGATGTGTCCTGTCCAGAATGACTGAAGGGCTAAATGGAGGGTTTGGGAGCAGGGAAGAAGCCATCGTCCCAATGATGTAAGAAAAGAGCATTGGTCATGAATATGTTTTCGCTTGCTGTTCAGTGGCCTGGTTAGCTCACAGTCCTCTGCCTTTGCTAACTCCCTTAACCAACCTCTGTGCTTTACTTTTCCTGTTTTTAAGGTAAAGATGGTAAGAAATATCTGGCATAAGCGGTTTCAGTGAGGATTCTGTGAGGCTGCATGTAAGACATGTGAAGCATTTGATAGTAAATATTAAATAAAGCTCAATAAACATAGTATTCTTGTTAGTAATCCACTCATGTGATAGCATAGCTGCACTTTGTGTTTCAAGCCGTGCACTTTTGAGTATATGATCAACACCCGTGAAAGTTCATTGACCCAGGAACACGGCGCACCAGGAGCCTTTCTCCAGGGTGCCTTAGTGGGTCCTAGTCCTAGCCCAGAAGCTAGCGTAAGAGAGGCTACTTACAGATTGATGCCACTTCTCAGCAATTTCTTATGAATCTCATACACACGTTACAGTCTCTGATGTTACATTGCTTTTAAAAGTAATTTTTCTTTTTCTGTATTTTTGTTCTGAGGCAACAATCAGGCTAAATGTCAGATGTGGGTATTAAATTTCCCTGAGAAACTGTCTATTTGGATGATGAACTGGCACTGCAGACCTGTCACCAGACTCTCAGAACATTCTGTCTTCTCATACGGACTTATTCTTCTCTTCTCCTTCCAGAACTTAAACCACAAGACTCTGCATCCTTCTTTGCTTTGTGTTGCTGCTGAAGGAGTTTGCTTCTCCAGCCCTTCCAACACATGTGTAACCAGTTCTTTTCTGTTGGAAATACCACAGATGTGCTGAATGAAGACAGGTGACTTGAGGAAGGAACACTGACTCTTGACAGCATACTGTTATCTTGGTCCTATTGTTAGTCTCCCTGATCCCCACTTTTGGAAAGACGAGGACTAAAAAGCTCATGTTAGCTATTGCACACGACTATTATAAAAACAAAACACCAGCTAAGCAAGTATTTTCATGCATTCTTATTTTTGAGCTTGCCTATTTATTGTTAAATGATTCATATAATTTTTATCTTACTCTAAAATAAAAAGGAAAGCCCATTTGATTGCTTAATTTTCTTTATAAAACAGCATACCCAAATCGAATTGTTTCTTTTCTACTTTTTAAACATATGAATTTTAATTTGTTTTATGAAACAGGCTCTATGTAGTCCAGGCTACCCTCAAACACGCCATGTAGCTGAGGCTAGCATTCAACTCCTAATCCTCCTGACCTACCTCCTAAACTCTGGGCTCACAGGTGAGCATCATTGACCCTTTATGGATAGAACTTATTTTTAGAAGAGTTTTTGGTTCAGAGCAAGGACTTTTTCCATTTTTAACATTAAACTACAATACAATAAATTACCTCATCAACACTAAACAAAGGTAATGCTTTCCTGTGCTTATCTGTGTGTTTCCTGGGATCTCCAGCACCAGTTACTGTTTCCAGCAAGTGACCAGTAAAGTGTTGCTTGCTCCTACTCCCTCTGGTCTGGATCTGGGGGTCAAAATGATTTACATGCCATTTGCATGCATTTAGCTCAGGTCCATTTTAAGCCCTGGCAAGATTTTTGATGGGAAAAAAAATGTTACTTATCATATTTGGGTGAGGAACTGGAATAGATGTTCAATAACCAAATGTGTTCAATGGCTGAATTTGTTCACTAGAAAATAAGAGTCAGATTGAGACTCTTAGTCATTGGCATAAATCATTAGTAAGTGACTGTGGCTTTTGTTTTGTCTTCTCTCTTTTCCTGACTAGGCACTGCTTCAATAGCATCTTAATGCGAATCCAAGGAGATCATTAGAAGCTGATTTAGGAGCCTGGGAACAGTCTCGGTAAAGATTCCTTGTTATGAACCAGGGAGTACATGAACTACTTTATATTGGCTAGGTCAATTAGTATTATTTTGGTGCTGGGGATCAAACACATGGCCTCTACATGGTAATCAAATACATCACTTCTCCAGCCATCAGCTGCTTAAATAGCATGAAAACTCTATGAGCATGTGGGGGTCTTGAGAATCCCATTTTCTTGAGAGAGAGAGAAAAATAACATCTGAACACAACAAAACATCTTGTCTGGAAAGTGAGCATTTCTCCTCAACACGAGTCCTGGGAAGATGAAGCAGCATTGCTTTCAATCACAGTTAGGGAGACATTTGGGCAGCATGCTCCTTAGGTCTAGCTCAGGTCGTTTGCCACAGAGACTTCATGGACTGTCCCCATTCCCATGCTTAATGACAGCGTTAGCCATGTTCTTAGACTTTGTACTAACCACTCATCACATAGTATCGTGTTGGGATTTGTCATGCGCAGCCCCTGAGGTCGGATGATGATTTCTGTTTCACACTTAAACCTGAGACACAGTAAGTTGAATTGCTTTCTCAGACTAGTTGAAACCTGTCTCTGATCCTCTAGCCCATGACTGCCATTCTGTGCTGTACAGATGTCAGCCCACCTCTTTCTTGAAGGAGTAATCTCCTCAGAAAATGAAAACGGTGGTGTACAAGCAAAACCAACCTTCCGGGTGTCCTTTTTCCTTTTTTTCTATTTTCTCCATGAGGAGCGCACAGGAGATGTTGATGACTTTCAGCTAGAAAGGCTGCTGGAGGCTGTTTGTGGCTGTGCCTGCCATCTTTCCCACGGTCAGGACAGTGTCTCAGAGACTCCTCTCCTTCAAAACAGTGTCCTTTACTTCTCACTGATGCCAGAGAAATAGAATTTCCAAGTAGGCAAGTCGACTGTCCACTTGAGGGATGCTGTGCCCAGTTTCTGATTGCTCTTGCAGATGACATCGTATATCGGTCTCACCACACATTAGTTTTTGAGTCGTTTTCCTACCTCAAGGATCTCTGGTAACCACATTTCAGTGACTTCCCCAAGGCACATTGAGATCTAGAAACCAAGTGTGCTGTTCTAAGCCCTTTGTGGACCATTCTCAGGTCTGTAAAACCACAGAGCTAAGGTCAGACCCCAGTCCAGTGGGGGCTGGAAGAACGGAGGGATGGAGAGGGGTCTCCTTTCCATTGTGCTGGAATTTAAACAGAACAACTGAAGGCGATTTCATTTTAAAATCTCCCCCCCTGTCACCTCATTAACACCTCCAATGAAAGACAGCTGTGAGACTGTTAACTCTTTGCTTGCACATTCTTGAAGTGCTATTGGCTGGGATCTCTGGTCCTTGTGAGAAGACACCCTGCTGTCACCAATCTGGGTATTCGTAGTTTGAGATGAGGGTTTTTCCAAGACCCATATTTATACCCCAATAGTGTGCCATTCCATACCGAGAGACATGTATTTCTGCCAGGTTTTACATATTTTGAGCTGCTACTCCATAAGCCGCAGGGTTTTTTTTTTTTTAAACTTGGCTGCCTCTGATTCCTTTTGGAAATAAAATGAGAGCGTATGCGAACATTCATTAATTTATTCACTCATTCATTTACTCACTCACACATTTAATAAATCACATTGGATGAGTGCCTATTATATGCCAGGCAGCATATCAACATCATGGGTGTGACAGAGGATAAGCTACGCTCCCTTCCCTCAAGGAGGTTACTTTGAGGTTTTACATAACAATTCCAATTAAATGATGACTAAGATAATTGTAGGAGGAAAAAAAAGAATTAATAAAACAAAAGCGACTAAGGGAGTGTTAGGGAAGAAAAAGAAATATTATTTGAGTTCTCTCGAAGACTAGGTAGGTGTTAGCCATATGCAGAAGAACTGAGATGGGAAAGCAATAAGTCCAAAGCTGATATAACGATTTTGGTGTGATGCAAGCATCAGCTTTATGCAGCACGTAGTGATGTCATGTGTGGTCCCTCACCATGGGAGTCAAGCAGTAGCCAACAGCATTTAAGGCCATAAGATCTCAGCAGAAACTGCTTTGGGGAATTGCCTGTAGCCAGAGGTAGGTCATTTTGAAAGTTTATTTCATTTCCAAGCGTCCAGTAAGAGCTTCTGAAGTCTCTGCCTCAACTTCTCTAGTTGACTTTTCCTTCTATCAATTCTTGCTTTCCATACCTCACACAGACACTGCAAATAAATATCTAAAAGCTCCAAGAAGTGGGCAAGGGCCAGTGAAAAATACTGGATACGGCTGTGGAAACTGTCACCCAAACACATTTCTTCATTAGGATTACCAGGTGCCTGTTTCCTTCTGTGTTTGGGAATATGTTCTTCCCCATCACTGAAAAACTCAGTGTGGGCTGACAGTAGGAAGTGCAGTTATAAAACAGTGGACTGGTACATTAAGGATGAGGACATTCACAGAAGTAGAGGGTGGAGTAAGAGTGGTGCATCAGAAACACTGACTTTTTACGTTAAAGAATGGCAAGCCGGAGTGCCAGGCTGGCTAGGGAGTTAGAGAGAGAATGAATAGGATGCAGTGTCCATGAGAGAAAAGAACGAGGTAAAGGATCTTACTCAGTCTGCAAAATCAAATCACAGCAAGGACACACAATCAGAAAGCTGAATGCAGCTGGCCTACAGTCCAGTCTCAGTCTAAGATAGATTTGGACCTGGATTCCTGAAAGAAATGACAAATGTCCAACAAAAACTGAAAGAGGAGGAAAAGATTAATATTGGTTCATGTATGGATCAACTCAAAGTTTGGGCAGGAGTCAAAGCACGGACTTCAGTATAGTTTCCATAAGCGGTGATGTGGGGTGACTTCATTGAGGCAGGAGCCAGATGACATCCTTCCAGTGAGCAGAGATTCTTACACTGTGCCTCTAAAACAACTTTATGTATGAATAGAAGTCATTAAAAAACAACAACAACAAACCAGGTGGACTCATGGGTCGTTGTGGGTGGTTTTGTTGGTTGACCATAAAATAGAAGAAGAAACATGAGGAAATGCGACATGAATTGGTCTGGGGCTTAGGAGAGGGAGGAGAAACAATGGGCACCTTTGTGTCACAGGTTAATGCTTCCAGACAACATCCAACAAGGAAAAAGCCATAAGAACCTAAATAGACAGAAAGACTTGCTAGTTGGCATCTCACCAGCAATCCCAGGACGGGTGCAACGGAGGCATTGATGGCATAGATGTGTTGGCATGGAAGAGGCTCTTCATTCATCCAGCAGTGTGGACTCCCTCTTCCCTGGGAAGCTACTTCTCCGGCTAGTATCCAACATGTCTGCAACACTGGCCAGTGCTCAGCTGCCAGCATGGCACCTTCTCTGAGCAGGTCAGTTAGTGTGTAGTGACAAAGTGTTTACACTGAAACCCTTCCATTTCATAAGTAACAACTGTTTATCTTGCCTGGAATCATCACATAATGTGAATTTGGTTTAGGAAAGGTCTTTGTCACCATTAGAGTTCGTGGCACAACAACAAAGAATTCCAGAAAATATCAAGCCAAGAAAGTAAAGAAAGTACTATGGTTGGTATGTTACCACAGAATCCACTGATCCTATCACAACCCTCAGAGCTGTCACCCTGACCCTCCTACGGATTGACCAAGAGTGACCAAACAAGAATGTGGAGAATATGTAATACCTAGAAGTAATGAGGCAGTATCCTTTCGGATATGATATCTAGTGCACATTCACGATAATTTTTTTCGAATATGAAAAATGCACAACCATCTATGAGATCTGGTGCCCTCTTCTTGCTTGTAGGTACAAATGCAGGTAGAATACAATATAAATAATAAATAAATAAATCTTTTGAAAAAAAATGTTGGTCCAGAAAGGGGGGGGGCAAACATGGGCTCTATTTGTCCCTCCCAGGAACTTAATAAGGAAATTTGCATACCCTTTTTCTACTTCCCTGAAGTCACTGTGTTTAGATTTCCTGAATTTCAGGGAGGGGGCTTCTTCAGAGGACAAATATGCTAGTCTTTTTAAAAAATGATTTTGGCATGCATTACATCCTGACCACAGTTTTCCTACTCCTCCCAGACCATCCCTTTTTTGTCCAGATACATTCCTCCTCCATTTTCCTTACAAAAGAAAGATGGATAGAAAGAAAGAGAAAGAAAGAAAAAAGAGCAGGCCTAACCATTCACAAAAAGATGAAGCACAAAGCCTCATATCAAGGCTGGACAGAGCAACCAGTATGAGGAAAAGGGTTCTAAGCACATGCAAAAGAATCAGAGGCATCCCTCGCTCCCACCATTTGGGCGTCCCTCAAGAACAGCAAGCTACACAGCCATATATGCGGAGAACCTAGATCGGGCCCCACACAGGGCTGGCGTCTGATCCTCCAGTCTCTGTGAGCCCCTATGAGCCCTGCTTATTTGGTTCTGTGGGCTGTGTTCCCCTGGTGTCCTCAACCTGGCTCCTAAAATCCTTCCTCTCCTCTGCTGGGGGGTTCCTCTGCCTCCACCTAGTGTTTGGCTGTGGGTCTCTGCATGTCCTGGGGAAATGGTGGTACAGATCTTATGGGAGTGGTCAACCAATGACTAGTCCAGCTTGAGGCCCACGCCATAAAAAGGAGCCCAGGCATAACACTGGCTGGGTGGCCAGGAACCACAGGGAAGACAGCCCAGAAACCGAGGATAGAACCAAACACAACTGGCTGGTATAAATTAAAGCCTAAAGAGTATGGAATTTGATGAAATCTTTTGGTTTGAACTTTTATCTAAATGAATGCTCAACTGTCAGCCCAAAAGGAGAACTACTCCATAATGTCACAAGACATCGGGCACAAACAGCCTGGGGAGCTTAGTGGTCACTGGTAGACCAAGAGGGTAAGTTTTCTTCTTACCTGACTGCTTTCAATGCCCGTTCTTCTGAATGCTGAGGAGAAGTAGGCAGTGGTGGCCTACTGGAGTCTACCTTAGATTCAGAAAGGACTGAGGAGTCTCTAGCGGGACATCTAGTATGCTTCTCTCCGCGGAGTGTTTTGATGTCTGTGGGGAAAGAGTCATGGGCAACTGGCTGTTTAACTAAATCTCTGTGGCATTTGGTTTGGGCAGCGATCACTTGGCTTGGTGCAGTTGCTAGGAGAGTAACAGATACATTTCCTTCTCCCAGCCTAGTTCAGAGATGACCAAGAGTAATTCCTGCCTCGTTGATCTGGCGGCATAAAGGACCATGAAGACCAGGTGAGAGGCTGAGGCAGAATTCAACAGTACTAAGCACAACTGCAGGGCCCACATAGCCAAAAGGCCACATGCCCTGTATCCACTTGTGACCCTCATTTTCTACATCTTCAAAATATAAAACAGCACTTGTTCTGAGAGCAGCCTTGAGTGACTGTAATAAACCTTCACTGCCAGCTGAAGGATAGTATTCAGACACTTGTGACTTAAGTCACTAGAAAGGTCTGAATAGACTGCCAATATGTTGATGGCAAATCTTTCCCTTTCATGTATTTTTGAAAAGTAGATTTACTTACAAAGTTTAATTCTTCACTGAATAATGGTCATGCTAGTGCATAAAACACTGGTAGGGAGAAAGAATCAGTATGGGTGGGGGAGGTATAGGACACCTGGGCCCCAGCTCCTACTGAGACACCCTTCAGTGGTGCGCCAGCACACAATGCCATGTTTATTCTACACTGGAATCCATCTGCGCTCCCCAGCAGGAAGACAAAAGAGGATTGTTAACACGTAAAGGCACCTCGATGCAGTCATGCTATCGGACCCTTTTATTAATTGCCCCATCTGCAAAGTGAGCGCTCTCTGACACAGGTTGGTGCAGAACTCTTAAAGCCCTTAGTCTGCTTCCTATTGGTTCCACATGTGTTTGTATTTGTTCTCAGTAGGCAGGGATTCCAGAGAGAAAATGAACCGCTGCAGATCGATTGCAGTATCAGTCATGCAGAAGACATGGCGCAGCGTGCCATTTGATTTTGATCTTGCTTTAACCCTTTTGAGGCAGCTGCCCTGGCTTCCCTGGCCTTTGTTTGTCAGTTGTTTTTTTTTTTTTTTAAGTTTCAGATGCTAAAGCCAGGGGCAAAGATGGTAGAATGTTCATTATAGGAAATAAAGTATTTCTTCTTTAAGCCATGAGGTCCTCAGACCATTTGTGTCTATGTCAGGCCAGAGCAATAGGAAAGCCAGAGAGCATGAATATAAAGTGGTGTGTGTGTGTATGTGTGTGTGTATGTGTTCGTGTGTATGTATGTGTTCATGTGTGTTTGTGTGTGTATCTGTGTGTATTCATGTGTATGAGTTTGTATGTGTATGGTGTGTATATGTATGTGTGGTTTGTGTGGTGTGCATGTATATGTTGTATGTATGTGAATTTGTGTGTGTATATGTGTTTGTGTGTATGTGTGTGTGTTTATGTGTGAGTTTGTGTATGTATGTCTTTTTATGCATGTATGTGTGCACTCAGGCTGCTGAGGAGAGATAGGCCTTGTTTATATATATCCAATGATAATTTGAAACAAAAGTTCCCTGACAGTGTCTGCAGTCTGGACTCACAATGATGAAAGACAGACCAGCCCAACTTGAAGGCTTACTTAGGCCATGATTTGTCTCTGTCCTTTCCTTTTGTACTTTGTTTTAAGGAGATTCAATGAGATCAAGTTAAGGACTTGGTGTCTTGCCGGTTCTGTGTTTTGCCTGGATTGTGTTACAGTCCGTGTGATACTGGAGGACTTTCCTATGCACAGTTTGGAGACAGTAGAACAGGAGAGGTGTGGCTTGCCTTCCAGAGTTCCCATATCACAGAGTTTCTGGAGAATGGATGGATGAGAGAGAGAGAGAGAGAGAGAGAGAGAGAGAGAGAGAGAGAGAGAGAAATAGAGAGAAGGAGCCAGAAAAAATGAGGGAGGAGAGCTAGAAAAAGAAGGAAGAAGGAAGAAGAAAAAGAAAGAAAGAAGAAAGGAAGAAAGGAAGGAAGGAAAGAAAGAAAGGGAGGAAGAAATATGGGACAGGGACAGAGTTATAAATGGAGACAAGATATTGAAGAGAAAGAGAGAGAGAGAAAGAGAGAGAGAGAGAGAGAGAGAGAGAGAGAGAGAGAGAGAGAGAAAGTCCTAGACAGCCACACAAAGCTGACCCAGCTCTTCACCTTCCCCATGAGGACACTTGGAAGCATTGTTCTGTTTCTTGAAATTCCAGGAACTGACCTCTGTCTTAATCCCTTCCAATGTTGTATCTGGGTGCAAAAAGAGCCTATTCCAACAGCCTTTCTAAAATATTGGGTCTAGCTTAACTTAGCTTGCAGGAACCCTAGGCATGATTCAGTCCCTGTAGCCATGGACAAGTCTCTGGTGGTACCTACCAATTAAGCCGAAGTGAAGTCAATCTGCAGTAATATTTGAAGAGAAAGTGGTGTTAAAGAATATAACATTGGTCCTGTTGTCAAAGGAAAAGGGAGTAGAGGCTGCCAATCCAAATAAGAGTCCAAAATTTACCTAGGACTTGAAAAGAAGCAAATGGAACTTGGTCAACCAACACCATTTAGGTGTGTGTGTGTGTGTGTGTTTAGATAAGTTTATGTCTGTGTGTATGTATATGTTAGTAAGGACACTGATATTGTACACAGCTATCAGAGTACAATGTTCCCACTTCAAATCCTGATTCTTGAAGTTATGAGTAATTTGATTTCTGAAAATTACTGTTTTGGATTGACTCAGAAACATAGCATAAAGATTTCAGGTAGTGCTTGAATGTATATCTAAAGAGGCAAGCAAACACTTTGTTAATTACCTTATCTATCTTTTGCCATGAATAAAAATATTCCACAAAATGCAATTGCTTAAAAACAACTCTTTTGAGAGTTGTCCAAACTTCTACTTTCCCAAATTACTCATGGTGGTTCAGAAGGAGAAGCCAATTTTCCTCAGCTGACACATCTTTTCAACTGTCACAGACCCTTGGAGAGTAAGTTTTACAGCATTGGATCCAGAGTGACTGTGAATGCATGGAGGATGAGATGATTTGTCTGTTCTGTGAAAACATCTTCTGCCGCATTAATCTTATGCCCTGCCACAGGAATGTGTTAGTCCACAAAATTTTCACCTTCCCAAATGTTTCAACAGCTGGGATGCAAAGTCTCATTCGGAGACAAATGTGTGCACCACATTTACAGTCTGAAATGCAATCTTCAGGCATCCCTTGATTAGAATGAACATTATGGTGCATTGTAATTCTTTCATTTAAGCAGCAGCCAATAAATTTATACCACAAGCTACCCTCCAGCCCAAGAACATATCTAGAAAGGTTTCAGTTAGTGTCATTTTCACCAGATGACATTTAACTAGTTACTAGAGTCTTTAGGTAAAGCACCTTAGTATTTACACACACACACACACACACACACACACACACATGGGCGTGGGACTAATGGGACTTTGTGGCAAGCAGGAAAACACTTTGGTTTCTGTGCTTCAGTAAGAAGTCATCACAGACAACAGTTTGTATGTGCTCAGCATTTTGTTACAGCTCAGAAAACACGAGCTATACTTCAAAGAGTGCCATGGCCATAGCTTTATCAATCAGTAGCCTTGGTAATAGCAATTCTGTTGTGATTTCATTGTTCTGTACTCATCTGTTCTCATCTACATTTGGAACAACCACTTAAGCTATCTCACTAATCAACTAGATTGAATTAATATCATCCTTGAAAATTAATCTGGACTAAATCCGTTTCTTCTGTGGATATTTATATAGCTTTCCTCTAATTCCTATGTCAAATGAACTGCTTTCTAGTAAAATGTGACTCTTCCCACCGGTGCTGCTGTTCCTACCAGCTATGATTTTTCTTTCTTAGAGCAGATGTGTTACTGTCTAACACCACATATCCTTACCCTGTCGATTGGGTTTATTGTGCTCTTTTGGTGTCATCCTGGCATAGTGGAAGCTTCGACCAGCTGGGAGTGCGTCTATCTTGTTGACTGATTATTCCTGAATTTCTATTCCAAATCATCCTTTTCTTCTGACTGACTTGCAATGACTTGCAGTGTTTGGGGCCTGGTGAGAGCATTGGAACGTTCCTCCACAACTCTCTTTGTCCCAACCCCCATGTCTTTTGAGCATCTTTTTATAATGACATTTAAGAACAGACAATTGTTTCAACTTTGTTTTGGGTATTTTGTTGTGGAATAAGAACACACAAATTTCTGTGTTTCATATCCTCAGATGTATGGTCTGATAGAAGAATCACATATCTAAAAAGAGGAAAAAACATAAAAGTTCAACTTTTTTTTCAGTGCTGGGAACTAAACCCAGGAACTCATGTTTACTCATCAAGTGTTCTACTAATGAGCCAAATCCCAAGATTTTTTTGCATATAATCTCCATGTCCTACACCAAGCACACATGACTCCTTGAATGTTTTTTTTAAATCTTTCTTATACCAATTGTCAAGGGATCAGTTGAGTTCAAAGTGACAGAAATTCCATAATAATAGCATCTCCATCAGGAAAAAAGTTCATGTTTCTTCTGTAGAAATAATGCAAATGTAGGACGGCTGACTGTGGGGGCTCTATGGTGTGTCTGCATCGTCAGAGCTCTTTCAGCTTTGCTATGCCTCATGGGTAGCTTTTTTTCCTCATGACTCAAATGGTTCCCCAATGTAAGGCTTTTTAATCTGTGCTCCAGGCCAAAAGCTGTAGGAAAAGACAAGGTCCAAGAAGCTCATTGGTAACTCTTTCACTCTAGTTTAATCCTTTAAACTTGGTCTATGGAGTAGGCCTGCAAATCCAGTTTTTATTCTGGGCGGTCACATGATCAGAAATTCTGGAACTTGGTCACTAAGAATGAAAGGAAGAATGAATACTAGGTAGATAATTAGCATCCTCAGCTGAATCAGTCTTTATGATAATTACATACTAAGTCTTAGATTATTACAATCATGAAGAGACACACTTTTTTCTCTAGATATTTAGAATAATAGGCTATTTCAAGTAACTTTTATTTAAAACCCTAGTTTAAACATGTTAGATAGCTCGCTCCCAATAAATCATTGGAAAATCATAACACTATGGGCTTGATATTTCAGAAAGTTGCATTATATGTTAAAGAAAATCAGATTTAGCAAATCCTGAGACCAGCCATCATTGCTTGTTGTGTTATTTTATTTTATTTATGTTTTAACCTGGTCAAAAGGCAGGAAAAGCTGCACAGCTGAGGCCGAGAATGACTGGTTTTTGTCACACAGTATCCTCTGGCTTTTGGCTGTGTCTTTTCTTGTGGTCTCAGGCAAGTATTTCAAACTGATTAAAAGCAACATTTTGAGGTCTTATGGGTCTGGAGCTTGCCACATTTTTATCAGAAGTCCTGTCCTGACTCAAAGGTCGGAGAAGAGGAAACAAAGCCCTGTTGAAAACTTACAAGCTTTTGCAGCAGCTTGAATGCTTCTGTCAAAACTTCAAAATTCATGTTGAAAGCCTTTGCCTGGTGCTACATAATGACTGCAGAACCGTGAACTGTGAATCTAAGGCCAGTAAAGTCAACACAGGAGGAAGAGGCAGCAGTGGCTGAAATCCAGCCTCAATTATGAGTGGTTTGAAGGTGAGACCTGGTGAGACTTCTACACGGTGATTAGGTCATGGGGCTCTACCCTCACAGTGGCTTATCTTCAGAGAGATCTCTTATAAAAGCCTGTCACTTATATGGTTCTGTGTTAGCCAGATCTTTTGTAGCGCTGACAAATAATGCAGAGAAAAAACTTAAAGAGGGACAACATGTATTTTGGCGTATCATTTCATGGGGTTTGGATCCAAGGTTGGCTAGATCGTTGCTTTGAGCCTGAGTCGAGACAGACATTTTGGAGACAAGAACATGTCCAAAAGGCTGCGGCCTCTCCGGTATCAGGGAGACAGAGGATGAGTCAGGGCTCTTCTTCCCCATGGCCCACACTGTTGAGAGTTCTGCAGACCGATTATCCTAGAGCACCCAAATCCAGTCTTTAGAGCATGAAATGAATAAACCTTTATTCTTCACAAGTTACCCAGTCTTGTGTGATCAGTTACGAGAGAAAATGAAGTAAGAGAGCTTCCCAGGACAGGCACTCACTATAGCAGTCCCCTGGAGCCTCTGTCAGGAAAACAGGAACAGTGGCTGCCACTGTGGAACCTATTATCATAGCCCTAGCAAAGACGGTCAATGTCAGTCATCTTCCTCACTGAAGTTCCCCAGGTCCTATGGCATGTCACTGAGGACATGTGGACCCTATTCTACTGATCATTTAACAACCCTCTGAACCCACTTCGAAGGTTCCCACCAGATTTTTTTTTTGCCACTTCTGTAACCACAAATATCTTCCCTTTACTTCTTAATCTAAAACAAACAAAACAAACAACAAAAAACTTGTCCATATTATACGTCACAAGTCTGATATTTTTATTAGTTCTTTGTGCCGTTCTACCATGCCCCCCAGAGCCAGTCATCTCCCTATTGCTCAACACTTGTGTCATCTGATGAGCACATCTCATCTTTGTCTAAATGTTAGCTTCCCTGGAGATTTTCTCAGGGAAGGCGTGGTGGAGGGCAGCACAGTCCTTTATATTGTTGGAATCGTTATTGCATCTTGTTCATATCTCAGGCAACTGGGAAACCAGGATCTCATGCTGCACATCAGGCTGGGGTCTCCTCCAATGCAGTGACCTAATTCTTGCACCTAGGCCCCACACAAACCTTCCCCAACAGAATACTAGCTGGGGACCAGGTGTTTCAGCACATTTTCCCATGCATACATTGTGCACCATACTAGATATCTTGGTGGAACTGACTCATGTTTAGTATTTATCTGTTTGTAAATATGAACTATCACTTGACTTTTCTGAACCTTCATTTCAGACTCATTAAAATTGTAAGTGCCTGCTCAGTGATGTTGCTGAGAGGCTCAGCAAAGAACCCTCTTTAAGAATCACAAGGTATCACTGAAATCCTCAGCCCACTGTGATGTGCTAAATGAATAATCGCTGAACACAAGAAACACAAAATATTGAGAAACTGGCTCTCTTGAGTGTCTTTGTGTGTGAACATAGTTGTTCTTTTAGTTACTCCAAGATAGGCAACTTGAGGATTATGGATTAGCAACATCAAACTTGAGTGTTCAAGTTGAATGACTACACCATGGTACACCAATTAGAATTACAGTTTTCAGTTCAGTTCAGTAAGACATAAAACACAAAAGATTCACTGCTTCTATAAAATAATAATACTCCTATGAAGAGTCTTTTAGATGGCAAATTTTATAAGAGCTTACATTTGGTTGTTTTGCCGGTTAGACATTTGTGTGGTTATATCACACACGAGGAAGAACACTACTTGTGTTCTTCTCTATTATTGACCATGTTCCCTCTCAGCTCTGATTCATTAAACTGATTGCATCAGATTGAGGTTGGACTTGTAAAAGTGTAACTTGCCCAGGCTTCTCATGAAACTCAATAGGCAGACCTTCGGGGGCCTATTTTTCTTCATTTTAGTTATGTAATAATAGATAGCTATGAGGTGCAACTCATTATCTTCAAGAAGATTGCCTTGCTGTTGACACGGTCACTGCAGTATGAGGCATTTCTTTTAGATTTTATTCTAAGCAGGGTGGTGTATAGAGCTGGTCAGTGTTATTTGACAACAGCTTTTAAAAACTTGCACTCAGTGAAGTTGTCCCCAGATTTTATCTTCTTTTGTTTTCTCCAAGAAAGCAAAAAACAAACAAACAAAAAAAATTTTTTGAGCTAATGTACCCCTGGTCTGTCTCATGTACCCCTGGCTGGTCAGTAACTCTTTCTGTAGAAGTTGATATAGTACTTGGAGTTGAACCCAGAGTTTTCTGCAAACTAGACAAGACTCTACCAACATTCCTAGCTTCCTTCCCAAACATTTTAACTTTCAAAGAAAATTTTATGTTGTTGTTGTTGTTTTCCAAAAAATCTGTTTGGTTTTTATTTTCAGCATCCAGAGTATTTAGGCCTTAAACTTGGCAGAAGTTGAAAATATACCTGTCAGTGTTCACCATGGCATTTATTCTTGTGTTTTCTTCATGATATGGATTGTAATATATCTTGGAATTGTATGTTTTCTTATTGATGCAAATTCATACTGTGGACTAAGCATATTTGTTCTTAGTTCTTGGCTATGTTTTTTATTTATTTTAGAAATGATAAATGCGTATTGTTTGATATTTGGAATGAGTAAGCAAGGACACAAGAAAAAGTAAAATTACATTTGATCTCTTCATTTTCAGAGAGCCTTGATTAAAATTTGGGTCAACTGGGATGGAGTGATGGCTCAGAGGTTAAGAACACTAGTTGCTATTTCAGAGGACAAGGTTCTGATTACTACAGTCCATATGGCAACTCACAACTGTCTGAAACTCCAGTTCCAGGGAACCCAATACCCTCTTCTGACCTCTGAGGGCACCACTGCACATACATACATGCATATGAAACACTCATACACATTAAAAAAAGTGGAATAAAAAAATTAAAACCCAGATATTTCAGTTCCATTGCTTTCCTTGTGGAACTCCTGTCCTCTTCAGGTCTTACTATTTCCCCCTTCTTTCCTAAGATTCTTTGCACATTTATGAAAATATTACTGTTTGATTCTAAAATGATAACATATCTTGACTGTGTGAAATAAAATAATGTTCAGACCCACACACACAAAATTAAAGCATTTACCCAAAAGACCCTTACATCCTACTACAGAGATACTTGCTTACTCATGTTCACTGTTTCTCTATTCATGATAACCAGAAATTGGAAACAGCTTAGATGTCCATCAAATGATGAATAGATAAAGAAAATGTTAAGAAAAATGAAGTTATGAAATTTGCAATTGAACAGATGGAGCTAAAAACAGTCATGTTGAGTGAGGTGACATAGGCCCCAAACACAAATATTGCATGTGTTCTCTTATATGTGGATGTTAGCTTTTAAGTTTTAGATATGTGAATTTCAATCCAAATAGCCACAGAGCTTAGGTAGCTAGTAAAGGACCAGGAGGAGGTGGGAATCTTTTAAGGAAGGGAAAGTGAAATATAGTACTATAAAAAGGTACATGGGAAAGTAGAATAGGAGTATTACATGGGGAATGTGGATGGGAGAGCAGGGTAAAGGAGGAAATAAGGGGAGGAAAAGCTAACAAATGTGAAATCTAGTTGAAAAGCCATATGGAAATCCACTATTGAAGGAGCTTCCTAAAATATATACTTATATGAAAGGCATTTAAATAAGATTAGCATACACATCTTATACCACTAGGCAACACCTCCAATGCCAGGAGTGGGTTATATCTTATTGAGTTGTTGGCCAAAAGGGTCCCAAAGCCTCCACTACCCCCAAACACAGGCTACTGCCAAAGCCATTGGTATTTTCCAAAACCTGATGACAAGGCCTATCGCTGAAGACACAGGTACTTAGGTAAGTAAGCATGGGAACCTGAGCAAGTCCTCAACCAAAAACTGCCCTTATCTGTTATCATTCACGATGCTGAAAGATACTTTGCGTGATACCAGAGAACAACACTAATCATCATTGGCACCCAGCTACAAACCGTACCACCTACAGCAGCAACCTGCCTACAAGACACTAATTTGTAATAGTGGCAAAAATACTATGAGAGTAACCAACCACTTTTTGATTGGATGAAGACTCACTTTATGAGATGGAACCATACATGACACTGCTAAAATGGCCAAGAATCTGAAACTAGATAGGTCACGAGCCCTAAGGGGAAACCTACTACTGTTTGTCTGCTAAAGGAACATACCAATAAAATGACTTTTAATGACATATTACCGTAACCATTGATCAGTGCCTTGGTCAAAATCATCAAAGAAGCTTCTTGTTAGCTAAATAAAATAGGCACCCACAACTGGATGGTGTGGGAGTGAGAGACTCTGGAACCTGTATTCCTAAGTAGATGTCCACCAAACCCCTCCCCTCAAGGCTCCGGGATCCATGCAGAAGAAGTGGAAAGATGGTGAAAGGCAGAGGTGGTGGATGACCTCAAGGAAATAATGTCTCCAAACAACAGGTTGACACACAACAAGCTTACAGTGACTGACAGCACACACAGACCTGCACAGATTTAAACCGGACAAAAATCCCAGCACTAAGAAGGAAATGGACACAAAGCCCTACTCCTGACCAAGAAGCTATTTATAATTGACACCTGCTGGGAAAAGGAAAATGTACTTTTTTCCACGAGGAGTCACTGAGTGTATCAACCTTTTTAGAGTATGTCAAATCTTTTTGAACTGAGATGGCTATGGACCTCGGAGTAAGAATCTGGGGTACCAGTAAGAATCTGGGGTTGATTAAGAACAAAAGACACAAAATTTGTAAATATTGGGTCCTAATATTCTTTCCACTGATAATTTACAGAGGCATCTTGCAGTGTCACATAAGTATGCCCTAATGTAAGCATAAATAGAACATTCTATATGAATATAGATACAGATTTCTATGTAGAAAAACAAATTCTAGCAATTTGTCCTAGGCACACTTAGAACAGAGTAAACACTAACAATTATTACTGCTACTGCAATTGTACTGGACATTGCCATCTTTATTGCTTGTCACTGTTATCTTTGTCATCATCATCACCATCACCACAACCATAACCATCTTTACCATCATAAGTGCCATCACCCTCCATCATCATTATCATCATCATCATCATTGTCATCATTAAATGACTTCTCTAGGTTCTGCTAATTTATAGACTCTGGAGGATTGTAAAACTTGCTGTCTAGGAACTCTTGATTTACTAAGAGTGACAGACATTTATTTTGTATTTGGAATCTCCAGTAGGGAAAACAAAAACACAAACAACCCTTTGAATTACTCAGTGTCCCTAAAAGACCTCTGTCCAGGCTCAGGTAATTATAGTGTTTTTAAACCTTCTTTTGTTGTTGTTTGTCCTCAGATAGCAACCCATCCACTATGTCTCAGTACAGGCAGTCCAGCAGCACAGACCATCTTCAGAAAGGCCAAGTACAAGCTATGTTCAATGCTGACTGTCCTCGGCCTTGTGACTAACTTGTTCTAAAGCAGGTGCTTCTCTTGTCACTCACCTTTGATGATGAAAATTCAGAAATGTTTCCATGGCTCTCAAGGCATTATTAAGCTGGATTCTGTTTTCAAACATTGAGATAGATGACGAATCTCACCAAAGTTTTGAAAAAAAAAATATGGAGCTGCTTGTCAACTTTATGATACAGCTGCCTTGTCTTCTGATTTGGCACCCTCTCACCTCTGTTTTTACCATGAGACTTGGTAGACTTTTAAGAACTTTCTTTTTTGTTTGTTTGTTTTTCTTTGGTCATAGGAACTGAAACCAGAGTCAGCTAAGCACAGGTTGGTAGAGCTGAGCTCCTGCACCATGGATTTTCTTTAAATCATTTCTTTTATTGTAGACATTTGAAACCTTCCATGGCTTGGTGGAAATGTGCAGTAGTCTACTCTCCATCCTTTCTCCAATTCAATTATGCCTGCTATCCCATAGCACAATTAAGGTGATTTCATTTACAGAGGCGAGGCTCTTGCTCTGCAGAGGGGCAGCTAGAGCACTGAAATGAGACCCTAGCCTCCTGTTTGCTTCCTGCTCCTTTCTGCATTCACTCTTGTCAGTGCAGAAAGCAAAGTGAGTTCCCAACAAGGCACTGTGGTGGGAAGAGAGGAGTGGTTGAGCTAAGAATGGGTGAGAATTAAATGTATCTCATGTGTATTATGCATATTGTTAATTATGATTATCCATATTTATTTTTTCCTTCAATTTATATAATGGAAGAAAATATCTGGATCTCATTTTGCAGATGAAAAAACTATGTGTGGGAGAGAATAATTAAGTCATACACAGCTAACCCAAGGCCAAAACCGAGCTTCTCTTTACGCTGTGCAGGTGGCTGTTTTACTGATCTCCAGGAATAAAACCTATGATCTCATAGGGTCTAATCACTCTCCATTACTGTTGCAGTAGCTTTTGTACAAAAGGTGTTATACATGAATGTGCGATAGCTTTAAAAAGAATAAGAAAATGTGCTTTAACAATATCCGTGGGTAAAGAATCCTGGGGATTGAAAACTCCAGTATCAGGGACAGTAACACCAGAAGCACTTACATGTAAGGGTCGCAACCCTGCTGTGTGCTTGCTTTCTCTGCAGCAGGAGAGAGGGTTGCTTACATTATGGGAGTTTGTTCCAGTTTGTACCAAAAAGCTTGTTAGGGGTGACAGACAGTTTTGCTGCATGAATGTGCATCCCATATTAGATGAAATGTGGAATTATGAAGCAATCAAATGGCAAAGCTTTTAGTGGACCACAGCCATTGCCCCTTTGGCTACCCCTCAGTCTCTTAGCATCCACAGTGTTGTTCAAGCCACAGAGTTCCACAAACACAGGCAGTTGCACTTGATGGTGAGTGTGGTGGGACTTTCTTAAACCGCTTGCTTCCCACCCCATGCTTAGTTAATCCCACTTCTTTTTTCTTTCAGAACTGTATTAGGCAGACCAGGCCAAGGCAAAACCAGGAGCCCACCACACATGCCTTCTACTGAACTGCCTTCTAGCCTTGTTTCTTTACAACTCTGAAGGGAAGGAAAGACGTGAGTGGCAAAGAACTTCACCCTGGCTGGCAGGATTCAGTGACAGGAAGAGTAATTCCAAACAATCACATCAGTGTGTGTGGGGGGTGGGGGTGGTACTTTTGCCCTATAAGAAGTTAGAACACTGAATAAGAGAGGGAAAAAGTTGAGGTGGTCACCATTTAACAGTGCTGCACTCTCCTGGCAAAGATGGGTTGTTCTTCTAAAGAAGGGAGGAGAGGAAGATCCTTGCTCTCATTATTCTTGAGGCTACATATTGAGGGAAAAACTGAGGCTCTCAGTGACCGGCTAAACTAAATGGATGGTTGGCCCATATCTCTCACTTTAGAGACAAGGTGCTTGGGATGCAGAGACAGTAAGTTCAAGATCAGTTCTACACATTCTCATTATGTGTATGTGCACTTTGAGTGGGGCCAGAAGGATAATTTGTAAGCACATAGGTTTTAGGCTTCTAAAATCTTCAGTGGGACATAACAGACAAAGATGCAGGACTGTTCTGGTTGAAGGTGGGCGTAGGTACTGGGTACAGAGGTCCTGGGATCCAGCCCTCTCGGATCTGCCCTCACAGGTCCTACATGACTAGCATTAGAAGCTTCAGGATGTAGGGGAGAGAGGAGGGAGAAAATGCCAGCAGTAGATTTCTTTTTGTCTTTACCTCTCATCCACAGAAAGTTACTTATTTCTTTACATTTGCAGATCATGTCTTCTTCCCTAATTCAAAGACTCTTGTTATTAATCCCATTGATGGTAGGACCAGTGCCTATATGACGATGGCCAGTCTGAAATGAGCATGCTCTTACTCAATGGGCACAGAAACCAGGAAGCAAAGCGCTGAAAGAAGAGCCTGTGGCTTGATGTCAGATTTGTCTGGGGCAGAATCTAGCTTTACACTCTGCTTCCTGAAGCAGAAGGTCACTTTGCAATGTCGAATGTTGTTGGCTTGGTGTTCATGGAGACCTTTACTCACGAAGGGGAATGTGGGCTGAGATGGCTTCGAAATCAAAGGTACTTCCTCTTTTAGAGGACCCCAATTCAGGCCCTGCTACCCAATGTGGATTGGGAGGCTAACAACCCACAACTCTGGCTTCAGTAGATCTGACGCCCTCTTCAGGTCTACATGGGCACCGTCACTCCTGGGTACATGCTCACACACAGATACTCACGGACACACACACACACACACACACACACACACACACACACACACACACACACACACACTGATTTAAAGGTAATTTTGCATTAGTCAACATGAGGTCAGAGGCTCTTTTTAACCTTTCACAGTTCACTGTAGCCTCCGATTCAAACAAACAGTTCACTTAAAAAGACGAGAGATTATTCACCCCAAAATCTTCACTTGTGGTTTGGATGTCCAGATTCTGGAGACCAGGGCCCATGACTAAGACTTTTGTCACGATTCCTCTGTTTACAGTTCGCTTACAACCCTGAAGTATGTGGAGAATCTTTTGCTTTCTCATAATTAGTTGATCCTCTACTGTTCCCCCACCCCCAATCACCATATAAATCTGGTTGGTGGCTGCTTGGGGTCTATTTTATAGGGCTTATTAGAAATAACAGTGAAACACCTCTCAATGGCGCCAAGTCTTGATCACAAAGGAGGCCTGCCAATTTGCAGTAGCATTTTTATGGTCTACAATCAAAGCCATCCCCATAGCCCCATCTGGAGAGGAGGGATGAGGAGTTCCTGACACTAGACTATCAAATGACAAAGTGGATGGCTTAGTCAATCATACAGACATTTGGTTCACATAGAGCAAAGTGCACAATAGTTGATAACATCTGTTGTAATGTCCCCTGCCCCATCCATTGTTTCTGTTTTGTAAACCTGCTTGGAGAATGTTCTCTGGAATTTGTAAGTCCTGTGGAAGTGTGGGAGGTCATCTTAGGGAAGCTGAAAGTTTGGGGTCATCATCCCCTGCACATCATGATGAACAGAGAACAAGAACATTGATTGCATTTAAACTCAGCTGTTTGTTCCCATGAAAGAGTAGTTCATTTATAAAACTGTGATTTCTCCTGCAGGGAAGAAAAAACAAAACCAAACCAAACCCAGCTGCTATTTTGGAGGGAAAGAGTTTAAATGAAAGGTCTATGAAAGTAAACCTAACCCCACCAGGAAGACTATACGTGAGCTTTCCAAATCCGTCCACTAAAGGAATTTGAAAGCTGCACCACAAATTGCTTTTCCCTTCAACCAGGATGCTTATTATGACCCTGGCTCTGCACTGCTGGCCTATTACTTACACATGAGTTTTGTTACCCTGTATTTTAATTATATGTATAGAGCAAGTTTTATGTTCTCTTCTCTGACTACTCGTAAACTTCACAGAGATCACCCCAAACCATATTGTTCTTAAAATAGCCTTTGCCTCTGTCCTTGCAGTGATACCAAATGACATTCTCTTGACCCAGCCCTGGCTTGTATTAAGTACACTTGGAGGCTGGCAGGCATGTTCGTCCAAACCCCAGCTTAGTCTGAGTTAAGCTTACCCCAATCGCCAGACTCTATGCCCAGAACACACCATTAGAGATATGTCATGCGGCTGGCATCAGGCACAAGTGGAATTTCTGCGGCATCTTTTGAACTTTATCAGTGTTTGCGTGAGAGCTGTGGGTTCTGGGTTGGAACCACTTCTGTTAGCTGTGATGGGACCGTGCATGAGTTTGCATGCTGCCATCTTTAGGTGTGTTTCCTTCTCTGCTCTATGCCGTCAACTGTCTGAGATGGAGTGAGAGCCACAAGCTGTACCTTTTGTAATTATGTGAGAAGAGTGACTCCCGCTAACTTGAAAGGCTAGTCACAGTATTAAATGTTACCAAAATGAGTAAAAAGAATGTTCTAACCTTTATTGCAAAGGTTGGACTGCTACAATTTCACCTTTCCCCATTTCGGCTAATATCACTGCCTTGGGAAACAATGTAAATCAGCCACGGGCTACTCAAATCTTCCTCCTTATTCCTCTAAAAATACAGAGTAACCTCCCTCCCACAGATCATTGTGGTTGATAAATTGGACACTAAACACAATATTTTGGGTGACGTGGCTATGAACTATGAATCATGAATATTTTCTTTCTGAAATTGCACTAATTGTGGCATAATTCACTAACACACTGTTTTATTTTAATTCACACAAACAGACCAGCTCAGAAGATTGTTTTAATAAAGGAGTAATATCACATAGCTGTATTTTTTAAAGAAGCACATGTTATTGACCCAGCTGAGTAGCCTTGGTAGGTCAGGAGCTGTGGGTCTAGTTTCCAGGCTTTAGTGTGTTTTTCTAATCTTATGCTCCCTAGGCATGAGCATAATGTGTGTGCTTCTCCCAACCTGGGAGTCAAAACGGAATCATTTTTAAACTGGCAGCTAATCTTGGTGTTCATCTGTATGCTGATGAACACCAAGTGGATAGAAAGAGAGAAGCCCAATGTGTTCCTTTCCCCCATGTGGTATCCCTGAGGCTTGAATACCACTGTGACCGGTTTGCAGCCTCCTCTCCTTTGCCCCTAAATCCATGACTTTGACAATTTGTTTGGTTTTTGTATATGAGTTTGTGAAGTTTTCAAATTCCTGGGTCTTCAATGGTAATTCTTACTGATGAAACGTCTTTGGGAAAAAGGAATTTGGAATGAAAACAGATGTTATAAAATTCATGTGTTTGACAATATATTTTTTTCTTTAAAATAACAATAAAATCCATAGCTCAAAGTCAGAGAGGCTCCTATCAGGGGCCCTGATGAAAAACACTTGCAGATCTCTCTGATGGAGCACCATGGCAGCAGAAGTGCTGACGACGCCCTGTGATGAGCTGAGTTATGGTCTAATGCGGAGTAACTGATTATCTGGTGTTCTTTCTCTCCAAGACCTGTTGAAAAGTCTCAGCTAAATGAGCATAAAGGCTTCCCGGTATGCATGTGAGATACACAGCAATGTCCTCTGTGGGATACAGGCGAGGGACCATGTGTGCCACAAAGTTTCAGTGTGAGCTGAGTCGTTGGCTGGGTTTCTGGGTCAGGGCCTCAAGTAGTTCCCAGCCTTTTCCTCTTGTGGTTGCTGGCTTTCTAATTTTGGTTTCTAATTGTACCAGCCATTTTACCACAAGACCACAGCTGTAAGGTGGCATTTGGAAGAAAGGAAATAAGCCTGTCGCATCCCACCCCTTCCTGTTAGAGGGATCAACTGACTGCATTATGTGTTTTTCATGGATTTTTAACATGGAAAGGAGTTTATAAGTGATGTCCGTAATTTCTCTTGATTTTCTTCTTTACTGCCCATCAACCCATAGCTCAAATTTTACTGATGAGATAATAACTTGAAGAATAAAATTACTTGTACAAGTTGAAACAAATCTTTTTACTTTTACTCTTTTAATATTTTGCCTAGCAAAAAGGAGTGAGCCTTGCTTATTTCATGCTGAAAAGGACTGAGACCTAGAAAATACAGTTCTTGTGACTTCTTAGGATACACTCATCTTTCTCTTTTTCTATAAAATTTGTAAAATATCTTCTCTCTTTAAGACTCTTTTGAGGCCAAAGAAAATCTCACTGACTCTCAGGTGAAGTGGGAACAGAGCAAGAGAGTTACTGACAGAGAAATCTTTATGCGAAGGAGGTTGGGAATTGCAGAGAAGCTTAGATAACACATGATTTGAGCTCTCTAGAAAGACATAGAACTCAGGGATAAAAGGCATTCTCTTTTTTCTTTAGAAATGGTAGGGAAAGTTATTTCTTCAAAGAAATGAGCTATGGAAAAAAAAATGAAATTGGGTCATAATCTTGACCAATCCAAAAGCAGAAAATATCTTATGGATGTTGAGTGAAAATTAGAAGTTGCTGGGACAACTTTCTGTATGTTTTTTGGTGATTTTACAAAAAATTTTCTTTAGAAAACTGATAGTACTGAACTATGACTCAGTATGTAGTGGATTAGAGTGGCGTATTGTGGCACTGTCTGCATGATGCTGGAACATTTGACTTAACGATAGATGGCTCACATGGTTTGTAAAATACATGAGAAAGATATACACTCAGCCTTTTTCCACGGGCCAGCCTAAAGCCAGGGTGCGTGTAAATGGGAATAGATACTTTCTACTCCTCTTCCACACATGTATTTTGTCTCTGTGTGATGGAGTCATGAGTGGAACATCAATTGTGATCTCTAGGCAGCTCAGAAGATTCTCGCTAACTTTTTGGGAAAATTCATAGTTCTTTTTGTTCATTGCTCAGAAGTCTGACTTCACATTTGACAGGCTGACTGCTATGTGTATAATGCAAGTCTTAAACCTGGTGGTTTTGTGTGATTAGCATGGTCAATTGCTTGTCATTTGTGTGCCATACTCAGAGCTTGACTGATCTTATTTTACCATTCACAGCAGCTCATTATATTTTCTATTTTTTAAATGAACAGTTGTAGGCTCACACAGTTCTCATGGTTTGCTCAAAGCATTAGACTTTGAATCAAGATTTATAGGACCCTAAACTATGAGACTTCCCAAATTATT
>CM053754.1:46584904-46598846 GCA_028658305.1 Pachyuromys duprasi
TTTTTTAAATTTATTTTTTAGGAAACGAATAGGTTTTATTATGGCATTTTTATACATGTGTGTATCATTATACTTTATTGCAGTTTGTCCTGTGGTCTTTGATTGGTTTTGCTGCATCACCAGGACTGAAAAATCACAGTTATGCATAGAAAAAGAAATTAAAAGTAATATTGAACTCAAGTTGTGGTATTAGAAAAATATGTCAATTATTTCCCGTGTGTAGTTTACTGGACAAAGAGGGTTAAAGTACATTGGATGCTGCTGTTTTATTCTTGCTTTCATGGTAAGCCATATGCAAGAAGCTTCTGTTTGTTGATAGGCTTGCAAGAAAGAAGGACAGAATAACTTCCTTATTTAGATATTATGCTTGGCATCTTAGTAACAATACCAATTAGGACAGTAGCTCTGCCCTGGATGTCTCAGCATCACCTGGGAACCTGTTAGAAATTAAAATTCTCAGGCTTCCTTCCAGAATGCTAATGCAGAAGTCATGAAATGGACCCGGAATTTGTATTTTCATAATGTGTCCGGGTGATTTTTACGTTTGTTCAAGCTGAAGAACTATTGAGTTAGAACACCCAATTACTGTCTTACAATAAGTTTTTGTGCTAGAACAAGCAGATTTTTTTAGAAAGATATTAACTTACATAAGTCTTGCTATAGCTACTGAGGACAGAATGGCACTCTCCTGATAACTGGGAACACTGAGCCCTGGAGATTAAATGGCATGGTTGAGATGCTTTTCCTAGGCAATCAGTCTTCAGAGACTTCCCTTTTCACTAGCCTACAGAATTAACACCTATATGTCTCCTATACAGAGAGCTCTGTTTTCAGTTGGTTTTCAAAGAGTTTTAGGTTTGGACAGAGCCAAGATCACACCAAATCTTCAGTACAGAAGATCTGTTGCTTCAGTCTTTTTGCCATAGGAACCCAGCCATTGACCGAGGCTCTTAATTCCCTTGATTAAATAGAGGAGTAATGTGGTAGTTTACCATGTATCTAAAGAAAAAAAGAGATGTTTCCACTGGAGCTAGATGGTACCACACCACCATGCTGTGTTTTAGTAAGCATAATAGAATCTGGGCAGTGCATACAAATTAAAAAATTTCAGCAAGGTATGCTTCAAATGTACTAGGGTAATTTTAGCATACAAGATCACAATTCCTAATTGAAATGAAAAAAATCATATTTTTAATGATGCAAACCACATCCTCCAATACAGTATTTTTGTGGCGGGGGCAGGGAGCAATATGAGACTCTCTGGAAAGTATACATCATCAAAATTTCTTTTAATGGGCAAAGAAGGGATTTAGAATTATATATTTCAGATGTACAATGACAAAGTTATTTCTATTTTTGGCGTAGGAATTTCAATAGTGAAGGTGTTTTATAATAAGTGTAAGTATAATAAGCTGTAAAACCTAACATCACTGATTATATCCTATATTTCATTTCACCAAGTTTCTCCTAAAAATAATAGCTTTCATTTTCAAAATGTAGCCAGCACTATCATTAAATGCAGACTTTCTCTTGTGTAATTTTAAGCAAAGCCTTAACCTTTCTGCTGCTTCAAAGGAGGGAGGGTACTTTTCAAACCAGATTCCAGGCTGTAGGCTTTCCTTTCTGTGTTAGCGCTAGCTCCCCAACAAGACTCCTTCACAACAATATTGTTCCACGTCAGGTGAGCAGGCTTTCCTTCAGCGAGATGGACGAACACTTGCACTCCCAGAACTCAATGTCAACATTTTTCTTCTCTGTGCTTCTCAGAGCACCTGAGCACAGAAACTTCAAATCTAGGCACCTTCTAGGACGGTGTATGCGCTCTGGGATGAACAAAAGAAACACTACCATCAGAATGCTGAGCTGAAGGGTGCCCTGTGCACTCTTCCTGAAGTTGTGGGCTCCAGCCCATGAAACATTTGCTTGCAGTTATCTATAGGTGTGTACAAATAAATGTAATGAACCCAGGAAATCTAAGGCTATCATGGTGAGGATTGCGGAACAACTGGGAGGCCTACTGTCAAGTTTTAACTTAGGGACCTACCATCTTAGCATCTACGAATATGCATGCTCTATGGGTTCCAATCTACAGTTGTCAGAAATTTCTTTTTAAGTAGAACCAGAAATATGAGCATCTCTCAATGTCTTCTAATTTTCAAATGCTAGTTCAAAGTCTTTTACAACACAATGTATAATACGCAAAAGAAAAAACATTTGTGGACTGCATTGGCTCATGAACTGACGTATGTGTACGCTCATGTACAAGATAGGGCAGATAATAGACTTAGATTTATTGAATTAATTAAATTTGTTTGTACACTTGTCTCTCTATATTATGTGAGCAAATGTTTCATGGAGCCTACAGTTGCTTCAGGAAGAGGGGACAGATCTACCCTTCAGCTCAGCATTTTTATGGCAATGTTTATCTTCTCATGGAATTGTGAAAAAGCTGCATGAGACCATCTTTCATTATTTTGATAAGTTGGGGTAGATCAGTCATTAATATATTACCACAAATAACTACTGAAAGGTTCACTGAAATGCAACACATTTTAACTGGTTTGAAGGTATGTTAGTGACACAAACCACAAGTCCATATTTACCACTGAGTGGTTCAGTGGGCATCTTTAGGGCAGGCCTGACTTCATCATGAGGAGTGAGAATAGGGGCAGAATGCCCATTTTACGTCTTTCTGCTGGGGAGGGCACACACAGCTGTGGCGGCAGCGCGGCTTTTGTTGCCTGTGGTCTGTGTGGTTCCCTCCACTCACTAAAAACAAAGCAAAACAAAAACTCCAGTCACTTCTCTTTGATTGTCTCATAAATGTAAATCAAATAGGGTAGGAGAGCTGTAAAACAAACACAAATGCCCTCTAAGTGGACTAAGAAATAATGGACTAGAATTATTCCGTAAGGTACTTAAGTACAGTGTTTTGCATAGCACAGATACCTCTCTTTAGTCAACAGACGCAGTCCTGAAAAGTAACTTACAAATCAATCTTGCCAACTAAATCATATTTTGAGTGCATTAGATGAGTTGGTTTTTAAAGGAATGCTAGTATGAATATTTTTGGAAAGCAAAAGAAAAAAAATCCTTTTTGAAAATGAAATCTCAACTCTAATAGATCTTCGCTGCAAGTTCGTGGAGCCATAGAGTGGATGTCTGAACTGGGGTACTTCCCTTGATTAGATCGCCAGCACTGTACAGTTGCCGACCTCAGAGCCTTTCTGAGTAATGTTTTTAAAGAGCTGCTTTCAGATTTAACTGAGATTTACATACCCACAATGACTTAACTCAAATGCAGAGATGTGTAAGAGGTTTGAAAATCAAATGACTCTAGGAGCAGAGGAGGTATCCTGTCTGAGTCAGGAGTCTTGTGAAATGCACAGTTAAACAGCATTGATGTAGAGGATAAACATTTTCCTTCCCATCCTGGGTTTGATGGGGAGGCTCCTGGAGCAACAGACCCATTACTGAGAGCAAAGCACATGGATTATTTGATATACCCATTATTAGACCAGAAACTTTGACCAGGAAACAAAGACCCGAAGAATTAAGGTAGCATATTTATATTTATGCTAAATTTGTGAAAACTGACAGTCTTGAAGAAATATAATCTGATATAAAAAGGGGATGTGATGGTCATAGTCTGGAAGGAACATTCCAAGTCCAGTTTGTTCTGATTCTGCCCTTAGGAAAAAATGGACCCTAGAAATGATCCTCCAAGAAAGGGAACATGTCTCTCACATGAGAACTTTCTGGCTTATGTCAAGGGGAAGGTCTGAGAATTCTCTCCAAGTGTCACACCCTGTGTGAGGGGAGACAGGTGCCAGAAGGGTCCAGGAGAGTGCCCTGCTTGTGTGGTTTCCTTAGATGCTAAGATGGTGACAGTTCATAGGAGGCTGCACTGAGCCAAATATAAAGGTGTGTTTGATCTTACTTTCACATACTATAGAGCCTGAAAGGTCAGGGCAGGAGAGGATGCCTACCTTGTCATCTAGGCTTTCAGCTTATACTGTAAATGGACATAAATCTCAGTCTATCGTTCAGGTCTTCCAGCAGTATACAAGCAAAGTAAACATCAGTGAAAACTGCATGCAAAAAAAAAAAAATTGTCCCAATGCTTCTAACTAAGCATTTCAGCTTGAACATTCCACATCAAGCACCTTGAAATGGTCTAAAACCTTTTACAACCAAGAACTTGGATTGTAGTCTGTGTCTTTCATCTTAAAGTTATTTATTATTGTTTGTATTCATTTGTTTCATTTTTTCTCCTCTTCACTTCCTCTTCTCCATGCAAGAAAATGAATCCTGTTTTTGCATAGGAGTTAACTGCTCTTCATGCTTGCTTTCATATCTGCTATGCCCACAGATCTAATTTAAATAATTTATTGAGAGATATTTCTCAAAACAAAGACATTCCTCTGAAAATTTTCAGCATTCCACCTCTATGCCACAAGAAGCTCAAGCTAATTTCAGTAGAATTACTAACTCCCTAGAAATTATTGTCAGGCCAGAGGGGATTTCCCAGAATATTTGAGTAGAAAGAGCCCTTAGTCCCTGAAGGGCAGGAATGAGGAAGTGGGGTGCAGTCAGGAGCTGAGCTTGCTTTCCTAGGGCCACATGCCGCTAAGATCACAATCTATATTCACATTTGGGCTTTTCCCTCACTACAAAGTTTTCCTGCTTCTTTTGTGTGCATAGAGCTTGACAGTTTCTGAATTCACAGATGTCACTTCTGGTCACTATGTCAGAGGTCATTGTGGGTCTCAAGTTCCTTTCACAGTTTTCTGCAGATTGCCTCAGACCGGACGCTCCTAAAGATGAGGGTAGAGTGACAAGTGGTATACAGAGTGCACTGAGCTCACCACGGAGAGTAGGGATAGAATAGGTCCTACCACCACCAGCCACACTATAGCCTTGGCTGTCCTGGAGCTCTGTAGGCTAGGCTGGCCTCAAACTCACAGAGATCTGTCAGCTTCTGTCTCCTCAGTGCTGGGGTTAAAGGTGTGAGCCACTACTACCTGGTAGTTTTTTGTTGTTGTTGTTAGTTTGTTTTGTTTTTGTTTTTAAACTGGGTGAGTTATCTCCACTTTCAAAATAGGCACCGATTGCACACCAAAAAGCTACAGTGAGTTTGATCTCCAGGTGTTATGTGAAGCACTGTTACAAGGCATGTGATAATGTCCAGACCATGGCTATATGATAGAGCACCTGAAAGCAGAGGGCAAGATGTAAGACAAATAATTTGAGTTCTGCTAGCTGGCCCCACCTGTGGAACACTGTTGAGAAAACCAAGCTGGGGATGAAGCTAAGATGCAAAATAATTTTAATCCTTTCAAGGCAAAAAGAACTGAGGTGTGGAACTCTGTACCTGGATGGCCAAACTGAGCTAAGTCTATCATACTGAACTCCCCTTTCTCAGCAGGGTTCTCCACACCCCCATCTGGGTGACCCCAGATTTGGTAAGGAGCATTGCATAGCCCTCAGGGCAGATTACAGGCTGGACACTTCCTGATTCGAAAACCAGTCCAACAAGCATCTGGGAATTCCAGGAAATGCCCCACCCTGATAAGGAGATCTTAGTTTTTAGCAGTGACCTTCAATTGTACTTGGAGATTCCCTAACCCATAGGATGATTAACTACTGTGCTCTCCTTCTTGTGATAGGACCATGCTATTGCGTGGAAAATGTACTGCTACATGTAAATCAAGTATTCTTGGCCCTCCTGACTGAATCAAATTGAATCAAACACATTCGCCTTGAAATCCTTCCCACTCCCCAAGGTTTATAAATTCCTAATTTTAAATAAACCTGTTGGTGTGCTGCTTGCTTTGTGATACCATTAGCCTTCCATCATGGCTGCCTCAGATTCATCATTTACCCCCAGTCAGGCTTTGTCCCAATGGACCTTTGCCTCACTGGGCCTGTGTCTCACCAGGTCTGTGTCTTGGCTGCAAGCCCACCAGGTATGGGCTGTTGTCTGTACCTCTGCCATGCTCAGTTTAGCAGCTTAAGAAGAGCTGTAACACTTTGGTGTCCCCATAGAGTTTGGAACATCCAAGCTTCTGTTTCTACTGGCCATCTCATTCTAAAAAAGCTAAATTGTGACACTCTGTGGAAACGCCACCCCTCGCCCCCAGGGCATGGGTCTCTCCCTCAATCACTCTAGCTGCTGGTGAGAGAAATGTAACCCCTGACTCTGGGGCACTTTCATTGTCCATCCAGAAGCCATGCCTAACAGAGAACAATGCTGGGGTGCAGACATAGCAATTCACTGAATTTTAACACGAGGAAGCAAGGGAATAATCTTCTCCCCTGTAAGCGGAGTATCCCAGAGGTTCCTGGTCCAACCAGAATTGGACAGATGCCAGTAAGTGACCTTTGTCCTCACGGGGTGCAGATGGAAGAGGGAAAGCATTAGCTGCTCTGGTTCTCTAGAGCAGTTCACAGTTGGGTAACCCCTCAGGGCTGTGTCAGATCATTTTTGAAAACTGGGAGATACTTTCCTCCTTCTGTATAGAGGGAAGCTACCTTAGGGAGCCTAAGGTTGCTTCATGGATGTTCTCGGATTCTGGTGCCCAGTCAATCTTTTGCAAATTATTCTCCAGATGGAGCCGGGAATCTCCAAACTCAAATCAATGTGTATTTATGTGTATGACTGTTTTGTCTGCATGATACTTTGTGCACTACATGCATGTAGCATCTCTAGAGGTGAGGGGTGGGCCCTGAGTTCCCATGGAATTGGAATTACAGATAGATATGAGCTACCATTTGGGTGCTGGGAATTGAACTCAGGTCCTCCCGAAGAGCAGCCAGTGCTCTTGACTGCTGAACTATCTCTCAGGCTGCTTAAATTTCAAAATGCGAAAGAAGACTCTCCCACTTTTTTTGGAGTTCTTTTGTTGAATGGGATCTTGGGGCAATCTTTCAATGTTCCTATCAAAACACATTTAATTTTTATGGCATAAAAGAGGAGTGAATGCTAAGAAAATCAGGCAGCTGGGTTTCTGCCTAGACGATTTGAGCCTGTGTGTCCATTAGATTGTTCCATCACTATCCAAAGCACCTGGCAGTGGAACCTAGAGTGTGAATGATATTGCTGAATGACAAATGTGCTAAGTGCTGGCCAGCCTTGGCTAATTATCCAGCTGTAAGGGTACAGTGGGTGACTTTTCCTTCCAAAGTCCCCTCCCCTTACCCTGCTCCAAACCACAGAGTAAAGAGTAAAGAGAAGAATCCGCAGCCCTCTGCATTAGGGCTTTTAGCACAGCCACGCTGCAACCAGAGTCCCGGGCTGCAGAAGCCATTTCCCGAGTGTGGCTGGCTCATGTTGCACCCTGTTGTGTTCGGGCCAGATGGGCTGGCTCTCACAGGGTCATATGTGGAAATGTTGAGAACTCTCACTTCGCTTACAGTTTGCTCCGAAGTCTCAGCCCCTCATTTTGTCCTTTAGCTCCTCTACACCAAGAGAAAACAGATGACGAATGTGTGAGGTCCATTGTGGGGCTCATGTGAAGTGGCATCGTTCACATACGAAGCTTAAGCCCCAAGTCCTCTGGGCATTGTCAGAATCATTGAGAAGTTACATGGTAGAATGACACAGGGGCAGAGTAACGCAACAGAAGGGAATGATGGGGGCTAAAATTGATCCATACTGTGATACTTTATTTCTGGGAACTGTTGTAAATATCTTCCAATGCTAGCTAGCTGCACCATCAAATGTTTGAACCATCACCAGACAAGTGGGTACGGCACAGAACAGCGCTATAGATACGTTATGTTCTGAGGTTCGAATGTCTCCGAATCTTTTCCTCTGGTCCAATAGTTGTTAGAAGTTAGTAAACAAACTTTAGCTGTTCTACATATGTCCTGATTTCCACTGCATTAAACGGTATAGTCATTATAATTAACACATAAAATGGAGGTATGGCTGACAGCTGGCCCTCCTCACAGGTCTCTGACGGTAGGTGGCAGGGTTGGTCATAGTGCTTTCCTTCTGACTTTCATTTCAACATACTCCACAGAGGACTTGTTAAACACAAATCCTTGACAGCATAATTTGTGTATTTGTCTATGTACTTTGTTACTGCTTACTGCATTGTTAATGCAGTGAAATCTTCATAAACACTCGATGTTAGTGAATTACTATGTGTTTTATTGAATTCATAATGTCAACAGAAATAATCTTAGCCAATTACCCAATTTATACAGATGCAGAAGGTTTCTCAAACCTGGGAGCTGTTAGATGGTAGCAATTATTAGAACACTGAGAACTGATCTTGGCAGAGATTAGATAATATACATTGCATGTCCATGTATCAATAGAAATACAAACAGTTATGGATAGACTTCTTTCATGACTTTCTTCTTTTCTTTCCACTACTTGACTTTTATTCTATGCCTAATTTCATAATAGACTAATAGATAAAACCTGTGGATCTCAGAGGTGCCCTACAGCTCCTCTTTCTGCTTTCTAGCATCCTTTTAATACCGTTATTGTTGTTGTTGTTGTTTTAAAACATTTTTACAGGAATCCTGTAAAATATTTTTACAGGAATGTTTTTTAGTTTCCTTAGCAGCACTATTTCTCATAAATTTCCAAGGAGTTCTGATCACAGTCTAGCTTCGTTTTTAGCACATTACTAAACCTTGGGGATTGCTAAGGACACTTGAACATAGCTTTAGAAAATGTCCTTAAAGGGGTATGCACACTTTTTTTTTTTGCTCCTTTCCCCATTCTGTGTGGAGCATAGAAAACTTTTGGATCACAAGTACCTAGGCCACTTTCTAGGAATGGCAGAGTGGAAGATGCCACCAGATCAGATCTGAGGGGCTAATTCTTCTTCATGTGAGGGGAGTAACACTTATCCCATTTAAATAATTTTATTTGGATTTCTATGTGACCAGAATGAATTCTAACTGCTATTTACTCATTGTGTGCTGATTTATGCCAGTATTGGTATTTAATCCCCTCTGTAGGAAAAGACCTAGGGGAATGATAAACTCAGGAAAGAACATGTTCATCAGTTTGGTAAATAGAGTTATGCAAATGTTTCCAGTCCTGTTCTACCAAATTAAGCACAGAAAGAAGAAAACATTTCCAATTTCTAACCCTATCAGTGAGTAGCTGGTAACTTTGTGAGAAGCGACCAAAACTTGGGCTTTGTGGGCAATGTGGAAACTTGAGAGATGTAGACTGAAGACAGAGGGCCAAGTAGGCAGGGGAGGCCATGAGTGGCATCATTTTCCTGCCCATAGTTGGGGGTTTGAGAGTTTGGGTATTGCCCAGACTGAGACACAGTCTTGCAGGCCCTGGAGCAGTGGTTTGGGAAAGTCATTTCCTGAGCTTGCTTGCAATGGTTTTAATTGATGAAGCAGATTGCTGTCCTTGGAGAGATGGAACCTGCAACCCCTCAATTGCAGGCAGCATCTGCAGAGATAGTCATTGAAGGGGGACAGCTTTCTGAGGGACAGTTCTGGCCCCTCACCAGCATGGGGTCAGGGCCTGGAACATTAGCCTTTTCCTTAAGTCATTCCTGCTCTCAGATAAAAGCTGCCTCACAACTGGTCCAGCCCTGAAGCAGCAGATTTGCTGGAGATGTTGACCAGCTCCTTCGTGCTGAACCTTCCTCCCAGTCTCCAGGGTTTTAGAATGTGTGGTTTGCTTACTTGACCTCTCAGCTGCAGTGACATTGCCCAAGCCCATTACCCAGAGTCCAACAGTATCTCCAAGTGTAAGCCGAGAAGAATCTTTCCTCCTATCTCTAAGGGAAATATTGGTCCTTAATAGAATATTTTCCTCCTGAAAAAGAATCTTGTGAGTGATTTTGAATGATATAAAAGAAACATATACTTTAATCTGATAGAAATGGAAAAGTGTATACATTATTTTCTGCTGTTCTTTCCAAGCTTAGCTATTACTCACTGTGTAGGGAACAGGTCCTTTCCACATGTGATGGACTGAATATTTGTATTGCCTTCTCATTCTGTGTTGAGACCCTAACATTATTGTGATGGCATTAGAAGCAAAGCCTTTGGAAAGTGATGGGTCACAAGAGTGGAGCCTTTGTGTAAGACATTAGTAAGACATAAGAAGAGTCACAGATGTTCACTATGCCCTTTGATACATAGGGACACAAGAGAAGATGGTGTTTGTAAACAGAAATTCACTAAAACTGCTGACACATTGATGAAGAACGTCTTACCTTCAGAACCATAAGAAGTGTGTGTCAGGTCACCCAGGGCCTGGAAATTTACTACAGTGGTCAGAATTAATCACTGCCTCAGCTCTAAGAATTCACAGTCACTCTGTGCTTTAGTACCATTTTGTGGATAATGCTCACAGTAGGATCATATCTGCGTCACTTCCTCTTTTGTGCAGCTCTGTGTCTGCTTATTGCCTAGGATCTTCGTACCTGTCACTAATTGCCCCACTCTTCAAATGAACATCAATTCTCACTTTGTCCCAACGGTTACGGCATGTGGCTTCTGAGGCCCCTCCCTCCTGTCTCCCATGCATCCTGGATTTTTTTTTTAGGCCTCAGCACAGATGCTTTCTCTGAGTCTAACTGTTGGGACCTCTGATTTTTAATTTCATCTTTCATGTATGACTTCTTCCCTTTAATTGAGCACCTGGAGGTGGCTTCCTAAAACGGGAAATGCAGCAAAGAAACATCCCAAGTTCTTGACTGCCACAACATCCCTTCTGCTTTGACATTTCAGCTTGACTGGACTAGAGCTCTGACTTGCAGCCATTGCTATAGATTTGAGGCGTGTTCCTTTGTCCCTTAACTCCCCTTAGTGTTATGCCCTGCTTTCCCTATCTCCATCTCTCCCAATGGCCTGATTCCGAGAGCTCTTTAGGCTCTGTTCTGTGTTCCAGGCTTTCTGAAACTGCACAAGCCCCATATCCATCTTGTGAGCTCATACTAATGTTTTGGTGCTACGTTTGGTCTTCGAATGTAGTCACTTGTTTCTTTTTGATCTATTATTGCTGTGGTGATATCTCACTCATTAAGATTTTCTTCCTTCTGGAGTTCCTGTGATGTAAAGCTAAGCCTTCTGGACCCTTTCTTTGATTTTTATTATCTTTTCGCTTCCAATTTTCCATCCTTTCTTGTGTGTTGGCTTAGCTTTCTTAAGATTTCTGTGGTTATCTTTATATATATATATATCTTCTTTTCCTAAAAGCTCCTTTTAAAAATAACAATGTGCTATTATTTCATGATGTGAAAGCTTCTATGAATACTTAGTTACAATTGATAGTATATGTGTTTTACTTTTTGTTTTCTGTTTGAATTGCTTGTGTTTCTTACATGTTCATCTTGGCCAATTTCCTTGTCAAAGGTATTCCTCAAGTGCATCATAAGTATGGGCTGTACGTTTCATTTATTTACTAATTTATTTTAGGTGTTTAGAGTCTAAATTAGTAAACTAGTGAAAAATCCAGTAAACCATGTATTGTTTGCTTTTTCAGCACTGGCTTTTTATCTGGTTATAAAAGGAATAATAATAATAATATATATACATATTATCACTTGATCACATGATTAATGGGTTAAATTGCTCAAATGAATCATATTAGAACAAGACAGACTTTTAAAAAGGTTAGGTGAAAATTGCAAAATATCATTGTGAGGAAATGTGTAATATTTCAGGATATGAGAGAAATGAAACTTCCACCTATAGCTATTAAGTGCAGAAGAGTCAAAAAGCCATTGCCAGAATTTTGTGGGGCAATGATCAAACCCAGTCCTTGGAAGGACGTAGTATTGTTATAAGCATTTAGTGCTCAGCATACTGCAAGGGCCCAATAAACACATGTTAAAAGCAACAGATTTGCCAACCTACATCTAAATAAAGGAATACAACCTATATAGATATCATAATATATATGACATCTATATTATCAAATATATGACATCAAACATATATGGCATCTTGACACAGACATTTCTGTCTTCTTTTCGAATATAAGCACAGAACAGAGTGGCTGTGTAAACTGCCTTGAGTGTCTGGATCTGACAAGGCTTTAGGGGAGCCATTTTCCAAGGAGCTCCCAGGCCCTTACAGAGCACTTCAGTTCTGCGTGCATCTCTGCAGGAGGCTCCTGGCAGCACCCTCGCCAGCAGCTTTGCCTCTGCCCAGAGGTGATGCTCTCTAGATGGTCTTCTCGGCTAGTGTGGAGTCCTTGTCCAGGTGCATGAGGTGCTCGTGAAAATCTGTAGATTTTAAACTCTTTCTCCTTTTACCTCTCTACGCTCCTTTCAGAGGTAACTAGGAGAATTCATTAATGACTTTCTAGGGAGTGAGGCACAGGTATCCTGCTGGAATATTCTGCTCTTTTTCTCTGGTATTTGAGTACACACACACATACACACACACACATACACACACACACCAAACTTGGATCATACTGTTCACAGACAAAAGCATATTTAAAAATAATATTCAAGGGAACAGAAATATAGTTCATATTCTGTTTTGTGGTTTTTATGAATATTGGAAAAACATGGATGCTATAAAATAAAGCAGTAAGATGAGATGATAATGAAGTAAACAGATTCTAAATTGGAACTGATTGAAAAGAAAGGCTGAAATTTAACTAAAAAAGAACTTTTTAAAGTAAACATTTAAAAACTATGTTTAAAATGCACCAGGAGTATAAGTAACACCACCATAAATCAAATCAAGAGCATGCTCTGTATAAACCTTCCAATCCAGAGGTAAATGACAATCGAAGCTGAGGGAAGGCCCAAGCAACACCAGCTAGCAAGTGTGACTAGAGAGAAGTCAGAAAAAGTAAAGGAAAGCAATATGTAGAAAATGAGACTTAGTTAAGGGATAAAGTTCTAAGCTTGTAACATGTAAACACAAAATTCCAGAACATATCAATGAAGTAGCAGCTATATACATGTGATGAACACATGCCATTGGTAGTTTTAATGCTCAATGGGGAAGAAACAACTTGTGACTTGGTAGAAAAGATTGGTTATTTTCACACAAACACACATACTCACACACACATACCAAAGAAAATATCTGATTTCCTATCATTCCCCTACAACAAGAAATACCAGAAAGCTATGAAGACATTGCTTTACAGCAGTAAGTGGTTCAAATGGTTTAAAACTATTTTAGCCAAAGATTGTAATAATACACAAACACACAGGCACACTTCTATACTTTTTGAGATTTTTTCGGGGGGGGGCTCACCTAAATAGTTAACTTTAATTTGATTTCAAATGCAAGTATTTGTTAATATAATTTTGATATAATAACATTTATATTTGTGAACAAATCAGTTTGACAAGACCTTTCTTGTTTTTCTGAGACAGGGCTTCTCTATGTGACATCCCTGGCTGTCCTAGAACTAACTCTGTAAACCAGGCTGGCTGCCTGAGAGATGGCATTAAAGGTGTGTGCCACCACCAGCTGGCATAAATATTCAGCCCAATAAATGAATACTCACATGTTTGTCTTTGAGTCAATAGGTGGTTCTACAGGTGTTTTATGATTTGGGGCTACACAAGTAAATGCAAGCAGCCATATAAAGAGCTCTACAACACACTGTCTTTAAGTTCTCACCATTAATTCATCACAAATTTTAAAACTTGATTTTATTTTGTGAAGAAAGGGTTTCATGTAACTCCAGCTGGCCTCAAACTCACTGTGTGGTCTAGAATACTCTGAACCCCTGTGATACCTCTGTGGAATTCTTTTGTGAGAATAACAGTGCATAACTTCACCCATTTTATGCCACACTGCTACAAACTGAATTTAGAGCTTCATGTATGGCAGCTGAACACGCTACCAACTGAGACACATCCCCAGGAAGTTCTATTTTGGATTAGCATTGTGTGTGTGAGTGTGTGCGTGTGTGTATATATATATATATATATATCATATATGTATACATTGCATATATATGTATGCATAT
>CM053754.1:46618916-46649805 GCA_028658305.1 Pachyuromys duprasi
AAAAAAAAAGAAAATGTGCTACATTCACACAATAGAGTATTGCACAGTTGTTTTAAAAAATGAGATCATGAAACTTACAGGCAAATGGATGGAACTAGGAATAATAATCCTGAGTAAAGTAACCCAGACCAAAAAAGACAAATATGGTATGTGGTCACTTATAAGGGGATATTAGCCTTTGAGCAAATGATAACCAAGCTACAGACTGTAGACTTAGAGACATTAGGTAAAGAGGAGAGAGGTCTAGGAGGGATGCAGAGATATCCCTGAGAGGGAAACTGGGTGAACTGGGGTGTATGGGAACAAGAGTAGGGGGAATCGGGTGGACTGGGGATAGACACCATTGGAGGGAGTAAGTGTGAGGGGGGATGGCTAGGGCTGGGGATGGGAGGCTTTTGAGGGGTGGTCTAGAAACTTAGTGTAATGAAAACTTCCTGAGCTCCTGGTAATGGGGGATGTGAAGTTTCAGCTGTCTAAACTCCAGACAAAGCTTCTAGTTGCAAGACTGTATTACTTTCAATTGAGTTGTTGGCCAATGGATTCCCATGAAAATCCCCAAATAACCCAGGCTGTTGCTAAGACAAAAGGTTGCTTTCTGCAAACTAACAGTGTGGCCCCATTGCCAAAGACAGCACCCACACAACTCATTGAACATGTAGAAGTTGAGCTGGTGCCTATATGGCACCCCTTACCCCTGCATTCTATTCTCTTTGGTGTGGGAAGGCACTTTGAAGGCTAGCAAAAGAGAAAAGTGGACATTAACCCAGCCATAAAACTTTTGACCTATAATCTTTCCTGTCTACAAAATATGCTAGAGAAAAGGTGGCACAGAACTTGCAGAGTAGTGAAACAATGTCTGATTTAACCTAAGGCTCACTCCACAAGAAGAAACTCATATCCAGCACTGCTTGGGTAACCAAGCAAGAACTAGAGATTATATAGCCCAGAGACCCAGGGTAAAACTGAACACTACTGGTCTAAAATTTAATAAATTAATTCCTAACAATATTCTGTTATACTCATAGATCAGAGCCTTTTCAGTCATCATTAGAAAGCATTCCTTTCTTGACCTAGTCTTACCTAGTTAAATTCTAGAATAATGTCAATCATGTTTTGAAGATTTTGTACATGTACCTTTGAGATGTAGTAATGGGTTTTCAAAGAGAGTCTCTTAGAGTTATATTTTTTGGTAGTAGGGTTTATTTTAATTATGAATAAATTTCAGTAAAAACTTCTCATTCAAAATTTGAAGATGCTTGTAGGCTTTGACTTTTTAAAACCCACTTTATTTGGGGCTCCTTATGTCTCTTTCTCCCCTCTTACCCTACTTCTTCCAATACTCCAACACCAGGTATGAGAGAAAGAAGATTGATAGTGATGGGGGATATGAACCCTTTTAGAAGTAGTTCCTTGAGGTGATTCCACTTTTCCTCATCAGTACACCAGAAGTCCAGTTAAACAGCAAACCAACAATTCAACAATAGCAAGAGCAGCAACAAGGACCAAAAGCTGCAGTAGCACAAATCAGCAGAAGATGCAAGAAGACTTCCCCAGGGCTTTTCTCTCTAGAGTCAAAGCTAGCAAAATTAAGCTAAGCCATATAAAGCAATGTCAACTGAAGCACTGCAGTGTTGTGATGCAACTTGGTATCTTTCTTTCTTTGGACTCCTGGACTCCCATTTGTACCTTCTTAAAGTCCACACAAGGATGTTTTACAGCTGGCCAAAACCATGTCACCCTCCCACAGGGGATAGTTTCCAGTTCACAAGGATCACAAGCCCTCTCATTGTTTGTCAGTTGACAAAGATCACTCCCCTCTCATGAGGGCATCAGCTACGGACAAAGCATCCCTGAATTCCACACTTGGGACTACAACAAAAACTTACCAACACAACATAACCAAAATTTCCACTACAGATTACAGTGCATGCTTGATTTCTAGGGAGAACAAATGAGGTACTTGTAAAGCTTATTACTTGGAGCTTGATACTTGGTGAATAAAAAGTTAATCATTATTATTCCAAATATAGTCATTATTATAGTTTTCATTTACTTTTGAAAAATTAATTTCTGCCACTATATAGAAAGAAACTGAAGTTAATAACTTTTGCGAACATGTGAGAAGAACTATAATTTTTGCTGTCAGATGTATGTTCTTTTGATTTTGGTGAGTTCTAATTCCACTTCCCACTCATTTTTTGCTAAACGGGAGGCCGTTTCATGGTGCCCTAGTTAACACATAATTGAAGGTGGGTTATGAATAATTGAACCATTTTCTGAGAGAAGTTCTGAAATGTCCCAGGCAGGAGAGTTTTGCATGTTGGCCATCTCTAATACAAAAGTAAGCTAAAATGGTAGTCAGAGCATGATCAAGGTGGAGGCGAGAGGGTTTTCATGGATAACAAGAGATAGTCCTGACTTAGTCCTTGTCAGGACCTTATGCACAAACTAAAACATGTCTTCACCGTGCTTGCATCACTGTGACCAAAATAACTGTGAGAAGGCAAGGCTCTCAATGACTCACAGTTTCAGAGAGATCTCAATATATCATGGTAGGAAGGCTATGTCAGAGGAGGCACGTGGAGCTAGTTCCTAATAGGAATGAGTAGGAAGTAGGCTCACTGAGGAAACGTAGCCAGATCCTGCCCTTTGTGCTCTGTCTCTACCAGGTGAGCCCTGAAGGCTCTAGAGCTTTCAAAATCCTGCACCAAACTGGAGATTAGTATCCAAACAAGGGCTTATAGGACTATTTCAAATTTAAACCATAACACTATACAACACTCTTACAAATTTCAGTAATGACCTATCTCCATGTAAAGAAACTGACCCACGTTAGAACTGAGAGACTTTGAGCCTCAACTTCTTCAGCTGGAACATGGAGAAAATATCTAATTGATAGACTTGTTTTGATTCTGTATCTTTTACCTCTCAGGTACTTAGAAACTGTCTCCTCCACTGTGGGTAAGTAAAACACCCAGATGGCTTTGTGACTCACTGCCTTTCCTATCCTGGATGATAGCTTGGCCCTACAAATAGACACGTGTTTGCATTTTTTGGTTCAGTTGTTGCATGTTCAGCCTGAAGACAGTTTGCATGGGGAGCACTGACTCATGTCCACAGGAGAAATTCTGAAGCGACAAGATGGGCGGCGATGTTGCAGTGGCTTGGCAGCATCCCCACAGAAACCAGAGATGCCATCATTGCAAAGGTCTTTGGGAGATTAAAAGATTCTTTGTAATCTTGTTTGCAACAATGGAGTAGAAAGAAAAGGAGGGAGAGTTGGGGAATCTACATGAAGGAAGGAAGACAGTGTGGAGTGCAAAAACAGCTCAGAACCAAGAGACAAAGGAAGGTTTAGAATATCCTCCAAAGATTCACACGTAACATGATTTTTTTCCACTACTATTTCATTTAGTTTGTGGTAGAATTCTAGATAAAAGTAGAGTTAGGGCTAAGAGACATGTTATTTTAAGGACTAAGACTTTATTGCCACATGCTAAACAAGCCAGATATATAGCCTTAGATTTTTGTGTTAGCTTTTTTATGATGTGGAAATATGCCTTACAAACATTGTATGTGATTTTTGTCACATATCCTATAAAAAAAATAAAAATTCCTCATAGTATGAAAGTATTGCCCAGCTTCTAAGACTTTATACATTTTGTTTTTTTAAAGTAAGAGGAAAGCAGCATGCAGAATGCATGGACAGATTTAGTCTTTATGACACAATGTTCTAAAACTTTAAAGTGCTTTGCATTAAATGACACACTGTCCCTAAGGGTACAATAGTGGCAGTCACCAATAGTTCTTTAATTGAATTTAAGGTCCACTCACTAAGAGGGAAGTCATGTCTGGTGATGGAAACCCAGCTGTTTACCCAGGGCTAATGAAGTAATGGTTATTGGAGGAGAACCTACATTCTATTAAACCAGCATGATTTCTGACAATATTCTAAATATTTACCTTTATATCCACAGATAAATATAGATATTACTCCTCATCAAAGATAAGTCTTCTTGAAACAGACAAAGACCATTACAGAATATCACAACCTATCAAAATGCAGAGAACAAATGGCAATGTGTTATCCAGCCCAACTGATACACCTACAACATAACTCCTTCAGCTAAGGCTCAGATATCATGGTGGAAAAGTGGGTAGAAAGATGGTAGAAGCCAAAGGACAAGAAGTCTACTGTGAGATTTCATCTTCTAGAAATGTCAGAAAAGCTATTTCCAAGAAGTCCCATTGGCGTGGATGCCTAGACAAAGACAGCAATAGACACGCTAACATGAAAAGGGGAAATCTCTCCTGGGTCCTTAACCGAAGAAAAAGAACTACAGGCAACTAATGAATGCCAAGAGCAGGAGAAATAGTCTGCACCTGAGAAGAGCACCCAAACTAGCTATCTAACACCATGAGATCAGCCCTGAAACCATATACATACAAGCAGCATTATACAGACTGAGCATATTGTATTTACACTTACAGACACATGCACATACACACATCTCCACAATTATATAGAGACTGTGAATTTAAATGAGTAGAGGAGGGAGTTGCATGGAAAAGGATTGGGGAGGTGAGGGAAGAAGGAAATTATGTAATTATATTTTAATTAAAAACGTTTAAAATGCTTTCATTAAATGTTTAGCTTAATGTTTTCAAATAATTAACTAAATAAATGAAGCAATTATATTCTCTCTTTGTTTTTCAACATGATCCATATTTTCTCAATATTAATCTTTGTTTTTCTGAGCAGTTAGTTAACTAGGGAGTGTTATAAAATGTGGAAAGAACTAGCTAGAAGCTTCAAAGTGTGGAGTTCTGACTGGACCATGCTCTGTGTCTTTAAGCAGATAACTTAAACTCTGACTTCCAGCTGTCTTATTTTCCAAAATGGTGGGATGGAATATAAGGTTTTTGTTTGTTTGTTTGTTTGTTTTTGGCATCCTTTGAATCTATGGACAAATTGAGCTGAGTTTTATACTCAAAAGGTAATTAAATAAATCTGAAGGTGATCTGTGTACTCTTGTATCAACTTTACCTTTTTCTTAAGGCTATGGTGGAACACCTTTTTGTTTTAGGCAGTTAATTGCTTAAGGTAAGTCCAAGACCATTTTGCAGTAGAATTTCAAATTTCCTGGTCCACAGTGTCTGACTGCTTTTGGTAAAGCTTTGCTGGTCTGAAAGGCTCTTTCTCTATGGCTCTAAAGGTATTCTGAGTTGGTGAATTGCCACAGTTTGGCAACAGCTTTAAAACTGACAGTGCTCATGCTGCCTGTTTGCTGTTGATGGTGTCTGTGTTCGTGGTTTTTCTGATACTTGGTGTTTGTCAGTCCATGGGGTCTTTTGCAGAGGACTTAGGGGCTGTCCTGACCAGCTGCTGATCTTTCATTTCCTTTTGGAACCATAAGAGAATTGCTTGGAACATGAAATGCATTTCCCGGCAGTTTCTGGCAGGAGCAACATTAAAAAAGAACATGTACTTAACTTCCCCAGATGAGAGATGAGAAGGCATAAGAAGCATACCTTGAGACTCTTGTGAATAGTTTTTATTGAAGTTAAGTGTACATAACATGAAGTTTAAAGCTTTGACAATTTTTAGGTGCACAGTGCTGTTGTATTAAGTATACTCACAACCTGTCAGCACCACCACTGTCTATTTCCTGAACTTTTTATCTTTTAATCTGATGTAGGTGCCTCATATATGCGGGGTCACATAATATTGGTTTTTTTGTGACTTAATTTTATCCAACATAATACCTTCAAGTTCTTGCATGATGTAGTATGCTGCATAATTTCAGAGTTATTTTGGAAGACTAAATAGGATTTCATTTATGTATATTATATTTTGTTTATGCATTACATTTTCTATGAACATTTAATAGATTCTACTTTGAGTTATAAGAGATGAGGCTAAGAATGTTTGCATTCAAAATCTCTTTGAATTCTTTTAAATTATTTTGTATACATACTCATGTGTAGAGTTTCTGAGTCATATGGGAATTTTGTGCTTTCACTGTCTAGACCCCATGGTCTTCACAACTTTATATTTCTACTAGTAATGTACAAGAGTGCAAGTCTTTAAACTGTAATCCTCTCTTTTCCCCTCCATTTTCTTCTGTCTTCCTCTCAGTCAAAGCTTACTAAGTACTCACCATCCATCACTGGGTTCTGGAACTTAAGTGCTTCCACCACTGAGTTCCATCACACATCTATGAGATAACGGGGAAGGTGAGCTCCATGGTTTGAAGAAATGTGGTCTCAGTCTACCCACTGTTGGTTCTTGTATACCTAGACATTTGCCTAGATAGCAGCTTACCCTTAGTAGTAAAGAACCAAAGAAGAGGAACACAGCTAATAAACCACATTACAAGGAGCAAAGGGAAGTTGGTTTAATAGCCTGTTTTGTAACCAAATGGGGTCTTCAACTGCTTTTCCAACTAATTGTTCTTTATATAGGCCATCTCTTTGTGTTTGTCTTGTTTCTGCCAATTTAGCAAGTACCTGAGAGGAAAGATTTCATTTTGACTCACTAGTTGTGGCTTAACGATAGAGTGGTTGTGTAGCATGCACAAGACCTTGGGTTTAATCTCCAAAATCAGAAAAAAAAATATTATCAGCTAATAGTTTTCAGGTTTTTAGCCTTGGTTCTATTGGTTTGGTTCTATTAATTTGGGCCTGTGGCAAGATAGCAAATCATAGTGGTGGAGTGTAGCAAAAGAAAACTATTTGTCTTAATCCTGGTAGTGAAAGAAAGTGAGGAAAAAGTGGAGGTTCCATTATCTTCTTCTAAAATATCCCCAATGACCTTAAGGTCTTTATTTTTTTTTCACAATCTATTCATTATATATTCCGATTAAAATCCCCTCCCTCAACTTCTCCCAAACTCACCCCCCCCTCCCTCTTCTCACTATCCCCTTCCCCTAGTCCACTGAAAGGGGAAGTTCTCCTTTGCCATCTTCCCATAGCTTATCAAGTTTCCTCAGGACTACCTAGATCCTCTTCCTCTGTGACCTTGCAAGACTGCATTGCCAGGGGCGAGTGATCAAAGAGCAGGCAATCGAGTTCATGACAGACACAGCCTCTGCTCCCTTTATTAGGGAACTGCATGGATACTGAGCTGCCAATTGGCTACATCGGAACAGGGATCTAGGTCCTTTCCGTGCATGGTCCTTGGATGGTGCATCAGTCTTTGCAGGATCCCCTGGGCTCAGATTTTTTTAGCTTTGCTGGTCTCATTGTGGGCTCCTGTCCCCTCTATGTCCTTCTATCCCCCATCCCCTCTCAAAGTTTGGCTGTGAGTCTCAGCATCTGCTTCGATCCTCTATTGTGTGGAACCTTTCAAGGACCCTCTATAGTATGCTCCCATCCTGTTTCCTCTCTTCCACTGCTTCTGGTGTCTATGCTGTTTGCCATTCTGAATGAGATTTAAGCATCTTCCCTAGGGTCCTTCTCAGTGTTTAACTTCTTTAGGTCTGTAGATTTTAGTATGGCTATCCTATATTATACAGTTAATATCCACATATAAGTGAGTGTATACCATGCGTATCTTTCTGTTTCTGGGTTATCTCACTCAGAATGACCTTTTCTAGTTCCATCCATTCTCCTGAAAAATTTCATGATTTCCTTTATTTTTATTTTTTAAAGCTGGGCAGTATTCCATTATGTAAATGTGCCAAAATTCCTGTATCCATTTCTCTATTGAGGGACATTTAGGTTATTTCTAGATTCTGGCTATTACAAATAAAGCTGTTATGAACATAGTTGAGCAAATGTTCTTGTTGAGGAGTGGGGAATCTTTTGGGTATATACCTAGGAGTGGTATAGCTGGATCTTGAGGTAGTGCTATTCCCAGTTTTTTGAGAAAGCACCAGATTGATTTCCAAAGTGGTTGTGCAAGTTTGTACTCCCACCAGCAATGGAGAAGGGTTCCTCTTTCTTTACATCCTCTCCAGCATGTGCTGTCACTTGAGTTTTTTATCTTAGTCATTCTGATTGGTGTAAGATGGAACCTCAGAGTTGTTTTGATTTGCATTACCCTGATGACTAAGGAGGTTGAGTGTTTCCTGCCATTCGATATTTCTCTTTTGAGAATTCTGTTTAGCTTTGCACCCCATTTTTAAATTGGGTTATTTGGTTTGTTGGTGTCTAATTTCTTGAGTTCTTTATATATTCTGCACATTAGTCCTCTATCAGATGTAGCCATTCTGTAGGCTGTCATTTTGTTCTGTTGACAGTGTCCTTTGCTTTACAAAAGCTTTTCAGTTTCACAAGATCCCATTTATTAATTTTAGATCTTAGAGCCTGAGTTGTTGGTGTTCTACCACCAACAGCATCAAAATCAAAGGATCTAACAGCCATGGGCCATTCATTAATCTCTCTCAACATCAATGGACTTAACCCTCCAATAAAAAGACACAGACTAACAGAACGGATGTGTAAAAAAGACCTAACATTCTGTTGCATCCAAGAAACACACCTAAGTCACAAAGATAGACATTACTTGTGAGTAAAGGGCTAGAAGATGCTTTTCCAACCAAACAGACCCAAGAAGCAAGCAGGAGTAGCCATTCTAATATCTAATAAAATAGACTTTCAATGAAAATGAATCAAAAGAGATGATTAATTAATCCTTTTCATACTCATCAAGAAAAATTCCACCAAGAAGACATCTCAATTCTGAACGTCTATGCCCCAAATACAAGGGCACCCACATTTATAAAAGAAACATTAAATTTCTATCATGGGTTTTCCTAATGTTAAGAACATCATATACTGCTGATGGAGGCTGTGGCTTTTCAAAATTAAAAAATGAAAAACGATTAAAAAATAAATTTCCTCCATTATATATTTTAAAGAACTACAACAGTCTCAGATAGAGAGGCAAAGTAAAATAATATATCCCTTTCTTCTTGCTCTTATTGGTATTGTCTTTCTTTGCAGTCTCTTATCTTGACTTGGCCTGAACAAAAATCTTAATGTCCAAACTGCTTATTCATTCTACAGGTTCTTTAATTTAATAGTTTTTTTTCCCTACTATTACTCTAAACTTATTTTACCTTCCCTGACCTGAGTGCAGTACCCTCTTCCTATTGTGTATATTTGTTTAATGGTTCATCTGCTCAGTGTCTTCTCCTCATTAGTCATGCTCTTGTCAATCTTTAATGCGTCCTCTGTACACTCAATGTATTCAGAAAGCTCTGACTCTAAACTAAGAGTTGATGGAGAACAAGAGCCAATCTACTGTTTCTCTCACATAAGACTTTAAAAACCTGTGAGGCTTGTGTTACAAAGCATTGTTCAGATTTGTTAGGACATTGCTTACACCCCTTTTCAAGCAAAAAGCTACACAGAAGCAAATGGACACCTTTGAGATGAAGTAAGATGGGATGATATACAATAGCTTTTGATCATTGATGGTATCTTGGCAAGTGTATCTAATTTTTTTTTTTTTGCATCTTACTTCACACTCAATATTCTTGGTACCAAATGCGGTTCTTAGTCTGAATTGTAAGAGATGTATCACATCTCTTCCTTGGAGTCAGAGCTCTATGGAACTGTGAAAAGGAATGTGAAGCTTTTAATGTTGTGACGGAGCATTATTTTCATTGCTCTATAAAGTTATGCTATAAAGATGCTCATGCATCTGCCATTTGGCAGACACACAGTGGTTTCTTGTGTATGTCTGGGCATAGCCACAGGTATGGTGATATAAAGATACTTAAGACATCACTCTTATTTTTAGGTGTCTCCAAAAAAAAAAAAAGGCATAAAATACAGTGTTTTTCCAAATGCAGAAACCAGTTTCCTTGGGATCATATATTTCTGACCCTATATTTTGCTGGAAGTCTCCATTGACAGGCACATCTATGAACTGCTCTGTGTAACTTTCAGTTTGAGGAAGATGATTTATGGTCCTTTAAATCCATTATTTCAATCCTCGGTAAAAGCCAGACAGATTTGGGGGTTTGGGGCTTTGGCCTGTGGCGTCCCAGGCTTCTTAGACAAAGGATGTCCCAATTCCTGCTCATGCCTGTGGCGGTCAGTCACCGGTCTGTGTTGATACTGGCTGAGATCTTTGGTCCATGGCCCCTAGGCTAACTCCAACTTGGTTATTTTCTAGTAGGGGATGATCACAAAGGTGAAGAATTGTCACTTTAGAGGATGCTGTGGGAGCTAGAAGCGCTCAATTTCCTGTGACGATGTCTACCACCAGTTTCTGAGGATAAGCATGTGGGCTTAGCATTTGGCAGCCTTGTTCTCCCTGCATTGGTTTCTACTCTGAGGAAAAACCTCTCATGAAGAATCCTCTATGGCGGGCTGAGATTTTTTCACAGGAGCAGACCCAAGGGTTGAGATCACTTTTTGAGTTTTAGAATGAGGTAGTATCAATGAAAGATTGAGGGATTCCTATGGGCTGTTTAAATCAGAGTCGCCTGAAAAGCCATTAGTTGCCATTACTTGTTCCTTCAGCTTAGAGGCTGACTTTGGAAAAAGATTTATTTACTTTTTGAAGGTTTTGCTTACATGTGTGTTGGTGTATTACATACGTGTGTGTTGGTGTATTACATTTGTTCCTGGTACATTTAGAGGCGAGAAGATGGTGTCATATCCCCCGGAACTGGAGTTGGGGATGGTTGTAAGCCACCATGTGGATACATGGGAATTGAACGTTTGTCCTCAACAAGAACAACACATGTTCTTAACCACTGAGCCATCTCTCCAGCCCTCAAAAGCTGACTTTTGTGCAGGTATACTCACTTTATCTTGCTAAATCTTAACAACGATCAGGTTTGATCTAACTTTTAAATTACGTGAAGAAGCAACTTGCCCCAAACACAGAACCCTCACCTGAAATTCTGTTGGTCACCTCTCCCTTCCTGATTAATGAAGCCCAGTGCCAAGCGCAGGTGAGGGACAGGGTTGTCTGGTCCTATAGGCACATTTAAGTGCTAGAGAAAACAACAATTAAAATATTTGAGCATTTGTTTTGAATTGTAGAAATGTGCCTGACTCACCAGCCCTTACTTTTCTGCTCTATTAGAGATTTCCTGTCTGTGTTTTGGAAAGCCAAGGACATCATATCAGAATGAACCATTTCTGTTCAGTTGTTTCCACATTTCTCCCGAAGACCTGAATTTGAGGTGGATGAAGGCTGTGATGATTGCTTTAGGGAACCAAAAAAAAATATAAGAAAACATTCAAATTAATCCTGAGTATGTTTTTGAGCTCTTTACTTGGGACACTCTTTCCCTGAAGACTTCTCAGATCTATTTTCTAGTCATATTTCCTGCAAGTTTTCTATTCGCAGGTCCTCTCCAACACAGCTACTTAATAACTTTACTTACCTTTGCTGCACAGGAAGCCGTCCTGTACTTTTAGTAGGACAGATCTTGCCCCAAGATTTATCTCCATTATCTCAGCAACGTATGCAACTAACAGAGCAGATGACAATAAGTTTTCCCTATGAAAACGAGTGTTTCATGTTTAAAATTGGTCTCATTTGCCATAGTAAAGCTCCAGATGTTACCTGGGACAATTCAGTGTGGCTACTGGAACCTCTAGGCAATTGTGGCCTCATCACAGTTTTTTTGCGGTACCCCTATAAATATGAGGTGTGGACATGCTTCTTTGTATGCAATTAGGTCCACCTGATAGATGTAAAGGTGTGTGTAAGCTTAGATTTTTCACCAAACCTACTTTATTTAGGGTTCTTAATCATTGTTACCTTTTTTCCAACCCCTAGACCTTAGATAGGAGATAAGTAGGGAAAAGGGCTATAGACCTCTTTTATCCATTTCCTGCTGATTAGGGTCTTTCAAGGATTACCCAACTCAGTTGTCAGGATACCAGCAGTCCAGTCCAAAGGCCAACACCAAGCAGCAGCACAAATCAATACAAGTCAGTGAAAGCCCTAAGACTCCGTTGGATTGCCCTGAGAAGCTCTCTGGAACATTTCTCTCTGCAAAGTCCAGTGTCAAAGCATGATGATCAGTGTAGCAATGTCAATCCAAAAAGCAATCCCTCACTGTATGTGGGTCTCTATAAATCTCCTCTCCTCAGAATCTACCCACAGAGGTTCTCAGTTGGCCAAAGTCACACCACTTGCACAAGAGAGCTCACAGCAAAACATCATATGCCTTCTCACAAGCCAATCTCTAGCAAAATATCATACCTAGCAGCAGAACATCACATGACAAAACTTCCAAAAAACCGGAAACTTTCACTTTAGGTTGGTATACATTAAGTTCAAGTGTACACACATACACTCCATGTACTCTCATACACAGTGTATACAATATACATACACGTATACACAAGCTCACATAGACACTTGTACCATGCACATACTCACATACACACATATAGTAAGTGCAAGTCCCTTAGTAATGAGGAGCAAGGACCGAGAGAAGCATTTGTTAAACTTCCTTATAATTTTAAAGACATTCTTTCACAAATATGCTAGTTCATGATACCTTTGTGTAGATCCCTGCTACTTCCTTTTATTCATCCCTTTGCTTTCTTAGCCATTTCCGAAGCTACACAGTGAACCACATGAAGATTAAAAATTGATGCATGTAAAGGGCAACCTTTGATAGGGCTCATCTACCACTCTGGCTTCTGTTTGTTGGTGAAGATAGAATGCCTAGTAACATCTTTATCAGTTCAGTGTGAATTAAAGCTTCTAGCAGCTTAAGGTCCAATAATTTGTCCAGTCAAGTTTAAGAGGAAAACTAGGGTACTGTGCATTTGTTTTCCTCATTCTTTTCCCATGGCCTCAGTGTAGTGAGCAAGTAGGATGACAGTGTACCTTCTTGCTCATTCAGTCTCATACACATTGTTAGGATGTATGCAGATGGTATGCAAACAATCACGCCTATACAGCGGTAGGAGGAAATTCCAAGTAATCTACAAAGAACCATTTGATGGTAGCCTGAGCTTTGCTCTATCTATCACCCCTCTCCTACAATAGAAACATCTTGGTGAGGAAGAACATTAGGCTTGGAGCCAGACGTTCTCCATCTGGATTATAATCCTTGTATTCACTAGTAGGAGGAAACTTGGACAAGCCACTGTACAATCTTACAGTCAGTTCTCCACTGGCTGTAAAGAGTAAATGGGATGGTTTACAGTAGCTAAGGTTTGTTGTGTGCCTATTAATTGTAAACTCAGTGGATCTTTATTGTACCCCATGGGTTTCACAAATTTATGGACCCAGGCCATCTTTGACCTGGTAAAGGATAACCTTGAACTCCTGGTCTTCTTGCCATCACCTCTCTATGCGAGGGTTACAGCTGTGCGCCATGACACTTGTTTTGATTTGGTGCTGAAGATCAAACTGTGGGCTTCACACATGGTAGCAAGCACAGTAGCAACTAAGTTATATTCCGAGGCTTAGCTCTGTGGTAGGTACTCTTGTCATCATGGGTAAACTGAGGCACAGAGAAGGGAGTTACATGCAATTGTGATGCTACAAGTGGAGGAGGTAGGTTCTGCAATATACAGCCTTGTCACCACATTTTGCCTGGTGATTTAAAACAAAACAGACTTTGAACTCTGGAGCAGACTCTGGACTAACTCCAGGAAAGTGAAGAAAGAGGGTCACCTTCAAACTCCCCTTCATCTGCTATTACGCACTTGCCTTCTAGTACCATCTTATTCTTTATCAGACTCAATAAGTGAGATACTTTTAAAAGAAGAAGGAGACCAGAATATGAACTTCTTCCTGTGCTGTTGAGGGTTAAGTGTCATTTACTTTTAACATTGCTCTGCCCTGCTCTTGATACATAATATCTGTGGACAGTGGCCCTAGGAAGTCAGCTTCCCAGAGGCCTTTCTGTACTGTGACCACTTAGATTGAAGAAAAGCTGAGAAAAAGCAGAAAGAAACATAGTCTTCCCATATCTTACTTGTCCATAGCTCTACTGTCTCTACTCTTTTTTTTTAAAAAGATTTATTTATTTATTTATGTATATGAGTGCCCTGCTTTCATACACACCAGAAGAGGGAATCAGATTCCATTACAGATGGTTGTGAGCCACCATGTGGTTGCTGGGAATTGAACTCAGGACCTCTGGAAGAGCAGACAGTGCTCTTAACTGCTGAGCCATCTCTCCAGGCCCTCTCTCTACTCTTATGACTTATTTTTTTTTTCCTTTCATTGCTTCAGGCTGCATTCTTAGCTTCTAATTTGTGTATTTTCTTTTTTCTTTTTTGTATTAATTATAGTTTATTCACTTTGCATACCAGCTGTAGCCCCTTCCCCCATTTCCTTCCAACCCCACCTTCCCTCCCTCATCTCCTCCCATGCCCCTCCCCAAGTCTGCCTCCCCTTCCATCTGACCCTAGCCTCTCAGATCTCATCAGGACTGGCTGCAATGTCTTCCTCTGTGGCCTGGTAAGGCTGCTTCCTCTCTCAGGGGGAGGTGGTCAAAGAGCAGGCCACTGAGTTCATGTCAGAGACAGTCCCTGTTTCCCTCACTAGGAAACCCACTTGGATACTTTCAAATTGTGGTAGAAGGAATTTTATACTCCTTCTCCCCAGCAGCTAAGAAGATCTTATGAGCTACCTTTTGCAAACAGAGATGCAGAGCATGGAAGCTCTGAAGGCAGAGTGAGGGTCAGGATCTCCTGTTGTTTCTCAGTTTGTGCCACAGGTTAAATTGTTGAAGTTCTCTGACTCTCAGTTTTCTCATTTGGAAAAGAGGAATAATACAAACACTGAACACTGTTTTGGCAAACAGCAGACATGAAATAGAGTCCTAGTTTAGGGACCTTCATGATAAACAAATGAGCTAAGGCCTTACAACTAGTGAATGTTTGAGATGAAGTATTATTATTATTATTATTTCCACTACTACTACTACAAAAACAACTACTACTACTTATTTCAATTAGTTTTCATGAAACCCAAGTGACTTTGAGCTTCCTATGTAGTCAAAGATGACTTTTAACTGATCCTTCCACCTTTACTTCCCAAATGCTGAAATTACAGGCATGCAGAATTCCTGGCTTGGATGCAGAATTTAAATCTCCATCTATGTCCTTGTACAGAATACAAGTTGCCCTCTTGATGTTATGATACTTGCAGAATTCAAATAAAATAATGTATGCAGCATAGAGCCAACTCTACTTTCTTTAGAAATATTAGTTGGGTTTCATTTGCCCCCTTTCCCAAGGCCCTGCAGTGTTGGGATGGGAAAATCAGGTTGGCAGGCAAGATAGGGCAGCTATTTTTGGCTGAGTGAGCAATGCTGCAGAAGAGGAGAGCTGTAGCATTTCTGTATCTCAAATCAAACTAGGCTGGCAGCTTTCAACTCTGTCTATACATAGGCCTGCTGGCCTTGGTGGTTATGTCTTTATTTAGAATCTCATGTCCCTTTGTGAACCTTGTAACTTGAGAAAGAATGAACAACTGAAGAAAAATGCAAAAAGATTAATGGATTAAAAGATTTGTTAAAAAAATTCTTGTAGGAATTGTGACCACTTAGGTTGAAGAAAAGATGAGAAAAAGCAAGGTTTGACTGTGCCAGAGATTGCATTGCTGACTATGGCAGAACACTTTTCTCTGAAGGTGAAAATTGGACACGTAAACATTTAGGTTTTCTCAAAATCTAAAATGTCACGTGTCTTGGAAAATGAAAGAACAGGAGACTTTGAGCTGACTAGAACTTTCAGAATCACAAGCCCACCTCTCAAGTGGTGCTTTTGGGTACTCTGGTATCGTTGTAGAGCTCAATGTAACCAAGGCTGTGGTTGAGCTTCAGAGGGAAAGAGATTGAGGTGGGTATGGAATAAGGTAATGTCGGGCAGCTAATGGTCTCTGAGGACAAAAATAACCAACGTGGAAGGAGAGAGGAAATTCAGTGGCCGATGAAAGAGCACTAAAGGGCTATGATATTTTCATTTCCTCAGTCCTTTAGAAAGTAGTATCGACTGCTGAGACAAAACTAACACGACATGGCCATGTTCTTGATAACTGTGTTAAGCATGGCAGCGTTTGCTGCTGTAACAGAGAAATTACACAGATGTGTATTTATGTATATATTCAAAATTTTATGTACACCTATAATGATCTCTTCATCTGCTGGGGATTTTATTCCAGTGACCATAAGTACCCAAATCCATGAGTGAATTCCTTATAGAATGCGGTGTGTTATTTTATTATCATCTGTGCAGAAACTCCTGTATATTTTAAGAAAAATATCTGGGTTGCTTCAAATATCTACTACAATGTGAAAATTATGTAAATAGTCGTTATTTTGTATTATCGAGGAATGATGGAATGAAAATGAAAATTTGCCTGTTCCAAACAGGCAGTCATTTAAAAATATCCTTGATTTGTTATTGGTTGAAAAAGTGGCTACAGAAGTCCAACTGTATGAATAGTGGTTCAAATGCATGGGAGGTCTATTTTTTCCTCTTATATGCTCTAAGGTAGCTTTCTTTGTTCACTGAACAGCTCTTTAGCTCTGTGGTTCTACCATCTTCTGGGACCCCATCATCGGTGCGATGCAGCTGGTGCAATGGGGAAGAGAACATGGCGAAGCCAATGTTCTTTAAAATGGTGCACACCATGTGGGCACTGTGACAACGAGCTCAAAGCTGAGTGTAATGGAAGTTGGGAGGTATCCTGTTTACTTAAGAAAGAACCAAGAAAACAGTTTGATTAATAGTTAACATTCCTTTACTTACAAACTTAGAACCAAGTTTATGTGCAAAGCCACCAGGGTTCACAGGAAGCTTGCCTGTTCCATTATGCTAGCTCAATGTGCATGGAAATCCTACAAACCCCCAATGGTGGTAACTGACTTCCCAGCAGATTTAGAGACTCAGAACTTCTTATCTGCTGCTCTTCCTTTCTCTCTCACTTTGTTTACACACTCTTAGATCAGTGATTCTGCTCTGGGTGGTCTCTCAGCTGGCCTCTGCAATCCAGACTGATGGATAGCTTCGTGTGGCTCACAACATAAGAACTGCTTTTCTGTTTTTAAGTAATTAATGATGGGGATTTGGATAGAAGAACCTACCATACAAACAGGATAGCATTGAGTTTGATCCCTAGAACCTGTGTGAAGGTATAAGGACAGAACTGGTCAAATCAAGTTATCTTCTGATGTTTACATTGTGTAATTGCAGTGCATGTGAACTTATATTCAATTACATATTTAGCACACAGACAAAAAATTGAAAATAAGTTAAAGTAACAGTTTTTAATGACATGTAAATGATCACATGAAACATGAATTTTCGTAGCCATGCTTGTTTTGTTTTCCTTTTGTTTGTGAGCACAGAGGCACACTTGTTTATGCAGTATATTATTGCTTCTGCCTGCAACCAAGAGTGAAGCAATTAGAATCTGGCCCTTTGTGGGAAATTCAAGTCATGAAATGGGACAAAGGTATGAAAAACAAGCTGCAAGTTTGTTTTGAATATAAGAGGCAGGAAACAGTGAGGCAGGGTCTGCCTTCTGCTCCCTGACATCACTTATGGCAATGATCAGATTTACAGTTCTGTACAAACAACAGAAAAGTCAAGAAGCAGCAGAAGTAAAGGCCTGTGAGGGGAACTGGTAGCTGGCCGGAGTCAAAGCTACCTTTGATGTTTCTCATCTATGATCTTTCCCTTTGAGATTTTGCATTTACCTGTGTGTGCCTTATTTTCCAAGGCTGTATTGTTTCACCATTCTTGCTACATATCTTTGAGAGTACCTTTCACTCAATATGTACTCAGTTGACTTTATTGATTGTTAGGTGAATGAGTGGTAAGAATCTGAGTTGCTGCTCATTTGTATAATACATTTATGAAAACTTAGAAACATTGACTAACTTGGGCACATATGTCATACACGTACCTACATTATGAAGAAAAGAAGAAGAGGAAGAAGAAGAAATACTAGGCATCCTCTTCTTGTTCATAATCTGGTACCTTTGAACAGACAAGACCATGTGCAGAGTGTGTGGGAAGTTTTGTTGGTGAGATCTTCAATGCTTATGACTTAGCAAGTGTGTTGGTCATCTTATGAGTCACATAAGTCACTAAGGCACTACAGGTAGCTAGTAATGTTATTTTTGAGTGTGTTTGCAAAGGTCTTTTTGGGAGAGATTGCCATTGAATTTGTAAAATAAGTAAAGAAGGCCTACCCTTACCAATATATCCACCAGGAGCTTGTACAGACAAATTGCAAATAAAAGACAATGTTTATTTGTACTAGAGATTGGGAATCCATATTTTCTTGTCTGAAAACACCATAATGCCTGACTCTCAGACTTTTGTGTCCAGACTAGACTAGCATCACTGGCATTTCAAGACCTCCAGCCTGCAGGTGGAGACCATGGGCTTCTTAGGCGCCAGAATTTACCCAAGTGATCTTGTGTAATGAACCACACATATACCCATACACACAGATGCACAGCCACATAGCTACACAGCCACAGCCACAATCACACACACACATACACACACTGAAAGATCAATCTTCTCTTAGTTCTCTTCCTTAGAGGACTCTGACAAAGCAAAATTCTTTATTTCACTTTTTGTATGTGGCAGCTCTCTGGTCTCCTACACTCTCAGAGTAGCACAATGCAAAGTCATTGGCAGACTCCTGGCCTATGGCGTGTAAATTGCTTGGTGCAAGTGCTTCTTCAAATACTAAAATGCTGGTCAAGTTTTAGCTTAAATGATGACCAGACCTAACTTCAGAGGGAAAGGTTATATTCTGTAATATACTTCATGCCAAATATTGCAGTGGTGTATAAAGTCCTGTATAAAATCCTTTATGCTATTCCATTTGGACAAATGCCACAAAAAATAACCTCAAGTAGGCCTGAAGAAGTGTCAATAAATCATCTATTTAACCTGACACTGCAATGTACCAATTTATTTCTTTATAAGCTTAAGTGCTCTTCAAAGCCAGACAGTATTAAAGCTCTAGTTTAAAATTTGTCCTCAGACAGATCTGAAGGGTGACCAGAAGCTTGCTCAGAGGGTGATTAGGAGAAGGTGCTTTTTGTGTATTTCATCCATACACTTAAGAAGGTTACTAACAACTGACTGAAAGCAGTTGGTATCCAGCCTCATATTTAGACACATTTTGCCATTGAGGCTCACCTAATTTGTGCCTACCAGAACCCTCCTTATTATTTTGCCTCTTGAGCATTAAAAAACAACAACAACAACAATTGAACACATGAAATGATCCCATTATATTTTTTTAAAGATAAGAACTGTGCATTAAAATTGTAATTGTTTGTGTCAGATGTTAGATGTAGGACTTGGGGAATGGTTTTCTAACCTCTTTTCTTGTGTGACATGCTAACAATAGTGATGCAAACACACATTCATTTTTTTGTAATACTCATATAGCACAGAAATAAGATAATGCAAGACTAACACACATTTTAGGTCATGAATTAAAGGTAGTATTCTTATGTACACATAATTTGTTCTTTATGGACATTTTTCTCCTTTCCTCTCCATTTCAGTGGCTAACTTTTAAAGGCTTGCTTTTTCAAATTCTCACAACAGCTAAGAAATATATTCTGCCTCAATATGCAATATAAATAAAGCATTGGGGTAGATGGAGAGAAATGACTCAAAAGTAGCATCTAGGAGAAAATATGAGTTTAAAATTATACTAGAGAGTTTGAAGGAAAGACGTATGCCATGGTGTGTGACTGAGTGTTGTTTTGGAGGCAAACTGAGGTGAGATGCTGTATTGTACGGGGTTGTAGACTGGCATCAGCTCTGTATCAGTGTTACATCCACACTCCTGTTGTTAAGTTCCCACAGAGTCATTCTCCTCTCAATGTCTCCTCTCCCTCAAGAAAAGCTGACCCACACCAGCAAATCCCCAGAGAAATAACTGATCTGAGAAAATTTTGAAACATGATTACGTCTTATGATGAAATATTTGTTTGTTTCCCTGTGAATTCACCAACCAAACTGATTACAATGAATTGAAATATGAAATATAAGAACTATATTTCTCAGTCCACAACTGTGTAAACTATTGCTCAGGGTAAGTTAGAACCACTTACTACTTCTTTTACCTCTAAGTTCCTATTCTCTCTTTTTCTTAGTATATTCTGTGTATAATATAGCATTGAATAGAATTAGGTGGAGAAAATTATTTAGGCTTTTTTTTTTTTTCTGAAGCGAAGAGTTCAAACTTTTGTCACCAGTGATCCTAGCTATGGTTTTATAGTGAACTTTTCTGATTTAGAATGTTCCTTTTCCTTTCAAGATTTCTGGGTATTTATGTTGAACAGGCATTAAATTCTGTCCATTGCTTTTGGTATATCTATTGAATAATCACATAGTTGGTTTTTTGTTTTTCCTTTAGTCTTATTTAGTGTTGCATCTATTAACTTTGGAATATTATGCTCCTAAAACAGACCCCATTAGGGTACAATGTGTTTCTCTTCTTGTATGTATAGGGCTAGAGATCCTAATATTTAGTTAGGAAATTTTGTATAGCTTCCCAAGATCTGTAACATTGTCTTTTTGCACTGTTTTAATAGGCTTTTGGTATCAATTTAGTATTATAGACAATAAAACAAGTCATGATACTTCAAGTAACTATTTTCTGAGTTTGGTTAAGATTGATATTATTCCTTCCTAAGGTAGTCTTTACAGTATGCACAATATAGTCATGTCTTAGAGATTTCTTTGTAGGCTTTAAACATTACTGATTCCTTCTTTCACTGTGTATGCTTTTTTTGTGTCAGTTTTGGAATGCTACTGTGATTTTCAAGGGGGAAAAAGTCATTAATCTAAGATGTCAAACTGATTGGCATAAATATTTTTTGATGTGCATACAATGCTAGGAGGTGGCTCTGAGTAAGTCAAGCCAAGCCCCCGACCTCATGGCTTGGGCTTTATGTACTATGCTAACATGTGATAGAAATCAAGACTAATGAATTTGACAAATATTTGTTGTTCTCCTACCGTGAACTAAAGGTTTTGCTATGCTATGGAAATGAAAATGATTAAGATGATATCTTTAATTTACAGGGTCCCATAGTCTAATAAAGGAGATACATTTACAAGTAATTGTTTTTTCAAAGATCGAAAGTGATAAGAGCTACCATATTGAATATCATAGAAGAGGAAGTGATTAATTACCTCTGGAAGTAGAGAGATCAGAGCAGGGTTTATAGAGAGGGCAATATTTACTTTGGCCTAAGAAGAGATAAAGGAATTTCCCAGGTAGGAAGTGAGGTAGAGAAACATGAGCAAAGAAGGAACCAAGGCAAGAAAGGCGGGCTGCGGACAAAGAGGCAAGACAAATCCGTGCAGCCGGAGACATATTCAGAAATGGAGATGAAAACAAATGTGGGCTCAGAGTCTGAGAAATCTAATTACATATATCCACTAGCTGCTGATTGGAAGTAGAAATTTAGGAACAGATACAAGTGTTTCAAAAGTGGATATCAAACCAGATGCAACATAATCGCATGAACAGCTTTGTTAATTATGCAAATTATTAATTACAAACCTAGCCCCAGTCTTTGGCAGGATAAAAAAAAAAGAGCATATTACATGTCTCTCCAATGAGGGTTTTTTGTGTGTGTGTGTGTGTGTGTGGTGCTGGGAACTGAACTTAGGGCTTCACATGTCCTAGGCAAGTGCTCAGCTGCTGAGTTATAAGACCAAACTGGTGTTCTTGAGTTATATCCAAGTTGAGTCACTGAATGCCACTTGCTCAGAGGTTAATCTCTAAATTGATGACTTATCAAGAAGTATTACTATCTCACCAAATGCAGCATGGATTTGTTTTTAAAAATAAATGTCTTCGTAATCTAGAGAATGGGTAGGGTGAGCTGATCATGCAGTCATAATGATGTAGTGCCAGGAATTCTCTTTTCTGAGACAGGGAGCCAACTTTACTGTTCTATTCTTTAAGCAGAAAGAATTCACAATCAAAATAACAACAAAAACCTTAGCTTTCAAAATATAATTCTCAAAATATGCAAAGAAGACTGTTTTTATAATTTCAAAGTTTTCTTGGTTTGCTTTGTTTATTTGCATCTAATTTTAAAAACAAATTCACTAGTATGCATAAGTTTATCCCCCTGGCTACTCTAAAGTGTGTATATGTGTGTTCATTGTTTTGGTCCACTTGATGCCGAGAGACTGTCTAACAAGGTATCACTAGGCCATGGTTGCAATGGGCTACTTTTCAAAATACTGAGATGCTGCTGTCTGAACTGATGAAGACATACAAGACACATTCCAGTGTATTGATGCTAACTTTTAAATAATGATGCAATTTCTTCATCTCTAGGGAAAGGTCCTAGGGATAATGTCCCAAACATCATACACCATTAAAAACTTTGTGACAGATAAAAAAAAATTAAAATCTGTTCTTATATTCTCTTTAAAATAACCCAAACAGTACCACTGGTAAACATATTATTCATCTGTGACTTGGGGAGTAATGATATCCTTTTCACTTTAGTTTTTTACGTGAATAGCAGTGTAATAATAATTTAGGTCTCTGAATTGTTAGTTAATCAAAAAGTTTAAATAATATCATGTCCAGGAAAAAACACAGTTTAGACAAATTATCTTAATTCTTTTATTCACTTGTAAAAGGATCAAAGCGTGATTCAACTTCCTTCTAGCGAGGTGATATTGGAAATTGAAAAAGGCTCTTGACTTTAATCATCTTTAGTTTCCTAATCTAGAAAGGGGAATGATGACATTCTTTTAAAAATCAAAGATGTTCTAAATTATATAAGATACAACATAGGACCTCTATAACATTCAACAGTGTGTGTGTGTGTGTGTGTGTGTGTGTGTGTGTGCCCGTGCTTGAGTGCATGTGTTTCAGTACTACTGCTTGTTAGACTCTGGGTGGCCAGATTGATGATCAAGTAAAGGTTTTGGGTTTTGTTCCACTCTGAAGATAGAGTCGGGTTTTTAAAAGGAAGCCCTATTTACCAGAACTGTTGTTTTTGAAGTTTCTTAGTTCTTTCATACATGTTATTTATGAAGGGCTCTATCAGAACAATAATCTGAAAGCATTATCATAGATTGTGTTTTGGGATCCTTGCATATTATTTCAGAGGAGGAATTGTATGTCCCACTATATGCTCTAGACAATGAGGCTTGTTGCCTTAATGGTAGCTGTATGGTAGTATTGATGAGACCAAGTTCAAAAGGTTCATATTTTCTCTGTCAATTTGAGATGTGTTACTGCTGCTTGTTTGTAGGTTAGCATCCATTGTGTTCTTAGTTGGAAGACAGTGAATGGACAGAGTCTCTGAGAACTGAGAACAGTGGGCTGTCTTGGATGAACATGAACATCTTGATGAATTGCAGATTTCATGAGACTAGGTGCTGAACATCAAATCTCCAAGTCAGTCTCATTTTTAAAGTACCCTTGACTGAGAATCTTAAGTTTTTGAGGCTGAACATTTGGGAAAATGTTTTCAGGCAGTAAGTATAAGTGAGAGTACTATGACTTATTTTTTTTAATTTTTATTGAAGAATTTCATACAATGCATTTTTAAAAATATTATTTTTATTTTAAGTATATTCATATTGTGCCTGCATGTATATCTGTGCATCATATGTGTGTTGGTGCCTATGGAGGCCAGAAGAGGAAATCAGATTCCCTGGAATTATAGTCATACACAGGTGTGTGTTATACGGATGCTACAAATAGAACCTGGGTTCTTTGGGAGGGCAGTCAGTGCTTATAACCACTGAGCCATTTCTCCGACACTAAGCATATTGACTTTTTGATATAAGACAGGGGAGTACAAGCTAAGGGTTGGGATTTAGCTCAGTGGTAGAACATTTGACTGGAAATCCCAATGCTCTGGGTTGCATTTAGTTCTGAAAGAGAGACAGAGAGTAGAGCAAAATATTTTATTTTCAAATTACACACATTCTTTCCTTATGTAGATGTTCTGCAGTTCACCTTCCTCTTAAGAGTTTCTGTGATATAACTGGAACAATACTGATGCTGTCCACAAATGGAAAGAACCATTATGTGTGACATGATGATAAAACTTCATAAAAATGTACTAACCAAGATATCAAGGCAGCCTAGGGTTATTATATAACTACTCAAAGTTCCTGGAAATTTACAGTGATCTTTAAATGTTGGTTTTCACCTATATCTGTTGTCTTCCCTTTCCATTCTGTGTTTATTGATGAATGGCCAAGCAAGTTTGTAAAGCCCTAAACAGCACAGCCTGAGTCATAAAGATAATGTAGGGGCTCTGAGTCACTTTAAATGAGGGGAGTAGTGAATTGAAAAAATTTCATCTGTCTACAGACAATTCTTTTGGCTTTTTATTTCCTCCCTTTCTTCCTCCTTGATCCCTCCCACTTTCTTAATTGTCCCAAATTTTTCTTCCTCCTCCTTTCCCTTTCTCCTTCCTTACATTCTTTCTTCTTACATTTTGTCTTTCGTGATATTTCTCCCTTTCCTCTACATGTCTAGCACTGTCTTTTGTCATTTCTAGAGTTCTCCTAATGCTTGCTAATCTATATGGCAGCAATTTTCAACCTGTGAGTTGCGACCCCTTAGGCAAACCTCTATCTCCAAAAATATTTACATACAATTCATAACAGTAGCAAAATTATAGTTATGAAGTAGCAATGAAAATAATTTTATGTTCGGGATCACTTCAATGTGAGGAACTCTACTAAAGGGTTACAGCATTAGGAAGGTTGGGACCCATGGCCATACAGTCTCTGTTTTTAAAAAATCAGATCAAAACTTTGTCATCTTCATTAGTGAGATGAATGGTCCTACATCGATGAGCACTTTTGTCCTGTCAGTGTTGGGGAGAGTCTGAGATCATTGCCTGACAATTGCTTCACACATCATCAGGGAAATCCAATCACGTAAAACACAACATTCTTTCTTGTCCATTTGGATTTTTCTAGATGCTGTAAAACCAATGTATAAACCCCATCACTGAAAGTTATCTAAGATGTGGTAAACTTTTGAGTTGGGGATTAGGAGAGTCTATTTTTAATATTTAAAAAGAAAAATGGCAGCTGAGTATGGAGCCAGCATCAAAGGCCACATCATCTGCTTCCTTCTTTCAGTGAGCCAGGTCGCTGGTCCATGGAAAGGGTTAAGGAGATCAGAGTTTTAACAGTGTCTGTGCTTTTATTTATGAATTTCTTATTGTATAACCTGAACTGATGACTAACACCATCTTTATGATAAAATTCAGGAGCATTAAACAAGGTGATGAAGGAATACAAGGGAGGTTTGTGGAACACAAAGTGAAAACTTAGTAGTTTTGTGATTATTCATTTTATAGGTAATTTTTCCTTCCCTGGGGTTCATGCTATGTCCAATAATACTGACACCCAGGCCACTGTACTGACAGTTGGGGATGCTCTTATGGAGTTTCTGCAACATACCTCCTTCAAGCATCAAGTATTTCATGTACTCAACAATACCACAGAGCCCTGCAACAGAGAACACAACCTCCTCCTCCTCTAGGGCCTAAGAGGTAACATTTCTGACTCTAGTATGAGTCCACAAAAGTCTTTCTGTAAAAGACTGCTTAAGATTCTGAACATGCCAGAGTATCTAGGTGTTTTCTGAGACAGAGACAGAAATGTAGAGACAGAGACAAACAAAGAGAGAGAGACACACACAGAAATACACAGAGAGATACACAAACAGATAAACAGAGACAGAAATACAGTCAGAGAGAGAGAGAGAGAGAGAGAGAGAGAGAGAGAGAGAGAGGGAGAGAGAGAGAGACCAGGCAAAGAAAGAGAGAAAGAAGGAAGGAAAAAAAGTACAAATATTATATCCTACTGTACCAAAACTATCTGAACTGCCACAAAATTGCAAGGGTGTCTGTGAACCACAAATATTTTACTCAGCCAAAGGTTTAAATAAAGGAACATAATGGCAGCCTGGGAGGGAGTTCAGGGCAGAGAGGGCTCCCAGGGTCGCACCTAAGCAACACCTGGGGATACTTATGGTGAAAAGAACTAACATGGCATTGTTGTCAGGACTTCTTTCCCATTTCCTTGTTTCAAGGATGAAGGGCGATGTCAATCAAGGGGGTAAAAACAGTGACTCCTAGGTTGTATTGCTCCAATGAAGCAAAGAGACACGTTATAGCGTGAGCGATTGGGTAATCATTCATACCTGTTGTGTTGCAGTGCTAGCTGCGAGCTTAAATGCAGACATTTCTTGCTTAAACATGAATTCTTTTTATATAATGGCTCAAGGCCTTGACTATTTAATTACATTTTTTCCCTTGAAGAAAATCACTTATAAGGAAATGTTGAAAAAGAACCCCCCTAGGGGGAAAATTTAGGGATCCCCTGAATGTAAATTTGTCTAAATAGAGTTATAAAGGATCTCACTCAGTAGGAACAGGTGATTTGAAGTCCGTTTCCTGTTCAAAAGCAAGAACCCTATCATCAGGTGATTCATTTCCAGTGCACTTGGCTTTTGCTGTCCTGGGAACCTAGCGTGCATCCTGGCCTTCAGGCCACTGGGAGCCTAAGACTTACTCACTTCCAAAGGCTTCCTTACAGAGTGGTGGAGCATTTGCAAGGAACACTCGGAGGAAAGAAGAATGTGCAGCTAGAAACTGGAGCAGCTGGCTGCCTAATGCGGGAGCTAGACCTGGGTTCTTTCAAAGAAATGATTCTTGGAATAAGGACCTAGCAGACCTTGCTTTGCTGACCAAAAAAGAGGATTATACAATGGCTCCGAGCACCTAATGCGGAATCAAATGGCCTGTGTTGAAACCTGCTTCTGCCAGTTTTCCACCAGCTTCCTCAGTTCTAGCTCAGATTATACTACCTGTGAGCAATCCCGTGATGCTTAGATGGGAAAATGTAGATAAAGTATTTTTTTCTGTTATAAAATGAATAGTCAAGAAGAGCTTACAATTGTCATGAACTCTAAACATCTTAGAATGTAAAATACCATGCCTCCATGGGAAGTACAATTAGATAGAGCCACTGCCTTGTGCTTAAACAAGCAAAATGGGGACCTTCTATAGGCAAAGAGTAAGCTACTGTGACTAGCTGAGGATTAAACAAACATCTCAATAACAGTAATCAAAGAAATGCACGGTAAAGCTTTGAAGCAAAGTAGGTACTGTGGGCTGTTGTATTATAGCTGAAGGAAGTTAAAATGCTACAGGTGAGGTCCCAAAGTGCACTGCAGTCTCCGAAATCATATGATTTTAACAATAGTACTTGTGTAAAGATATTGACTTGGAAATATCAGGTTGGAAACATCCACATTGTGTACTGTGAAAGTTGGGTTCAAATTCAATATACATTCTCTGATTACAAGTAACCTAGGGCCATAATGCCAGTATTCATTTAAAAGGAAAATCAAGATTGGCTTTCCCCAGAGAACACTTGGCCATCTGCCCAGTGGTCTGTACAGTAATATACTTAGACAAACTTCCCAAGTTTGGAAGAAAGAAAAGGCAAGGAAAAGAGAGCACTTTTGACCTTTGTCTGTGAACACCCTACATTATGGCCAGGTGTTGAGAAAACTCGCTTGTGTTCTCGACAAGTCAGCCGGCACTTGATGGAAACAATAGGAACTTTCGGCTTGTCCTTTTCCAGGCCCCATGTTTTGTTATGTGATTTGTCATTCATTCATCAAACATTCATTAAGTGAGTGGTCTTGAAACTTCGGTATCACCAGAGGTAGGGCAGCCATTCTTCAAGTCTTTCTCGACAAGAATGTTCACCTGTTATCCAAGATACGTGGTGTGAAGCTGGTGTGCAACAAGAGTCTTTCCTACTTGTTTTTCTGCTTCTGTCTGTGTTTCTAAACACTACTAGGACTTACGTTTGCCTGCTCCTTTAATTTGGTATGTAGATATGGCATAGTTCTGGCTTTTCTTCTTATGAAAGCTACAGCCTGATTCTAAAAGGATTTTAAGGTTTAATATGAAGAAGTGATTCCCTGGGAGTTGGACTGATTGATGCCTTCGTGATCACACACATGTTCTACTCTTGCTCAGGACTGGAGTTCAGTTCCCATCATCAGGTAACTCACAATTGCTTATAAGTCCAGTTCTAGGGGGACACCTCTGGAATCTACAAATATCTGCACTCACATGCACATACCCAAAACACAGACAAGTGTACATTTACATGACAAAAAAGAAAAATCTTTAAAGAATAGCAAATGATTCTTCTCTTATTAGATCGAGCTATTACAAATGAGGGCAAATTTGGGAGAAAATGGTTGGAAAAACATCCTTTAATAATGCTAGAAGTAAGTAAAATTCAGTTGGGGTATAGAAGACTGGATCTTGTTTTTGTTTTCTACTTCTGAAAGTTTCCATTAAGGCTGGTTTTATGTGCGGCCCAGTGTTTGTATGGTATGTTATGAGAGGATTTGAGGAGTGAGAGAATTCTGACAGTATTCCCCTTTGATTCATGAAGTCTCCAGAGAAGCAACTTAATTCTGTCTTGATTACTACTCTCTATTATCCTGTGTAATTTTCCCCTAAATGCTCCTCCCCTGAGCACGACGATATGAGAACCTCCAAACTCCAAGGGCTTGTCTCCAGAACTATGAAAGACAGAGAAGACATTGGAGTTCTGCTCTCTGTAATTAGGATCCACCAACACTCATTTGCTCTGTGTGGCAAGCAGAGTGGAAGCTGTTGACTCTCTTCTCCTTCCATGGACAGCTGGACGGTGCTTATGAGGGACGGTACCTAGGGAGCACCTGCCGCCTAACTACCTACGCCCTCGAGGTAGCAGTTTATTTTCTGGCCACTGGTTGCAGGCTGCCTCTCTTCCTGTGATGACATGCCACGGGCTCGTAAAGACTGGTGTGGTCTCCACACACTAGTAAGAGCTGGTCCAGTTTTGCAATTTGAATCAGGTGATGTGAGGCAGAAAGCTAGAATACATTTGCATTCATTGGCTCGGTGAAGCACTTGCCGAGGCGTTGGCTCACATTACCTCGTCACTGCTTCATGACTGACAGATGCCCAATTGTCTTATATGCTTTACAAGCAAGCAACTGTCGTTTTTATCTTGAAGAACAATTAAGTCTTCGGAAGGCTAAATGTTTCCAAGGAAGAAAAAAATAAAAGAGACTAGACTGCAGTTGAATTTATTGAAAGTTATTTATAGTTTCAGTACTTACTGTCCTGAAAATGCCTGTCCCCTTGGAAATATGATTCAGACGCCCTGAGCTGAAGAAACATTTTCCTTTTTCCTGTGTAAAACATGAAACAAAAGACAACCGAAAAACACTTCATTAAAATAGTTCCTTTGTCCTTTTGACAATGAAAATCAAGGAGAATCATGCCAGTTTGGCTATGTAGGTGGTCTCTTTCTATGCTGACCTTGGCATGACCTTAGAAAAATCACTGAAAGTTATTTGATGGCTCTAGAGGTTTTCAAAATCCATGGAAAGGCGAGAGCCTGGTGTACTAGGGCATTTCAGATACTCTATGTGTTAAAATGTGAGGTTCTAAACTGAAAAATCCATGCATGAGCTGCTCTGCCCAGATTCGCTGCCCTCAGGCCTCCTGTGCCCTCATATCTGAGAACTCTGCAGCTCTGTTTCGGCTTCTTCATCCTTCAGATGCATCTGTCAGGGTCTCCCCCAGACCGACCTTGCTATCAGCTGCATGTAACTGGTCTACATCAGCACATATATTACGTGTATCAAATAAAGTATGTTCCCCAAGGGAATATCACTGACAATTCTTTTTCTTTCTTTTTTGGGGGATCAGCAATTCTTGAACATTCCTCATCTTGTAATGTTCTGAACTTCTTTAGAGTGCAACAAAAAGCAGGAATTTGATTGTCTGATGAAAAATGAAAATTGGATAGTCAATTTGTTTAGTCAATATATATATATATGTATAATTTTCATTGAGTTAATTTTAATATCTTAGGGCTGTCTGAGGAAACACAGCCTAGTAACCAGCAAACCTCCTCTGGGATCTCTGTCTCACCTGCCAGACAGCTCAGGCCAATTGTTTTGAGAAATGAAAATTGAACTTTGTGCTTTTGGTTAATATTTCTCGGTTCTTTGAAATGTAGCATCTGACCTCTAGTTCTGTTAAAATAATGCTGTCCAAAACCTTCACGTGTAGAATCTATCCTCTTTCTATGCCGTTACACGGTAGTTTTGCTCAGCATGGTTGTCTAAAAAGAAAATAAATAAAGAAGAATGAGTACAATACTGTGGCTTCATGGCTTCATCCCATCATGAAGCACAGAGAGAACTTTTCTTGGGAACTGGATATTCTTCTCTGAAATATCATAAGCTTTAAAAATAAAAAAATAGCTACTTTCCAAACTTCTGGTAAAATGGAGTCTTGGCAACACATATTTTCTAAACACATTGTCCACCTCTTGCACTTCTTGACGTGATTCATGCTTTTAGAATGTTTGGCAGGAGTTTGAGTTTAAGTTCCCAAATGAGTATTCAACATAGATTAATTGAGATGGTTATTTCATGGAGTATAAATACATCTGCTTATTAAAAATGTATTTATTGGAGACAAACAATTATGTAATAGAAACCATCTATAGGATACAATGATAGGACTAATTAAAAAGGCAACTGATTATAAGTGGCATAATTACTGAACGTTAAAAGGAATACTGTTGATAATTCTTGTTATGCCTTGGGTAGTCTCTAATAAGCATTTTGATCATAATTTCACATGTAATAACTCACATACTGTATACAAAGAAAGGGTTGCTCTTTCAGCTTTGTCCACGTGGCCTTAAGAGTACTCTGGGGAGCCGGGACATTAAGAGCTCTACTCATGATTGAGGAAAGACATAGATTCCAGATATTAACTGTTACTGATTGTATTCTGTTCAGGGAGTGGAAACAGAAATAAATGCCCTTGATTAAACCTCCTTCCAT
>CM053754.1:46649905-46662280 GCA_028658305.1 Pachyuromys duprasi
GCTTCTCAGTGGTCCCTGCTTTCCACAGTAATGTGATATGCTCTGTGGTACCAAGATGGGGACCAGAAAGGGATAATCGGTCATGTATGACCTCAGTCTTGGGCTAGGGAAATAAGGGGTATGTTATAGAGTTAGAACAGTGTGTATGCAGTTACTGTGTTCCCAAGGGCTAAAAGAAGCCCTGAAATGGAGTCAGAGCAAGAACAGACTAGATTGTAGACAGCTTTCCAGTGCTTCAGAATAAAGATGTGCTTTAGAGCCAGAGAACAGCTTGTATTCCTAGCAAAATGTCCCCTCCATTTTCTCACATCCAGTTTGTAGTCATTCTTCTGCAGACCCCAGGGTTTTAGGACTGTTGTGCAGGAGAGAACTCTGTTGTCTGCTCTTGAGCAGTGTTTGCTGATCTGGTTTATGGAAAGAATGTAGGGGAGCCTTGAGTCGGCAGTGAAGTATTTACATGTAGCTGTTTTCTAGAGGATTTGTTTTTGTTTTTTGAGACAGGGTTTCTCTGTAGCCTTGGCTGTCCTGTGCTTGATTTGTAGACTAGGCTGGCCTCAAACTCACAGTGATCCACTTGCTTCTGCCTTTCAAAGTTCTGGGATTACAGGCATGTACCAACAAGCCCAGCTCAGAGGATGTTGTTTAAGAGGTTAGGAATTGAAACATTTCTGCTGTATTTAATGGGTTGGTTGAAATAGTCTCAGAGTATTGGTTGACCAAAAGCTTCAGAGAGTTTTAAATGTTTTGTTTTGTTTACAGATGTTAGGATATGCTGGCATTATCTTTTGGAGGAGGTTGCACTTGGCATAACTGTGAGGCATAGGTACATGAATGTATGTGTGTATGTGTGTGCATGTATGGGTACGTGTGTGTGCTTTCTGTGCCTATTTTTGTACATCTCTTTGGCTCTGCTCCTGGATTTTTGATGTTAGAATTCAGATCACCATGATCCCTGCCCCCGCCCTTCCCTGAAGCTTACATACACTATATGTACATGTGCCTATGTGTGTCCATGTGCTAGCTGGTAATTCTTACAGCTCTAGACTTGTTTCCACTATGCTTCATTCCTCATTAAAAACTTATTTCAGATTCTTTGTTGAAGGATTCTCTCCGAACTATGGTAGCGTGCTGAGAAGACAGAGTTGGAGTCTATATTCTAATACTTGTATTCTTATTAATTTTGCAAATCTACTTAATTTTCTACAGCAGCTGATTTTTTGTAAACAGGGAAAAATTTAAAATCACTTCAGTGTTGGCTTAGACAACACATGAAAGAACTCTCAGGAAGCATTGGCTTAGCATTGTGCTGTTCATGAGAGAAGGTATCCTATCCGTCGTAGGACAACTGTGGATGTCACTCAGGAATAAGCAAGCCTATGTAATCACACACAGAAAATCCAGTAGGTCAGCAAGTTGCTTCTTGCTCATTGAGGCATGAAGCCTCCTGAGGGTTGTCCTCCCTAAGCGCACATACCTGATTCCACAGTTTCATGTCCATCTGTTTGTGTCAGCTCTCTCATGGCACCTTTCTAAGCGCAGCAAGACATAAGGAAATAGTGAGAGCTTTCTCTTATTTTGTCTACACGTGAGCATTTCCTTTTAAACTTCAAGAGTGCCTTTGTTTTATTCAACATAAATTTGACCAAAAATATTTGCTTGGAACCTGTAGAAGGTGGAAGTGATGCTGGCAAAGAGGTAGAGGTAGGGAGGAGCTGGCCACAGCTTACACAGGAGCCATCCTGTTCGCCTTTGAAGTCCAAGCATCTTGGTCAAAATCTGACATGTACACTGTCAGTAAGTGTTATTTGATATGTAGCATAGAACAGTAGATCTACGCCCATGTACACCATGCCAGCTAATGCCCTGAAGGCAGTGGCGGCCTTGCTCTCTGGTTCAGTCCTCAGGCCTCCACTATGGAATGTGCATGCCACTCCCTTGCTGTGATTGTTGTGACAGGGCATAGGGTCAATCACTAAACATTTTCATTTGTAGGAAGAGCCTTAAAATGGTTAACTATTCATCAGGACTCAGAGAATGAGATCAAACTTGCTGTTTTAGTTTCTTAATAAAGCAAGAGATTCTTACTAGAAACTGGAACTCGTGGCTTTAAGAGACAAAAGTCTCACCAAAAACTAGGCCTGTTTGCACCACTTCTGGGAAAATGAGTCATCACTTTTTATCAGCTAGTCAAAAGAAAAACAACAGGCCAAGTGTCACCTTTGAGTTTACATCCTACCCACTTGAGGGCATTCAGAGATAGAGGTCTCTGATTCCATTGCTATGGAATGACATTAACAAGGAAAGTTCAATGGTTAGGATTTATGTTTCAGACTTAGGAAGTTTACTGAGTTATCTTATCAATATACAAATACTTTTGAAATATGACCTGTAAATCAATGTCAAATTCTACCATGCTCTGGCAATCTTCAGTATGAATTAGATACAAGATGGCATACATTTCAACTAAAGTCACTGGTTTAAAAAAAAAATTGTGAAAGGAAATGTTGGACTAAGAGAAGCCAACATGAATCTGGTTGGAAGAAGTGAAGAGCCTGGATTAACCTGAGGAGGATGTTTGTGGCTTAGAACTCAATGCAGAGACATCTGGAGACCTAGCCTAAAGAGCTCTGCCTTTCAGAGGCCCTCTGTGATAGGTTCCTGTCCTGTTCCCTGTTTTCTCCCTCTTCTGCTGTCTGTCCTGTTTGCTTTTCTGAATGAAGATTGAGCATCTTACCCAGGGTCCTCCTTCTTGATTAGCTTCCTTAGATGTACAGATTTTAGTATGATTATCCTATATTATATGTCTAATATCCACTTATGAGTGAGTATATACCATGTGTGTCTTTCTGCTTCTGGGATACCTCACTCAGGATAATTTTCTCTAGTTCCCACCATTTGCCTGCAGATTTCATGATTTCCTTTCTTTTAATTGCTGAATAGTATTCCATTGTGTAAATGAGCCACAATTTCTGTATCCGTTCCTCAACTGAGGGACATCTGGGTTGTTTCTAGCTCCTGGCTATTACAAATAAAGCCACTGTGAACATGTTTGAGCAAATGTCTTTGTTGTATACTTGAGCATCTTTTGGATATATGTTTAGGAGTAGTATAGCTGGATCTCGAGGTAGCATTATTCTTAAATGTCTGAGACATATGCTGAGACTCATAGTCAAACTTTATGCAGAGCACCAGGAATCTTATGAAAGAAGGGGGAGATAGAAAGACCTGGAGGGAACAGAATCTCCACAAGGAGAGCAACTGAACCAAAAATTCTGGGCACAGGGGTCTTTTTGGAGACTGATACTCCAAACAAGGACCATGCATGGATATAACCTAGAACCCCTGCAACAGAAGTAGCCCATAGCAGCTCAGTGTCCAAGAGTGTTCCCCAATAATAGGACATGAACTCATGGGCTGGCTCTTTGGTCACCTCCACTTGAGGGGAGAGCAGTCTTAGCAGTCCATAGTCAAAGACAATGAAGCCAGTCCTGATGAGACCTGATAGACTAGGGTCAGATGGAAGGGGAGGAGGACCTCCCCTATCACTGGACTGGGTGAGGGGCATAGAAGAAGAGTGTGGGATTGGGAGGGGATGCGGAAGAGGGCTATAGCTGGGCTACAAAGTGAACAAACTGTAATTAATAAAAATAAAATAAAAATCTAAAAAACCAAACCAACCAAACAAACAAAAAGCTCTGCCTTTAGAATATAACACACTCTTCTCGAAGCAAAGCACAGCCCTTGCTTCAAAGGGAAAAGCAATTTATTCTTGAATCGAATGACTGCTCACCGCCTGGGAACAGGCATATAAGCTGCCTCAAGTAACATGTTCCACTGTGGAAATGATTATATGAAACTAGGTACAGAGAAAAATAAAGTTCCAGATTAGGTTGGTTTTCAAATATAACGGTGGGAGCATCAGGTAGACAGATTATAGTCAAGTGGAAAAACTTCTGCTTTAGATTTCAAATGCCGCATGACATTTGCCGCTAAGGTACTCTTAGCCTTGGGGTTGGTAGAAGCGAGTAGTTGCCTACATTCCCAAGGTTTCCCCGATAGTCAGACGCAGAAGTGGGCAACGAATGGCTGTTAAGGTAGCAGATACTTTGGCTCTGCGTCTGCAGTATTCCAACTTTGCAAATACAAAGTTCTAATACGTCATCCTTGTAGAATCTTTAGTATCATGGGCCTCTTTTTTTTTTTTTTTTTTTTTTTCCTGAGAACTTGAGTTCATTTTCTGAAGAAGCTTCAGGGCATCATACTGTGAGAGGAAAGGAGGAGGTCTTATGGCAATAGCGTATCAACAATGATGAGAGAAATAACGTTTATATTTTCAGCTTTCATATTTTAGCCTCTGATCACCGTTTTGAGACTGACAGATAATAGAGTATGTGTTTTACCCAGACAGTTTTCGCAGATGTAGTATAGGTCTATGCCAGGCTTATTTTATAGAAAAATATTACCATGTGTCTGAAATGAGCAAAGTGAAGATCTGCAAAACACATTTCTCCCAAGCAGAAAATTTCCAGCAGTTGTGATTCTGTGGAAGGTCACAGCCTTTTGTTGCAGTAAGGAAGACTTAGATTTGAAGAGGCACCTCCCTAGAAGGTTTAATTTCCATTATCAACATGATTGGGTTAAGAAATATTTAGAAAAAAAAAAGCATGCCTCTGGGTGTTTTTGGTAGCCTTTCCAGAGATAACATGATCATGGAGGCGCTGACCTAATGAATGTCTTAATCCCTCCATAAATTAGTGGTATGATGTCATTATTGAGATGTGCTGGAAAATAGAGGTGGGGCAATTCTGGGAGAAGGTCACATAGGATATGTAGCTGGAGGTCCTTTTTGAGCAATCATTGTCGTTTCCTTTCCTGTTTTCTGGCCCCCCTCAGCCCCTTCCTGATGAGAAGGGCCACAGCTCCTGTGATGGTGATCTCAATAAATACATCTTTCGTCTGAAATCATTATCTTAGGTATTTTTACCACTTGGATAAAAAAAGAAATTACCTCTGTGTAACCTGGCTGATGCTGGTAAAAGAATTTCTCTTGGCTAGATGTGTTGACACATTTCTTTAATCCCAGCTTTTGAGAAGCAGAGGCTTGGCAGATCTTTATGAGTTCGAGTCCAGACTGGTCTACACAGCAAGTTCCATTCCAGCTAAGGCTACACAGTGAGACCCTGAAAAAATATAAAAAGAAAATCAATGCTTAATTCTAAAATGCTGTAAGGGTTGGAGACCAATGTCTATCTTCATTAATTATGGGTGACTAATAAATGACAATGATTATTATTGTGATTAATACGAAACTGAATAAATATTCACATATGTGCTATCATGCAATAATGAGCTTTATATAAGCAAGCTTCAGAGGACTAAATTATTCTTCCAAAATGTGCTAAGCTTGTAATATTTAACCACTTAGAGGAGGGCATTGTTGCATTTTGATTTGCATTTTCCTAAGGTTCAGAGGCAATGAACATTTTTTTTATGCGATGTCAGCCCTTTGTACATATTCTCTGGAGAAATATTTACTCATACCTCTTGCTTGTTTTTGAATCATTTCGGATCCAGTTTAGAATTTCTCTATATGTTTTACATATTAATTTCTTTTGTTCAGTTATATGGCTTATAAAAAAAATCTCCTAGTCTGTGGTTTGTCTTTTTACTTTATTGGCAATGTATTTTGGTGAATAAGGTGGAGAGGGGACTCAGCGGGAACAGCACTTGCCACACAAGGATGCAGACCAGAGTTCAGGTCCCCAGAATCACATAAAAACTAAGCCACGGAAGCGGCCTCTGATTCTAGCACTCAGGATGCAAGGAGTAGATGCCTGGGCCATGCTGGCAAACAGAAGTAGCTGAAGTGAGCAAGCTTCTGGTCTAGTGAGTAACCCTACTTCTGTAAATAAGCTGTCACGTGATCAAGGAAGTTCAAAATCAACTTCAGGTCTCCATACGTATGCATACGAATATGTATGTACCCACATACATGCAAACATGCACATGCCGCATACTAAACAAATAAGTATCTAAATAAATAAGTAATAGGTATGCTCAGGGCACCCCATGATGCAACTTTCATGAGCTTATCACACATGCTAAGGTAGGACTTTGCAGTGATGTAGCTGTTTGGGGGCTACCCACATTCCTTTACCTGTGTAAACAACTCTTTACCTATGTTCTACAAGAAAGCTCAAAAAACTCATTGGTCTCACAAAAAAATTTCCCACCAATCCCAACTTATCCTTCTTGGTTGCCCGTGTGTTCTGCTTTAGATATTACTTATTTGTTAGGCAGTTTATATGTGGCTTAATCACTTCCCAATTTCTTATCTAACTTTTATGCTGTCATTTGTGGAAAAGACCACACTTCTCCAATGGCATGGTCATAGAACTGTTTGATATTTTCTCTGTTTCCTATTTCATCAGTCTATGTCTGTCTCTATGATAATAACATGGCATTTTGATTATTGTAGCCTTTTGGTGAGTTTTGAAATCAAGAAACTGAGTTCTGGCCTTGTTGTTCCTTTCCAAGATTAATGGTCTATTTGGGATCTCTTCATCTTGTTTTGCATCCTGAACAAAATGTAGTTGGGATTTTTGAGAGTGGTTGTATTGAATCTATGTCATTTTCAGTAATAAAGTAACATCTTAGCAACATTAAATCTAGAAAGAGAGGATGTGTTTTATCTTTAATTTATTTCAAATATGCCTTCTTGTATTCATCGTACAAAGCTTTTACCACTTTGGATATATACACTCTGCATATTTTGATTTTTTTTAAATCAAAATTTCATGAGTTTTTCAGATTGTTCTTTATTAGTGAAAAAAAACTGGGAATGTGTTTTGGTGTCCTATTACTTTGCTGATGTCATTTGCTGCTTATTATTTATTTCTTCCTTTTGTGTGGCATATTAGGGTTTTCAAATGCACGGTCACATCACCTCTTGGTAGAGAAGCAGATCATGTTACTTCTTCCTTCCAATTTTGAATGTCTTTCTTTTCTTTTCTCGTCTAATTACACAGTACTAGAATGTCTAGTACTATGTTGACTATCTGTGACAAAGAAGAGCATCCTTGTTTTCTTTAGTCTCTCGTGTCACTACTTTCACTGAATCCTATAAATTTTAATGTCTCTGTTAAAAAAACTAGTCTCTATATTTTTTAACTTTTTTGTGTTTCTTTTTCTTCTTTGATCCAGTTTTTAGGTGTGTTTAATATCTGCAAATTTGTGTTTTTTCAGTTTTCTTTATGTTTTAAATTTCATCCCATTGTGGCTGATAGAATATTTTGTGTAAGAATTGCTTGATAATGACTATTGAGACTTAATTTGAGGTTTAAACACCCTGGAAAACACCCCTAGTCCTACTTCACAAGAATGAATATGCTGCATTACTGTTTCGAGCATTCTTAACGCTCATTAGAGCCGATACTTTATGCTGTTGCTCAAATTCTCTGTACTTACAACCTTCTATCTTGTTTTGCTCAGTTTTGAGAACAGGGTTTGCAGTTTCCAGCTCTTATAGTGGGACTGTTTCTTCCTTCAGTTCTTCAGGTTTTTTTTTAAATTAAATATTAATTTTTTGAATTTTTGTGCTTGTCTATGTTGCCTGGTGAGCATCCTTCTCAATCTCCCCTCACATGTTATGCTGGTTTATAATGAGGTGTACCAATGTTTATCTTTTTTCTTGTATTGTCATTTTAATTTTTAAATTTTTATTTATTTATTTATTTATTTATTTATTTATTTATTCATTTTTGTGCGAATGTGGGTGATGTCAGAAGAGTCAGGAAAGGGCATTAGAGCTGGAGTAACAGAAGTTGTGGGGCTGCTTAGTGTAGGTCGGAACCTGATCTTGTGGTCTGGAAGAATAGTGAGTGCTCTTAATTACTGAGCCTTTTTTTTCTGGTCCCGGAAGTGAATTTAAATAAAAACATTAATGTGTGTGTGCCTGCGCGTGCTTTGTGACTGTGAACACACATATGTGGAAATCAGAGGATAACTTTTTGAGTTGCAGCTCTCTTTGCACACTTATAGAATGTCCCAGGATTGAATTAAAGTTGTCAAACTCCTTAGATGCTGAGCAATCCTGCTGACCCAAACATTTATTAATATTTAATGTTTTGTTATGTTTCTCACGCATGTTTTAGGTTTACATTCTTCCTTTTGTCTGAGAAGATCATAGTCCCAACCCCTGTGCTATGTTGATTATTAATTCCATGAAATAAAGTCTTCCATTCTCTGCTTTTGCCTCTGAATCGATAGCATCCGGTAGCATATGGTTAAATCACGTGTTTATTTATTCTGCAGTATCCTGATTATAATGCTTAACATAGTTGCATTTGTAGAGATTTCCAGTAGAGATAAACTTCTGTAAGTTTTCACATGTCTGTGTGTCCTCACCTCCTTTCCTGTATTATGTCTTTTATGTAATTGATTTTCTTATTGTAGTGAAAATTTTATATTCACCTCTCATTTATATTTGCATAAATTTTATACATGTTCCCTTTGTGGATACTGTGAAGATTATATTTAATGTCATGAAGTTAAAACACTTTAATCTGAATTCACACCAACTTGATATCAACTTGTGAGAATCATGATCCTTTAACAGCTCTGGTTTCATTTGCATTTGTCTTAAAATTATATTTCCACAGTGTCTTCTCCAAATAATTCCTTTTAATGCTTTAGTCTCCTAAATTACATAGAAAAAACCCTGTGAATTTATAACCCAAAGTTAAAATAAGTGTATATTTTTAAAATCATTAATGTGTTGAGGCAGTAAGTATAAAAATAGACTAGTGCTTAGAGTCAAGTATGCACTTATCTTTATTGAGCTCTTTACAAAAATTATATTTACATGTATGTGTGTTTTACTCAAATGTATATCTCTTCACCAAGTGTGTACCTGGTGCCCACAGAGGCTGAAAGCGAAAGAATAGTGTTGGATTCCCTAAACCTGGATTTATAAATGGTTGTGAGCCCTCATCTCTTTGTTAGCAACTGAACTTAGGTCTCCTGAAGTAGCCGTCAGTGCTCTTAACGGCTGACCCATCTTCAGCCCTATTTTTTCTGTCTATCGTGTCTTGAGCATTTCATCAAGGAAAACACCAGGGCAGTCCACTTCCCCAGTGTTTATCTATGTTGAATATAAGGTTATGGTTGACAATTTCTTTTTCTTCTTTTTTAATTTTAGAACTTTGACTCTTTCAGCCTCTGACCTCTCACCACCAGATAGGTTGATTAGAAATTCATTGGTAATCTTATCAAGGGTCCCCGTGTCTCACAAGCTGCTCTGCTATTTCTGATAAGATCCTCTCAGTTTTTTAGAAGGTTAATTGCAATGTGTTGTCAGTAACTTGTAGCTTCTTGAGCTTCAGAAATTTTTATTTTATCTTTCATTAGTTTCCAACAGTCTTAGCCATGATTTCCTCAAACACTCTGCACCCTTATCTCCTTTCCTTCTGAATCTATCTCAAGCGCATGTTGTTCCATTTGTTGGTGTCTCTCAAGTTCATGCTCAGTTTTTAAGCCATGTTCATTTTTTTAAAGAACCTTTTTTTCCTGTTTCTTAAAAGAACATTTTCTGTTTATGTTCAGTCTTTCTTCTAGCTGCTTGGATCTACCTTTGAATCATTCTTACACATTTTTTAACTTAGTTGAGTATTTTTCACTCTATAATATTTTGTTTCTTTTATGTTTTCTCATTATGTTTCCATTTTATGAATACATTTTCACTCTATCCACACTTTTCTTTTGTCCTTTAAGTATCTTTAATTTGTTAGACAGTCATCAGCTTTCTGTCAGAGAAACTTCATATTGGTTTTTTGTTTCGTGTGCTTGTTTGACTGCGCCAGCTTGGCTGTTTGTGTGGTTGGAACTTTTGGTTACAAATAGGACATTTATAGGGAGGCAGAGGCAGGTGGATCGCTGTGAGTTTGAGGCTAGACTGGTCTGCAAAGCGAGTCCAGGACAGCCAAGATTACACAGAGAAATCCTGTCTCAACAAAAAACAAAACAAAACAAAAAAGCAAGAATAGACAAACAAAAAATAAAGAAAACTAAATAGGATTTTTACATCTGCAAATAAAAATTATGTCGTGTTCAGTTTTTTCCCTACTATGCAAATGTAACTCAGAAACCATTCTCTTCTTCTTTGACTTTTGACACATTCTATTTTTATTTTGTCATACCTATTTTTTTCTCATGGTTAGCTAGAGTGGAGAACATGTATTTACTAAGTGTCAGTTTCTGTGCAATCCATGATTTGAAGGGGGGAAATTCAGTGTTTATCCCTATTGCTGGCTGTGAAGTCAGCAGTAGAACCTCGGAACCGTCGGGGGGACAGTGAGGCAACGAACCCGAGTTGTGTCATCTATCTGTTGCTGCTTCTACTTACTTTCTTAGAAAGTATTTTTTTTTTCTTTTTCTGGGCTCCGTTTGTGCCATGAAGACGTTCTGGGGCTTGCTATTGGGCGTTACATAGGAGTTGAGAATGTTGGGAACCACGAAATTCTAATTTGTTCACCTTGACTTTTCTAGAAATAGTGCTGGTAGGAAATCTAGGTTTTAATAGGAGAGCAGAGGAGATGAAAATGCTTTGGAGCCACCTCTTTTCCTGTTTAACAAGGGCACAAATATACTTTCAAGACTAAAAAGAACAAAGAGTCTAAAAAGAACAAAGAGTCTCAATTCAGAGACAGCTCTGCCAATCAGTACTTTTTATTTTAGTTCTCTGAGAGCTTCATACAAGGAGTTTTAATAATATCTACCCTTTTCTAAACTCTTGTACTTCCATCTCCCCTTTGGTATGTTCATTGTGTCATTTTTTTTTAAACCTTCAAAAATAATTTGTGCTGTCCAAATTTCTAGACGTGGTATCTCTCTCTGTATTGTAGTTGACTTACCAAGAGCTACATTCTTAGAGAAAACTCCCAACAGCTAAAACTTGGCAATATCTCCCCAGGTATTCTGAATCCAGCTCCTCTGTCCACGCTGGTATTTTATCTGGCTTGGCCTTGCGTATGACTCTTACACAATGCCACAACTTCTGGGAGTTCATGTGTGCAGCTGCTAGCATGTCCAGAGGGTCATTCATTGCCTCTTGATTTTTACATTCTTCCTGTCCCTCTTCATTCCTTAAGGAGAGCTGATAGTATATGTGTTTCCTTTCAGGCTGAATATTCTTTAGTCTCTTATTCTTTGCACCTTGGCCAGTTGTGGGTCATGTGTAAATTTATACCTCTTCATTGAACTTTTCTAAGCCCCAGGATCCTTTTGTGTAAACATAGGCTACCATTTTCATTTCTTTCAAAGTGTTGTCTTGGTAATGTTTTGATAATGCATGCCAACTGTTGAGTCTATTTGACTGTATCACTTTATCTATTTAATTCAAAAATCTTTGAAATCTTTTCTAGTACAGATCACTCAAACCAGTGAAAGGCTGAAGGGTTTAAATTTACTTTTCCTGTGCACAGATTCACCAGGAATGGAGTGAATGAATATATAATTAGCCTATTATTCCCTTAGGGTCTCATTGTTAATTTAGGGTCACCATATTCATCTATTAAAGTCATTTTAAATCTAAGTACATCAAACTATAAATTTAACAATTTTCTGCCCATTTTTCTTGCAGTTGGTCAGTTGGTCATCATCACATACAAAGCCGCCTGGCGATATAGTCAGTTCTGCCAAATTTCGTAGTGGTAAAAGGATTTGCCCATGCCTTGGTTCTGCCAGGGATAAGAAGAGGAGCCCAGAGGTTTCTCATAGAAATGATCTTTGTTAGACACAAATACCACTATTAATTATGTAGAAAATAGGAGATGTCCCCCAAAACCTGAAAGTAATTTTCAGAATTTTTTCTCCTTACGCCCCATGCCTGCTGGAAACAATGGAGCCTTATTATATAGAGGTCAGGTGGCCTCTTCTGGGATGCCGTGCTCTGCTGCAGAAATCAATAGGCTTACGGGCCCTGGCAGCACTCTTCTTTCTGAAGGCCTGAAGGTGTTGACAATAGGAAGTTGTTTTTAGGGTGACTAATGTTGTCTATGAATAAACTAGATCACCAAGTCTTTGTCTGGAGGGATAGGAATTTTAATCCAAACCTTTCTTAAGAAGTTTCTTTAGACCCAAATGGAAATCCAGTTTGGACCTTTCAAATATACTGGCTCCTTTTTCTTTGCTGTGATTTTTCTAGAGCTTTCTGGTGCCTCTCCTTTAAGCACAGGGTCACACTGACATATCATTAACTTTACAAACTCAGACACAAGTCGTACCTATTTCAATGGTTGCCACTCTTTGTGAATCTATTTGCAAAATCACTAGTAACTGTTTTGACCAGATCTCACCAGGAATAGATTTCTTTTTTTT
>CM053754.1:46662780-46678089 GCA_028658305.1 Pachyuromys duprasi
TGTTTACCGGCTGACCCCTCCTCTCTTTCTGAATTTTCCATGCTGGGGTTCCTTAGGGCTGAAAGCCTAGAAGCATTTGTGAAACACTGGGAAAATTAACAATAAAGAAATGTGGCTTCATCCCCCTTTTTTTCGTAATTGGAAATACCCGTCAGCTATGTAAAAGGAGGGGAAAGAAAGGCAGGTTAGGCTCCAGTCTTCGTTGTTATTTCAGTGGGGAGGGAAGCAGGGAGATTCCCTGCCCTACCGGTTTAGCAGAGAGACTGGAAGTCTGTCCATCACCCACAGGGGCCTTTCTTGTCTTGGCTTGTTTTGGAGCTGGTACAAGGGCTGAGAGTCTTAACCCTGTTTAATTTATGTAGCTTCAGAAAGAAAGGTTGTCAGGGCCCACTTGATGAGGAAAGAGGAAGAGGAGCAAATGAGACTGGGGACATGTCTGAACCTCCTCCCTCTGCGCTGTCACCCTGCTCATCAGGTAAGAAGAAAAACAGATTAAAGCAAGGCCTTTGTTTCCAAATTCCAGGCTTGCAAAGGATGTATTATGATACTCATTTCAAAATATGGTTACATCTTGAAAGCATTTTTGTTAGAGAGGCATATTATCTTTAACAATGAAGCAAGGAAGAAAGCTTGGTTCTTTACAGTAGACGCTTAAAGTACCTTTGCATATATATGTGTGTATATATATATACATATATATATATATCTTTTTACATTAGCATTCAGAAATTCTTGGCAGGAACAATAGGCATGGTTCAAAGTTCACGTCATAATCATAAGCAGACTTCTTCGTCTCCCCCCTTCAGTTTTTTTTTCTTGCTGTGTTTGGAGGGGGTAGAGTGAGGAAAAAAGGGGGTTTACGTTTAAACATCATTCCCCCAGGATGATGCCTAATTTCATAATAGGATAGTTTTATTCAGAGTTAACTACTTTGGTTTGGGCTCTGAATGATAATGGCAGAAAATATAAAGTAACATTTTAAAAGCCCAGACTGAAAGGCAGAGCGCGGCTTAGTGAAAGCATATGTTCCTGGTGGGACCTCACAACCGCACTCCTTCGCGCTCTTGCCAAATCACGCTAGTTTCTGAAGCTCCTATTTAAATTCCCCAGGCAAGGCTCTCAAGGCTGGCTCTAGGTTTCTGCCATGCAGTATTGAAGGGGAGTCCTTAGAAAGCTTGCCCGTGAAGAACCAAACTCTTGTCTGCGTAAAAATTCATCTTCAGGTTAGCGTTCAGTTACAGAGTTCAGGACTCCATGCCACCGACAGGAACAGAAAAGAACATCTGCTCTTGGCACTGCTCTGGGTGGTGACAGCAGCCACAGCGCTGCGCACGCGCACACGGGCAGAGCTTCTGCCAGCTCTGGTCTGAGAGGAGTTAGACTTGATGGCGGTCCACCTTTGGAGGACTCTGAAATGCCATGTGATCAGGGCTCAATCTCACAGAAAGACTGTTAAAATCATCCTGCCTGTGTCTCCTTTTCTTTAAAGGACTAAAATCCAGAGTAACTGTTTCAGTGCTTTATAAAACCCGGAGCCAGGAATACACCCTGACCCCGAGTGTCCCCATTATAAGTGTCTGTGGTCACTTAAGAAAATGGCTGCTTTGTAGCCTTCGGTTGTGCCTAGTGAACATGGCTTTTTGCTGTTGCTTTTTTTCTTCTTCTTCTTTTCAGGCTCTGTTGAATAACTGTTTATGATTTTGATAGTTCTCTCTTGGCACCTCTGAATTTTTTACTGCTTAATTATCATATCCATCACTATAATGAATAAGGTGATTATTCCACCCCACACAGGCCTTTGATATTGTTTACCCACCCACATTGAAAAGCAGACTACACTGAACAGTAGACAGGCATTAAGCTTGGAACTATTATGGCTTGGAGATCTTTCTGAGTCTTTTTTTTTTTTCTTCCTGCAATGCAGAACTCAAGAAAATAGAGAAAAGACCCTGCTGATGCACCACAGCTGTGCATGCACACAGTTCCCCTGTCGAAACTCCACGGCTGCGCGCGCGCGCACACACACACACACTCACACCCTGTTCATAGTCCAGGGCTGTACATACATACTTCCCTTGCACACACATACCTCCTCTGTCCACACTCCATGGCTGTGCACATGCTTTCACTCCAGTGCCGTTGCTCAATAGCTGTAGGGTTTGGCTAGTCTAAGCCTCTGTCTCTGAAAACAATAGAATCACACTGTAGCATTTCACTCAGAGAAGAGGGTTTGTATAGGGAAACAGATTCCATCTTACCACACAAAGCATGGCTTACTTAAATATCGTTCTACAGAAGCACAGTGAGTTTAACTCCACAAGGTCCTCATACTTGCTTCTCATTTTTCACACCATACTTGCCTTATGCTGTGTCACCCATGAACTTGTTTGTTTATATTTACACAAGACAGGAGAATGGTAATATCCCCTCCTGCCCCCCACCCCGCCTTCATCCACATCTCTATTTTTCATTTGGGGTCTATTGATCATCTAACTGCCTTGCTTTCTCTTTCTTTTTTCTTATGTCAACTTATCTTTCATATTTTGTTCAAGTTTTACTGAAGATCTGAACACTTGTTGGACAAGTGGCTTAAATTGTGTACACGAGCACAGGTTACATCAGAGCACATGTCAGCTCTCTGTTTTGAAGTAATGTGCCTCATTTTCCTGTTTCTGTTCTTCATCTATAAAGCTGGGGTAAGAATCATCCCTAAAACCCAAACTGTTAGAGGGTCCAAGGGTCCCATGCAAGTGGTGTAGAAGGGCATTCCGACAACTACTTCTCATTGCATACTGGGCTTCTTTGCTAGCCACACAGCCTGAAACTCTCTCAGGCAAGGAGTCTGTGTTCTGCCTTTTAGTTCTTGCCACTGGATGGATCCCTTGTCCCCTGCTGTAGAAATGAAAGGTGATGGGTTCTTGATCTTCCTGTTGGGAAGGGTACACATTTGTATTCAAGTTGAACTTGGCCTTCAAGAGGAAAAAATACTCAAGTTTTCTTTTTCCCTGTGATTGACAAATAAAACTCTTTCCAGTGATTGGAGCTTTGCCCTATGCTGCTGAAGCACACTGTACTTAAAACAAGCCATAAGTGTGAAAACATTTTCTTCAAATATTGAATTTCCTGAGCTGTCGTTGTCATTGTAATACAGAGATATGATGTCTATATCAATTTCACGGGAAATATGAAGAGACTGTTCTAGCATTTAAGTTGTAAAAGGGGGGGAAAATCTTGCAAAGTCCCAAGCCAGGAAGCACCATATCCAAGCTCCATGTACTCAGCAGTGCCTCTAAGGAACTGTATGTGGTTCCTATAGCAAGCAGCTGCACTTGCATGCAATTGAAGTGAATGTGGATAATGACGAGTGGTATACAGCGCAGCACAGTTGCTGGAAAGATACCTAGTACTAGTACTCTTTGATTTGGCCACGTGTGCATAACTTGCTGAGCTACAACAGAAGATCAGTAGGTTGGTCAAAAAACAAACAAACAAGGAAACAAACAAAAAACCAAAGCATGGATTTGTTTTGTTTACAAAGCAACATTTGTTGTTTCTTTTTTTCCAGTTTTGCCTTTTAAGTACTTACAAATTCCTTTTTGTCTGTTGTATTCCAAAACAAAGATTAAATACTAGATGCTAAAAGAACAAGCTCTGCAACCAGAATGCCTGGGCATGAATCCTGATGGTTCGGCTGGTCGGCACTGGATGTTTGTGCATGTTTGTGTCTCCTCTAGCCTTTGAATTTCTAACCTGTGCTCTGGGTCAAGAATAATAACTACTGGGTAGTGGTATGAAGTTGAAATGAAGCACTATATGCAGTTGAACTCCAACCATAGATTATCAGAGAAGTAATGTTATTATCAAACATGTACAGCGTTGACCATCATCTTCTTTACTCTTGAAACTAAATATATGGTACTGAAAATTTGAATGTGCCCCTCCTCCCCCAAATGTATGTGACTTCTTCCCCCTGTTTATTCTGTTAGCAGATGTCTTAATATAAATGTAATTTTGGTCTCTTCAGCTGTTGGGAAGTTTTTCTTTTAGGAGATTGTTCTAGGAACATTCTATGGATAGTAACTGTGGCGTCTCTTACATAACCTAGCATAGCAGTCACAAACCCCTCACATCTTCCTCTATACTTAAAACCTCATCTATATTACTTTAATAGGCCATACAATGTAAGTGTTGGTGAATTACTGTTGTAGTGTACAGTAGCAGGACAAAAATCCATGACAGTTTACATGGGATTTTTCTCACAGATTTTGATCCATAGCTCGTTGGATCTATAGATCTTGTAACACCTGGTGTGGAGGACTGATGGTCTTTTTAAAACCCTCTCTGTTTTGAGATACCTGTGAAGGACTTTAAAGCTACTTCAGAATTAGGTCCAGCTTCCCAACATGCAGAACTGAAGATTGGTAAGAAAACTGGTGAGCTTGTCAAGACCATAACTCAGCTACAGAGCTCAGCTCTTAAGAAGGTGGACACACACTTGTCATGTAAGCTTGGATAACTGTGAGGGTGAAAGGCTTACTGTTCAAAATTACATTGCAACTGTAGGCAAGCACTACAGTCATCGTGGATAAAACTGGGTAAAAGCTCATCCTGTGAGTTTGTGCTGCTGCTATTTAAACATTTTTAAAGACTTTAAAAATATGTATATGTGCTTTGTCTGCATGCAAGTGTGTGTACCACATGTATGTCTGGTGCCCTTGGAGGTCAGAAGAGGACACCGTTCCACCTGAAACTGGTGTTAAGGATGGTTGTGGGTTCTGGAAATTGAACTGGGGTCCTCTATAAGAGCAATAAGTGTTCTTAAATGCTGAGCCATCTCTCCAGCTCCATTTTTAATGTAATACGTTACCCCCAATTAGCACCCAAAGTAATTTTAGTGCCTTCATACTTTTGTGGGTAGTTTAATGACAGCACAGTGGGCAATAATCTCAGCTCTAGGGTGTCTAGATTTGGCTGGGGATGGTAGAATGCCTTCTTTGAGGCCACAGTTCTGGTAGTTACTGGAACTCATCAGTTGTTCAGCAAGTGCCATTTGCTTTGGTTAGAATGGCATATCTCTATTCATCAACACGAGAAAAAAAAAACACTAAAGAAAATGAGGATCATGCAGGGATCCTGCAAAAGGAAGTTTAGGCCTCCACATACCACAAAAACAGCTAGCACTAAAACATCTAAGTATACAGCACGTGACAGCTAGGGTTTTATGGCAGACTCGACCTTAACTAACACATGGTAAATCATATACTTTAAATGCATTAATTTTTAAACATTCTTTTCTTTTTGATGGTCCATGAGAAAAAGAAACATCATGTTTGCTACCAATAGACCCATCCACAGTGTCAATGTTACCAGTGATCACTGCTGTCCTTAGCGGAGAGAAGAGCTCAGGTTCAAAGACTTCAGTGCTCAGTACTAGTTCTGAATGACTGATGAACACTTTTGGTCTCATAGTATATTCTTTTTATTGGCTTAAGATTTTGATAAGAATTGTGTTCTTGGGCAGAGTGCAGGGAATCTTATGAAAGAAGTGGGAAATAGTAAGATCTGGAGAGGACAGGAGCTCCACAAGGAGAGCAACAGAACCAAAAAAATCTGAGCACAGGGGACTTTCCTGAGATTGATACTCCAACCAAGTACCATGCATGGAGATAACCTAGAACCCCTGCACAGATGTAGCCCATGGCAGTTCAGTGTCCGACTGGGTTCCATAGTAATGGGAACAGGGACTGTCTCTGACATGAACTGTTTGGCCTGCTCTTTGATCACCTCACCCTGAGCAGGGAGCAGCCTTACCAGGCCACAGAAGAAGACAATGCAGCCAATCCTGATGAGACCTAATAGACTAGGATCAGAAGGAAGGAAAAGAAGACCTCCCCTATCAGTAGACTTTGGGAGGGGCATGTGTAGAGAAGGAGGAGGAAAGGAGGATTCGGGAGGGGAGGAGGGAGGGTGCTACAGAGGGAATACAAAGTGAATAAAATATAATTAATAAAAAATTAAAAAAAGAATTGTGTTCTGTGATATTAAACTATCAAAGTATATTATGATATATTATTGAACCTGTGAAGTTATATATTATATATTCCCATCAAATGGATATGCATACCAAGGTTGGTAAACATATATGCACACATATGTATATGTACATGCACATATACATGCCTATGTATATAATGTAGTCACATTTTTTATAATAATAGAATGAATACACTAGGAAGTGTTAAAGTTTTGTGTAGTGTTTTGATGGGGACCAGAGACAGGGATTCAGAAAAGGGTGAGTTAGAGCTGCTGCATGTCTCTATGCATAGTCACGCATCTGGGAACAGAGACAACAGGTGCCAGGGGGAGGTCCACCAAAGGAGGCCTGGAAGATGGAGCACACAGTTATCATGGGGTAGACCGTGTGTCCCTGACCTCACTCCTGGGCCGCTCAGGTCAGTTAGCTGGAAGAACAGAGCACCCAGATCTGCCCTTCTGTTCAGGAAGAACTGTCATCTAGTCTAGGCTGCAGGAGGCAAACCAGTACATTTCCCTGAGAGATGAAAAGCAGTTCTATGTTGGCTCATAACTAACAACTGAAAATGGAAAATTACAACCTTAGTAACTGAAAATGCCCAAGAGAATTTGAAGTCTGCCCAGGGTGATACAGTAATCTGTCCAAAGCACAGGCAGATTTGACACAGCAAAAGGGGGAGCCATTTGGGAAAATAAAATTGCCTCTTGTTTCTATCAGCACTGAGACAATTCCGTGAACTACTCGGCCACCAAACTAACAAACAAAACTATAAATATAATTGTTTAATGTATATAATATATGTTATACTAATATATATTTATATATAGCAGTGGGACTCAATAACAGCAAAAATTAAAACACTAAGCCAGTAATGAAGTGTGCCAAAAAAAAAAAAAAAATCACGCCATGGCATAAGGATAACTAAAATTTGGAAAAAATTCTTAAATTGCAAATAATGACAAAATTCCCAGCATAATGCCTAAAATGCGTTCCAACTGAGTAATTTTTCTTGACTAAAACATTGCCAGTTCTGCGTAAAGCTACAAAGTTTCCATACTGTGAGGCAAAGAAAAGGCTAACCTTGCAGTCCCTGCCTGTGACTATCACAGATTCTGCGATCAGGTTCCCGGAGAGCTGGACTTGTGATTAGACTGAAATTCGGTTGTCTCTGGAAGCTGGGGCTCTGGGTAACAAAGTGAGGCGTAGCAGGGACTCGTCCAAACACCGAGGAGGAAGGTAGATTCCCAGAAAAAAAAAATGCCTGTAACACAAGACGTTCCATGACCTTGTCCCTGACTCTTGTTCAGACTGTTTTTCTTTGTCCTTCCTTCTTTCCCCTCCTCTGTTGCCTCTCACCTCTAAAACCTCCCACTTAATTTTGAAGCCCCTGAGGTATAGCTGGCTGCTGGGACAGAAAGGCCCCTCCCGTTAGGCAGGACTTAAGGTGTCTGATGACAGCAATGATTTGTACAGACTGCTCACAGAGTTAAAAAGGAATATTCGCAGAAGGATTTAAGGAGAAGAGTGTTTTACTTTCAAGAATAAGCTGTCTGTGTCAGGCCTGTAGCTCAAGCCTTCATCATAGCGCCTGACGGGCAGGGGAGGTGGACTTCTGCAAGTTCAAGGACATAGTGGTCCACAGAAAGTATTTCAGGTCAGCCACCAAAGCAGAATGAGACCTTCCCTCAAAACAAACCAAAAAACGCAAACAGAAGAGGGACAATACATGATCTGCATGCACTTGTTTACTGTGAAATTGATGTTCTGGAAAATGTAGGCTAGGAAAAAGACTTTTCTTTCTTGTTTCTTTCTTTACTCATTTTCTCTCTTCTTTTTAGATGGCTTTGGGTTCACATCTCATTTTCATGAATACTGGGAATCTGACATGGTCTCAAGTTAAATAAACTCTGAGCTTCAGCCTTGTCCTGTGTTCCCAGTGGGTACTCATACTTTCTTCGTTGGTTGTTAAAGTGTCAAGTGAGCATGGATAGGGGACACAGCCCAGTACCTATGCCTGCTTCATGTTCAAGGAACTTTGGTGACCATCCCTGTCCTTCCAACCCTGAGGAAGACAGTGACAGTGGGAGATTTGTATGTATTTGCGCATGTTACACACACCAAATATATATGTATGTGTATATACGTATTTACATCTGCATATTTATATTACCATATGTAAATAATCAGATAAATCAATGTAAATTCAAAATACTGGAAATAATAAGAAAACAATCTTCCAAAATTCCTATCAAATTAGAAATAAAAACCTTAGTTCTGGGAATTCAGAAATGAATCCAAACAATCAAAAACAGAAGGGGAAAAACAACAATACACATGCAGTGTTTCTTGGCAGATGTGTCCACGTTTCTCCTCAAGGAACCCCTATGAAGACTGGGTTCCCTTTAAGAGTGTGCAAGGGTCTCGGTCACGGTCACGGCAGAGGATTGGGCCCTCACTGCAGTGCTGTCAAAGGCCCTTGCTCTTTTCTCTTTTCAAGTCTGTCCTACAAATCTCCACTCTTTCTTTCTCTTACTTCCTCCCAAATCTTCAGTGACAGGGACAGCTGCAGCCCCTTCCTCCCGCCCTACCATTCAGTGCGGAAGGCTGTTGCCATTGGAGACCTCCCCAGCTCCCACAAGCTCGCTCCGTCCAAGAACGTAGGTGGTGGACTTAAAGTAGCAGAAAACAGTCAATAATTAGGAAAACAGATTTTTCAGCCAAACCAAGTAACTAAAGCTTGGATTTCATATCTGAGATGTTGGTTGTGCTAATTAATTAGCACAAAAATAATGGTCTGTGAGGAAGCACGACTGTATAAACTTTTGGCTGGACCTAGCGAAAATGAACAATAGGCACGGGGAAATGCTAATAGCAAAGAGAGGCATTCTAACAAAGTTTTACAGTATGTGGTTTAGGGTCCTCAGGGCGAACATATGCATTACACATCTAACCCCACACTGAGAAAATAATCCCTAATGCTGGTTCCTCAGCTAGTCCTATTAAAAATGCTCCAAAATAGAAAGCCTGCCAATTTCAGACTAAGAATAAATGGCTCATGGTTCCTTCTGAAACAGCATCCAAGATTCATGTTCTCAGCACTGCACACAAAATCACTGGAGGAGGAACTGCTCTGGTTTCTGGGGAGCCAGAAAAACCTCACATGCTGATGCAGCCTCATTCATTTCAGGCAGCGCACCCAAAGGCCTGTGACCATTTGTGAAGCTTCAGTTTTGATTTCAGTTTAAAAGAGGCCAGGCTCCACCTTTGCCTTTGTTAATATTCATTCAGTTTCAGTTTGGGATTCCTGATGGAGGGACTCTAAAATGAACTCCGAACTCTGTAGGAGGTCACTTTGCAAAATCTCACGTCAATATGCAGCAAGAGGGCATCCAGTCAGTGTGTGACCTGTGCTAGGTTTTGAGGAAGACCTGAATGCCCAATTAATGCGCCTAGAATTTGGACACGTGGATAGTTTCTTCTGGCCTTACATAAATTATTGCACAGTTAAATAACTATTGGTACATGAAAAGATGCGAATGAACATATGTGAGAAAAGACATGAAAAAAATTTTAAATTGTTTCAAACGTGTGTGTGTGTGTGTGTGTGTGTGCACGCGCGCGTGCACTGACTAAGGAAAACATTTGGATTTTGAAATTAAGTCACAATCTCAGTTCCCAGTTGTGAGCATCTGATGGTCCCTCTGGCTTTCTCATGCCTGGATGTCCCCGTCAATAGTGTTGAACTGTTGCACTCCTCCATACTATACGGAAGTGAAGATCAAACAAAAGGGACGATAATGGATAACATGTAAGGTGATGTTAAAATATTACCATGAATCAGTTATTTACTTTCTTAATTTGAGAGTCTGATTTTGCAAACACTTGGCATTGACCTGTTCCCCGAATCTCGGGGAGGCTGTAAATACTACTTCTCACTGAGTGTCTGATGTGTTTTCTGGTCGGAAGCTAGTAGAGCTCTGCCAGGGCTACACACCTGCCTGTACAAGCAGCTACAGCTGCTTGTGGCTGTCCCAGCGGGGGAGGGGTGGGGCCCACTTGCATTCGGCAGGGTGAAAACACATAGACAGAACAAAACTGTCATTTCCCAACAGTTTCTGACCTGTTCACTCAAACTCAGGAGTGGACAGCAGTCCTCCACAACAGTGACTTTCAAATTATTAATCCCACATTCAGGGTGACCTTGCTTTCAGAGCTCTCCTAGACAGCCCATTACTGCCTCAGGCTCTTGGTGTTTCTGCATATGACCTACAGATTGTATGACCTTGTCCTCTGAAGGCCTGTGTTCTCAGAAGTTAGAGCATTTAGACATATTCTAAAAAAACTCCTTTGTGTTGGGATTTGGCCTACGGAGAAAAACAACTTTTTTTTTCTTTTGGCTACTTCCAGGCCTGCGTGTGGCTGCATGGTGTTATGTCTACATGTGAACATGGAGAGGACAGGTCTCTATTTCCAAAAATAAACAATTATACATACAGAGACAATCCATGCAATTTCTTTAGGATGTGTTTCAAGAAGCCATGCCAGTACAAATACTGTCCAGTATTTTTCACAACTCTGAATTGGTCATTGAATGTGTCATTTCACAACGATCCTACCCTAAGTCGAGTTCCTTACAATATAACAGTGTTCCTTTTTATTTCAAAGCCTGGCCTGCTTTCTACCTTTGACCCCTTTTATGTGTGGCAAAGGGAATTATAATTCAGTTGTGTTTCACATGCTGACAACTTTGACTTCATCTCCTTGGAATTTTGCCTGGCAAGTGAATGAAGGGCTGACATTAGGTTACATGTATGCTGCACTCTACAATGAAAAGAGACACAGGGCTGCCCCACTGGCTACAAAGGTACTCAGTTTCCTCCAGTTCCTGTAAGTAATTCTCAACAATTACATCTGCTGCTGTATTTTATTCATAATGAAATTTCAAGATCAGACTAATAACTGCACATCTCAGTTTTTCAGCGAGTGCAAGGCTGAAAGAAGAAAATGAGCAGCCTAAAGCTGTATTAGTGTTACTCTCCCTTAGTCACTGTGTACGTTTTGTCTTAAAGACCGTGACTAAAAGAGGCAAAGACATCCTTGTTGAACGTCACATACACATCTTCAAGAACTAAGTGAGAAAGCTATTGGAGGTAGTAGGGGTTCTAGTGGTCTCTCTATCGGTCCCATATAGCAAGATTTTCTGGAAAGATTCATTCCCTCACTACCATTTTCTATTATAATATCCACCAAATAAGAGGGAAGTAGGCTAACCTATAGAATGATAGAAAACTGGAAGACCACTATAGTAAATATGCAATGTATGTTCTTTGCTCATGTTGGGAAGAGCCTGGTGGATAAAAGGAAAATAAAGGCAAAAGATGAGACTAAACTAGCAAAAATAAAGTATAATCTCACTAGACAAAGACCTTTATTCTTGGTCCAAGACAAAGAGAATTTAAGGCAAAGGAGAAATGGTGTGGCTTTGTGTGCACATTCAATAACAGAGTGATGCAACATACCTCTGACCCAGATGCAATCTTTCCCTGTGTTCCAAATTACAAACAAGCTGGTCTGCAGGGACCAGTACAGTGGGAAACAGATAAGAACATTTCATCACCATCACCTGAGAAGGGTTAAGGGCACAGCAATGCAGTCACACAGTGGCCTGCCAACTTGGCACTTTATGGTCATCATAGCAAACATGTAGACTCTGGCTTTCTTCCTAGGGAATTTAAAATCCGGTGGGTCTGAGATAAGGAAAAAAGGAATTCTTTGAGCTTTTGGGGTGCCTATATTAACAACTGGTGTTTGGAAGCCATTTTAATTAAGTGAACTGAGTGAGGTCTACTGTGAGAATCAGAATATGTCATTTCAGTCTTCTATAGTAATGTTAACGTAGGTCTCTCTATTTTTCATATGGTATTTTGTAAGTCTCTATGTAACTTTAGTTGTAAAAACTAGGTTATGTGGAATATATGTGTATGTATGTGTGTGTATATATATATACACACACAAATTAACGATATTGGTATTAAATGTTTAAAGCTTTAATACCTCTTAAAAATATTCCAACATGACAACCGCAGTCCTATCCAGCTATGATATCTATGAATCACAGCATGTCAAGGTAACTCTTAGGGTCAGGAGAGGCATAGATACCTTGACAATAACCAATAGTTATTGAATTTAATTTAAGACCTGCTTAATGAGGAAAACTTGCCTGCCACAAGAAACTTAGGTACCTACTTAGTGCTAGTAAAGTCATGGATCTTGGAGGAGACCCTATAACCACCACTTTACTAAACCAGCATAATCCTTAACTAATTTCTCTTTCTCTTTCTTTCTTTCTTTCTTTCTTTCTTTCTTTCTTTCTTTCTTTCTTTCTTTCTTTCTTTCTTTCTTTCTTTCTTTCTTTCTTTCTCTTTCTCTCTTTCTTTTACTTTTTTCTCATTTATTTATTTTACATCCTTCCCTCCTCCCCTCCTAGTCCTACATTTTCTCCCTCACCCTCCTCGCTCCTGTTGAAAAGGGGAGCTCGCTTTCTCATCCACCCTTACTCATAAAGTTGCATCAGGACTGAACGTGTCCTCTTCCCCTGCAGCCTGGCAAGACAGTCCTGCCATGGGAAAGTAAACAAAAAGCTAGCAAGTGAGTCTGTGTCTGATGTAATCTCCACTTTCCTTACTAGTGAATCCACTTGAAGCCTAAGTTTACCATCTGCTACATCTTGTAGGAGCCTAGGTCCAGTTTGTGCATGGTCCTTGGTTGATGCTTCAGTCTCAGCAAACCCCTCTGGGCCCTGGTTGGTGACACTGTTGTTCTTCTTGTGGTGCTCATGTCACTTCTGGGTCCTTTCCTCTTTGGTCCCACTATTCCCCAAGGCTCCCTCTGCATCGACCAATGTTTGGCTATGAGTCTTAGCATCTGTTTTAAGGCACTGCTGGATAGAGCCTTTTAGAAGACAACTGTGACAGGCTCCTGTCTACAGGCTTAGCAGAGTATCATTCATATTGTCAGGGGTTGGCACTTTCTGATAGGTTAGGTTTTTGGTTCAGCCAGGCATTAGTTGGGCATTTCCTCAATCTCTGCTCTATCTGCTCTATCTTTATCCCTGCACATCTTGTAGGCAGGGTACATTTTAGGACCAAGTTATTGTGGGTGGCTTGGTGTTGCCCGCCCTTCACTAGAAGTCTAGTTAGTGAATGTTCTCTTCAGTCTGTATGGTCTCTGCTACTAGGAGCCTCTGCTTGAACCCTCCTCATATGCTCCCAGGAGCCTACCTTGACATATGTCTCCAGCTTGTCACAGAGATGTCTGCACCCCCTAACTACGTTCTAGGTAATTGTCTTTATACCCATAGATAAGTATAGTCTCTGCCCCTTATCAAGGAAACAGCTCCCTGAAAGAGATGGATACCATTACAGAAAAAAAAAACAAAAAAACAACACACACACACAACCAACTAAAGTGCAGAGTTGTGGAGTCTAGTCTCAATTGATAACTCTAGAAAACACTCCTGTACCCAAGATTCAAGGAACATTGTAGAAGAAGGGATGTGAAGATTGTGACACAGAGGATGGGGGAGTTTTCTTTGAGATCGTGTATCTTAGTAGAGTCAGAAGCCATAAAGGCTCATCAAGACTCTTTTAACATTTGTTGAGAAAGGATAACGCAAACAGACATGCCGAAGTAGAGGGGAAGAGGATGCAGGAAAAAAAAAAAGACCCAGAAAGGTGAAGGACACCAAGGAGCAAGGCCTCTAAATCAACAGGATTGATGCCCATATGAACCCACAAAGACTGAGACACAATGCACAGGGCTTGTACGGGTCATAGATCTGAAAGAAGAAGTGGAGACAGGCCCCCATCCCGAACACAAAAGCTATCTCCAATGATGACCACTTGTAATTAGAAATTTGATTTTCTCCAAGGAGTCTCATTGTAGAAACAAAGTACTCTTAAGGGTAGGCTGCCTTGCAGCAGTAGATAGCCAACAGAAAATGAGCTCAGTGACATTTCTGGAAGGTCCTTGTCTCATAATGTTGTGTCAGGGCTTTTCTTTTTAACCTTTCAAATTTTATGTTTATTTTATTGAAACACACACACACTTCTTTTTTTCTCCCTCTACATAGATCATTTGTATATCTATTGTGGCTTCCAGTTTAGCATTTTTATAGGATTCCTGAATATGTGAATAAATGGGTCTCTGCTTCTATATCTGTGCCTAAAACTATGCTCAGAGAAGCAACATCTCAAAGATTTCGCTCTATCATACCTTTCTCAGCCACTAGAATATGTTTTCCATAAAAATAAAAGTGAATTTAGAAAGATAATGGTAAGAAGAAAGGGACAAATAAAACTTCTAAGATAACAAAGCGAATCAGCAAAAAGTCATGCATGTGGGCTGGACACGAAGATGCTCATGAACAGAGAGGTGATGAAGGAGCCAGTGAACTTGGCCACCTTAGAAGTTTAATCAGAGGTGTTTATAACAAGTAGACGAAATAAATTCAACTAGAAATTTAAAAACATTTAAAAATGTATGTGGATAAATGTTTTGCCTGCACATCTGCATCACACACACATGAATTGCCTGAGGTGAACAGAGGAGGACATATGATCCCCAGGAACAGGAGTCACAGGTGGTCATTAGCCATCATCTAGGTGATAGGAAACAAATTTGTGTCCTCTGCAAGAGCAACAAATGCTGCTCTACAGCCCCTAGACATTTGCTTTGTTTTGGTTTTTAAATGATGGCTTGGTTAATTCCAGGAAACACAAAAAGGTGTTCAGTAAAAAAAAAAAAAGCATAATACATTGCTTGCTGAGCACTGAATAATATTCACACAATCTAATAATAGAAAAAGAGTGTGATATAGCAAGTAGAAGTAGGAGCCTAATAGAGCTAAAATTCTCCTTGACTAAGATGACTTGATAATGGAAGTAAGCACATGCCATGCCATAGTATCTAGGAAATACGCGTGTTCTTAAAATGGAAATAAATTTTTAAGGAAATAATATTAAAAATTAAAATAGTTATTTCTCCAACAACACATGCTGGCAAGGATGTGGAGAAAGGGAACCCTCCTCTATTGCTGGTGGGAGTGCACACTTGTACAGCCACTTTGAAAATCAATCTGGTATAATCAATGCTTGTTTGGATGAACAAATGGGATGGACATTGAGTGGAGGAGAAAACAAACAACAGGACAGGAGCATGCCAAGGAGGACCTCTGGGGGGATCAATGTAGCGATGTATCAGAGCAGATATTAAGA
>CM053754.1:46678189-46724972 GCA_028658305.1 Pachyuromys duprasi
CAAGCCGGGGAGTGACAGACTGGCTAGATCCCAGGGGAGGGCATTGCAGCCAGCCCTGAGGAGACAGGATGAGCTGGGTTTGGATGGAAGGGGAGGAGGTCCTCCCCTGTTGGTGGACTTGGAGGGGGCGGGGAGGAGGGAGATGAGGGAGGGAGTGGGAGGGTGGGAGGGAATGAGGGAGGAAGCTACGCCTGGGATGCAAAGTACCTAACCTGTGATTGATATAAAAATAAATAAATTAATAATAATAAAAAAAAAAGAAAATCAATCTGGTGCTTTCTCAGAAAAATGGAATAGCCATACTTCAAGACCCAGCTATACCACTCCTGGGCATACACCTGAAAGATGTTCAACCATTCAACAAGGACATTTGTTCAACTATGTTTAAGCAGCCTTATTCATAATAGCCAGGAACTGAAAACAACTTAGATGTCCCTCAACTGAAGAATGGATAAAGAAACTGTGGTATATCTACACAATGGAATACTACTTAGCTATTAAAAACGAGGAAATCATGACATTTGCAGGCAAATGGATGGAACTAGAAAAGATCATCCTGAGTGAGGTAACACAGACCTGGAAAGACACATGGTTTATACACACTTATAAGCTCATTTTAGTCATATAACACAGGGTAGACATACTGCAATGCACAGACCCCAAGAAGATAAGTCCTATGAGCATCTTAGGCTTCATGTGGGCCTACTAGTTAGGGGAGTGGGGGATATCTCTGAAATTGACTATGTTGCCTGCTTTTTGATCACTCCGCCCTGATGGGACTTCCCTATCATGCCACAGGGGAAGAAGAGGAACTCAGTCCTCATGTGAATAGATGAGCTGGGTGTCTGAGTAGAGGGTTCCCCTATTCTGAGGAATAGGGGAGAGATATGGGAGAGAGGACAGTAATAGAAGGGGCCTATGACCAAGATATATATTGAATTAATTGATAAAAAAGATAAAAGATAAAAAACAAAAAATAAAATAGCTATATAAATATAAAAAATGGCTACTTTTCAAGGGGAAGATAAATATTAGAAAGGAATTAGAGTTATATGATATACATGAGAGATGCCAAAAATTCAACCAGAGAACTCCTTCAGCTGAAAAACACTTTCAGCAAAGTGCTGGATACAAAATTAACTCAAAAACTTAGGAAGCCCTCCTGTATACCCAAGACAAAAAGGCTGAGAAAGAAATCAGGGAAACAACACCCTTCACAATAGCCACTGAAAACGTAAAGTACGTTGGTGTGACTCTAACCAAGCAAGTGAAAAAAAAAAACAAAAACAAAAACAAAAAAAACCTTCAAGTCGACGAAGAAAGAAATAGAAGAAGATATCAGAACATGGAAAGATCTCCCGTGCTCATGGGTCAGTAGGATTAACATAGTGAAAATGGCCATCCTGCCAAAAGCAATCTACAAGTTCAATGCAATTCCCATCAAACCCATCAAAATACAAAACAAAATTCTTTACAGAACTTGAAAGAAACATCCTCAACTTCATATGGAAAAACAAAAACAAAAACAAACCAGAATTGCCAAAATGATCCTGTACAACAACAGATTGTCTGGAGGTATCTGCATCCCTGATCTCAAGCTGTACTACAAAGCAATAATAATAAAAATTACATGGTACTGGCATAGAAACAGAATGGTGGATCAATGGAATTGAAGACCCAGAAATAAACCCACATACCTATTGATACTTGATTTTTGACAAAGAAGCCAAAACCATACAATGGAAAAAAGACAACATCTTCAACAAATGGTGCTGGTCTAACTGGAGGTCTATATGTGGAAAAATACAAAAATAGATCCACCTGCACAAAACTAAAGTCCAAGTGGATCAAAGACCTCAACATAAAACCAGACACACTAAATCTGTTAGAAGAAAACGTGGGGGAAGAGCCTTGAACTCATTGGCACAGGAGACAACTTCCTGAACAAAACAGCAACAGCACAGGCTCGAAGAGCAACAATCAATAAATGGGACCTCATGAAACTGAAAAGCTTCTGTAAAGCAAAGGACACTTTCCTCAGAACAAAATGACAGCCTTCAGACTGGGAAAGGATCTTCACTAAACCTATATCTGCCAGAGGGCTAATATCCAGTATATATAAAGAACTCAAGAAGTTAAAAAGCAACAAATCAATTAATCCAATTAAAAATGGGATACATAGCTAAACAGAGAATTCTCTGTAGAGGAATGTGAAATGGCAGAGAAACACTTAAAGAAATGTTCAACATCCTTAGTCATCAGGGAGATGAAAATCAAAACGACCATAAGATTTCACCTTACACCCATCAGAATGGCTAAGATCAAAAACTCAAGTGACAATACATGTTGGAGAGGATGTGGAGAAAGGAAACCCTCCTTCATTGGTGGTGGGAATGTAAACTTGTGCAACCACTCTGGAAATCAATCTGGTGCTTTCTCAGACAATTAGGAATAGTGCTTCCTCAAGATCCAGCTATACCACTCCTAGGCATATATCCAAAATATGCTCAAGTACACAACAAGGACATTTGTTCAACCATGTTCGTAACAGCTTTATTCACAATAGCCAGAAGCTGGCAACAACCCAGATGGCCCTCAACAGAAGAATGGATACACAAATTGTGGTACATCTACACAATGGAATACTACTCAGCAATTAAAAACAAGGAGATCATGAAACTTGCAGGGAAGTGGTGGGATCTAGAAAAGATCATCCTGAGTGAGGTATTCCAGAAACAAAAAGACACACACAGTATACACTCACTTATAAGTGGATATTAGACATATAATATAGGATAAACCTACAAAAATCTGTACACCTAAAGAAGGTGAGCTAGAAGGAGGACCCTGGGTAAGATGATCAATCCTTACTCAGAAAGGCAAATGGGATGGACATTGGAAGAAGGAGAAAACAGGAAACAGGACAGGAGCCTACCTAGAGGGCCTCTGAAAGACTCTACCCAGCAGTGTATTAAAGCAGATACTGAGACTCATAACCAAACTTTTAGCAGAGTGTAGGGAATCATATGAAAGAAGGGGGAGTTAATAAGACCTGGCGAGGACAGGAGCTCCATAAGAAGAACAACAGAACCAAAATATCTGGGCTCAGGGGTCTTTTCTAAGACTGATACTCCAACCAAGGACCATTCATGGATATAACCAAGAACCGCTGCTCAGGTGTAGCCCATTGCAGCTCAGTATCCAAGTGGTACCCTAGTAATGGGAACAGGGACTGTCTCTGACATGAACTTATTGTCTGGCTCTTTGACCACCTCCCCCTAATAGGTGAGCAGCCTTTCCAGACCACAGAGGAGGAAAATGCAGCCAGTTCTGATGAGACCAGATAAGCTAGGGTCAGATGGAAGGGGAGGAAGACCTCCCCTATCTCTGGACTTGGAGAGGGGCATAGGAGGAGATGAGGGAGGGAGGGATTGTGAGGAGATGAGGAAAGGGCTACAGCTGGGATATAAAGTGAATAAATTGTAATTAATATAAAAAATAAAAATTTAATTAAAAAAACAACAAAAAGTAAAGGAATCAGAGGGGACAGTGATTTTTTTCTAGCTATTAGCATATTTTCTTTGTTTTTTATATTTTAAATAACCCTATAATTATTATTTTTATGAAACTACATTTGATTCAAAAATCAGGTTTCAATTAGAGTTGAAAAGAAGGGACAAGAAATCAAAGTAGTTCCCTGAATATTATCTTGACCATCAGTTAGGGGTTGGTATGTAAGTTTTTCCTTTTGCCTTGACCCTGTCAAAATACCTTCCTAGGGCTGGATGTTTCAAATCTACTCTTGTGCTGCACTTCAAAAAAAAAAAATTCACCCACTAAAGCTGACTTCCTGTAGGAAGTTATTAATGAAAACAGGCTTTATAGACTTTGGGATTTTCATGTAAAATGAAGATCTTTGATTGAAGGGGTCTGGGATATGATGAATTAATTTAAACAACTATGTGAGATGAATTTGATGGGCATAACCAAAGGATCCACTCGTAGAAGCTTACATAGTATGTTGGAATTGAAAAATGTTAATGTTTTCCAGAAATAGGCAGCCATTCAGTCACCCTTCCAGTGTGTATTTTAGCATATTTTGGTTTCAGATACTGTACTTGGAGCTGTTGAGGAGATCACATGCAGTCTCAAGAAATTCATAGTTATTGGTTATGGAAGTAAGAGAAAGGGGTCTCATATGAGTGAATCACAGCACAGTATCCTATGCGCCATGGGGAAGAGATAAGGGAGCAGAGAGCTCCTGCCTACTAATCTACATGAACCTGAAGGCTGCATCCTTCATCCAGTCCCACATCTGCCACCAATGAGAGTGCATAAACCTTATGGACTTCCCCCTACCTGGAAACAGCTAACCAACAATCCTGCAAACTTTCCCTTCTTTAAGCATATAAAACATTGAACACAGTGTCAGGTGTACAATAGTCCCTCAAAAGAGTTTGATTTCGTTTACCTTTTCACTTGGACAAGCAATTCTGTTTGTATCTTGACTACACAGCACTGTGGTGGCCCCCTGCATTCCCTACTCCTCTGATTGATTACAGGTATGTGTGGTTATTTCATTGGGAGATTATTTGACATTGCTAAATTACATATTATTTATTTACTCTTTTGTATGTAGGTAGTTATGCCATTTTGAGGGTTTATTGAGCTGATGCATTTAAAGTATTAGCCCAATACATTCAGATGCATTAAACATTGGCATGAATTATTACATGTATTCTGATAGCAGTTAGGGGCATAGGTGTTTGATGTGTGGAAAGAACAGTGCCAGAAAGGTAAATGGCATGTGGGTATATCTCTGAAATTCAGAACCCTCACAAAAGAAACCAGTTAGGCTACAGTCAAAAGAGGGTTCAGTTGTCAACATACAAGTTGAACAAGATGTAAACAGGTCACATTTTACTCTTTTTGCAACTAATGACCAACTTGTTTGTCTTCACAGGAGCAGTCATCCATTTTTTATGTCTAGGGCTAGACTCCAAAGCTATGCGTGAGATACTGATCCCATCATCAAAACACTGTTAAAAGCATGGCCGAAAGAGGCCTTCATAACCCAATCATTTCATCTTACAAGGGAAATTAGAACAAAGGTAACATTTACTAACTACTCCAAGCTTGGGTTAAAGAAGTACTAAAACAGAAAATGACGCAGAAATTTGCAGTAAACTACCAATAAAAGAAATCCAGTTTGTAGCCCCTCATCTCAGAGGGTGGCCAAGTGTGACCAGTTGCAACCATTCCATCTTCCCTGGCGCCAGCTGCTCCAAGGAAGAAGTAGTTGCTGCAAGAAATGCCTGTAGAGATGGAAGCAGGGAACAGTAGGGAGGCAGCCTCGCTGCAGCGGCTTTGCTTCAAAGGCTGAGCGAACATGGGATTGTCCTCTATTGGGCCAGAAGAACTGTCATCCAGATAGTCCGTTCATTATATGCCCAGGAATGCCTGAATATCTGTTTCCCAGGCATACGTCAAAATTTAACAAGATGAAAGTACCAGGAAGGGAAGTCTTTGGGGCTAACGATAAGGCAATGGATTTGGAGCTTGGTGTCCTTAGAAGATAAGCTCCAGGTGCTTGCTCGTTCGTCCCTTCTCTCACAAAGAACAGAACTAAGAGGCATCACAATGGACCAAGAAGCTTGTGTCCCTCAGAGACTATCCTGCTATTGTCCCAGCCTTGGACTTTCCAGCCCCAGATGTATGAGGTGTGAATTTCTGCCATTTGATAAACTACTCAGTTTGTGGCATTTTGTTGTCTGAATGGACTAAGAAGGAGACAGATGCCCCTAGCACAGCCTAGTTCCAGAAGAAGCTGCCTGCTGCTTGGGAAGTGGTTTAGCTCTGGGAGTTTCCCAGGAGGCCAGGATACACTTCAAAAGAGGGAAGGAAGGATGTGGAAGCTTTGGATATCCTTTAGCTTTTAAGATAAGGCAGGCAAAGGAGGTGGTTCTCTCTGCTTCTTGGTCATTTTATCTCTTTTATAAACATGGTACCATAGTAGTTTGCTCAGCCAATCTAAGAAAAGAATAGAAGCAGACATTCCAAATCATAGAAAAGAGCACACACACACACACACACACATACACACACACACACACACACACACACACACAGAGAGAGAGAGAGAGAGAGAGAGAGAGAGAGAGAGAGAGAGAGAGAGAGAGAGAGAGAGAGAGAGAGAGAGAGAGATCAATGTAGACTTAGCGAAGCCTGGTGGAAGGAATTTCAGTTGTCTCTGCTCCTTGTAACTAAAGAAAATGAACTCAGTTACCTGAGCAATGCTGACTTTGCTGCTTTGACAAAATGGTGGCTAATCAGGCTTACTTTGAAAATTGCTGTAAACGAAATAATCAATAGAAAATAAGCTTCAATGAACCCAGCCCATGAGTGGTAGGGACTGGGCAAACATTTACATAGAAGGCAATAGTAGTCATTGGGTTCTCTTTATATTTAGTTATATTTTCTCACCATTGCTATGATCTTAAATGACTTGTTAACCAGAGTGAGAGAAAGCAGACAGGCTAGAGAAGGAAGGAGGCAGGAAAGTGTCAGAAGAAAAAAAGAAAACGAAACATCTTATAAACTTCAGATTTCTGCCAGACGTGGAGGAGCACGCCTTTAATCCCAGCACTCAGGGAGACAGAGGCTGTGAGTTTGAGGCCAGCCTGGTTTACAAAGTTAGTTCAGGACAGACAAGGCTACACAGAAAAATCCTGTCTCAAAAAACTGATCAATCAACCCACCAAACAAACAAACAAAACACAAAAAACCAAACCAAACAACAACAACAAAAAACTCTTCACATTTCTTAGAAGGCCATCTCTTGAATGAGTTCTTTAAAAACCAGAATTATGATTTTTTTGTTTACTTGACACTGGACTGTCTCCTCTTAATAGAGAGTGGACATGTGTTCATTGACTTAGAAATGAGTGAATAAGCAGATTTTATTTAATTTGTACTTAGTACATATACATATTTGGAATTTTTTCCTGGAAGCAAATTAGTCATGGCTTGAGAATGGGAGATCTGAAAACTAAAGGTTTAGTTCATGCAGAGTTAATAATAAAACTGTGAGGCCTGATGGCTGGGCTCAGAACAATTACTGTGGGTACACATGAGCAACAAGTTTTGACTTCTGTGTACTCACTCACATCCTAAAGCTTTAGTATGTGGTTAATTACGGGACTGACCTCAAAGAGATAAATGTATAGGAAAAGGTGAATCAGCCTTTCTTAAATATGTAGAATGGTGTATGACATGCATTGTATACTAAGTAAATGATAGCTGTTATTTTAGCTATTCATTCTGGCATAAAGTTCAATATTCACTTTAATAAAACAGCTGCATATTTCTTAAAAATCGCAAGACCACAGAACAATAGGTCAAATTAATAAGCTTACTAATACAATTTATGTATAAATTCATGAACAAACTTGTGTATAAATTAATGAGAAGACTTATAGAGTCACTTTTCTAGGTTTCATGTAAAGCAAGAAGCCAGCTTGAAAATGATCCTCAATCCCTGATAATCAGAGAAAATCCAAATCCAAATTTAATCACCACATTTTCACTACTACAGAGTATGATAATAAAGCCATTTTCTACATTTTTATTTAGTTTGATTACAGGATTTTTTTGTTTGTTTGTTTTGTTTCTCTCTCTCTCTCTCTCTCTCTCTCTCTCTCTCTCTCTGTCTCTCTCTCTCTCTGTGTGTGTGTGTGTGTGTTTGTGGGTGTTATCTGACTCTCCCTTGTATGGATCACAAGATCTGTTTCTGGGTTACAGGTTCAAGACAAGTTCTTTAACTGCACATTCAATATAATAAGATTCGTGGTTTGAGGCTTAAAAAAATAAAAAAAAACCAGCAACTCTATTTGTGACAGACAGATGTATGCCACACACATGGGCTTTCAGGCTGAAAGTCATGTTTGGGAAATGGAGTGCAATGCATGAGAAGGCCACATTCATCTGGAAAAGACTTTCCTTTTCTTGTGTCACATCTGGGAAATGAAAGGGGACAAGCATTCTTCAAGGTAGTTATTTTGGAATTTGCCTGGAATGTACTCAACCAGAGGGGGAAAGAGGATGATGGACCACCTAAGCCCTGTGACCTTGAATTCATGACCACAAACTTCATTAATTACTGAGAGAAAAAAATGTAAATTGTAAGGGCTGCTCGAGGGACTGCTGATCAAGCAGATGGATGAGAAAGGTTCAAGGGTCCTTAGAGAGAATCCATGACATCTTCCTTGAGAAAAAGACTGGTGTCAGTTTCTTGATCATTATTAGACACAGGCTTTGGGAAAAGATAACAATTTTACAAGCAAATGGGAAAATTATAACAAAAGGGGATAATAAAACCCATGTGATCTGAAGATCAGGAATGGGTGCTAAGTTCTGGGAGCTGAAGGCCTAAGTATTGGTAGTGTCAGGGAGGTGGAGAAAGTGGCAAATCAAAACGATAGATGTACAAAGAAGCTATGAGTTTTTGAGATAACTGAAATTATTTTCTCAAGGAATCTGGGGCCTGAGAGCTGGCTCAGTAGTTAGGAACAGTTTCTGTTCTTACAGAGGATCAGAGTTCAGTTCTCAGCATCCGTAGTCAGGGGGCTCACAACTGCAGTAACTCCAGTTCCAGGGGATCCAATTCCTTTTGTTTTTTTGGTCTCCAACAGCACCCATATACATGTGAATGTACAAACAACACACACACACACACACGTGTGTGAAGACACACAAAGTTTTTAATAAGTTTGAACTGTGGAATCCAACACGGGAGAACAATGCTGTTTGGATTACCAAATCAAAATCGCAGTGCCAAGCATGAGTTAGCTCCCTATGTGCTGTTCAATTCATAGAGGCTGCATGGGTCATTGACCTTGCTTGTCCGCCATAACTAGATGGCAAGATATTGCTGCTGAAGACACCACAAAATTTACTTGCATGCTATAGAGATGTCACATGCCCTCTATATTAGGACCATGGCTCTCTACCTTCTGGGTGCTGCTAATAGAATAGTCCTTGCTAGCGTCACTCTTGAAAGTGTTAGGATTTCTTGTTCTTCTTCATGCCATGTGATTCTGGAATGTGTGAAAATATAGATACAAAGTCCCTCCCTCTCAAAAAAAAATCCAGTTCCAAACTCCATTCTCTCATCCTTTGTCCCAAGACAGACTGGATTTACTTGTGTGCTGGCTTAAAAGCCAGGATAAGCTGGCTTTGCCCTTCCTCAACTCCACTTGCTGAGTCTTTGTTGGGTTCTTTATGTGTCTGAGACTCAGCTCTCTTCTCAGACAATGGGAATAATAATGCTTGATGACTTGGAGGCAGATTAGATACTTTATGAAATCTAAGTAGTTCAGTGCATAGTATCAACTGGAGACATGAGCTCAGATGAAATTTTCATGCTCATCTTATGTGGCCATCTTGGATCTTTTGGGAATGTGAAACCCTAGGGGTCTATAATTTCTCTGGGAAACCATTGGACAAAGCACGCTCCTGAGCTGCCTTCTCTGCTGGCACAGTGCCTAGGCCTGTGACCATTGTGTTTTCTTAATAAGCACTTGGCCTCTGGGCTCTACTATGGAAAGGCAGACATTGATCCTAGGGTTAACGGGTTGGGCTGACTTCTGCTGCTGGCATCGCAAGTCACACACTAGATAAAGGGAAACGTCAGTGTGCCTCCTTGTCCTTGCCATGGCTGGCTGCCCACCTCCCACTTTTCCTAACACCTTTATTTAAAATCCATGCTCATTGTCTTCAGGTTTCCCATCTTTTCTGCTTTCACTGTGTTACTGTTGACAGGAACATCTGAGCCACTATTTGTATGGTAATTATCTCCAGAAACCTTGGTAGCTAGTAATTAAATATTTCTAACTGCAGGGTTCCATGACACTCTCAGTGCCTGGTGGAAAGACCTGAAAACAATATTACCCCAGACACCCCTGTACCTGTCTCTGGACCTAGACTTTACTGACTCTCTGTCCTGATTTAGAAATTATAGGCCCTCTGTCAAGTCAGCAGAGTCCTTTTAGTTAAGATTTTCTTGCTTGAGAGAAAAGCTGGCCATGATCTGGGCTATTTTAGATGAAGAAACTCACTAAACGTTTGGATATAGTTATCCTATCTGTAGGAAAGCCAGCATGGCTGTCAATCAGTCAAAACTCATTTTACTCCTCAATCGCATTCCAAAGTTCCTCTTCGTTTCCTGAAAATCTCACCAAAGATACATGTTGAAAGCCCACCTCTGATGTGTATTTTGTATGTGTAGTTTCCTCCAGAAAGTTGTGGAAATAGCATGAAGTTTGTGCTTGCCTCTAGTTCAAATCTTAAACTTTTCCCGAAGCTGTTACACAAGCTTGGGCACATTATCTAACATCTCTGAATTCTTTTTATTGAATTTTTAAGCTTGGTGTACTAATGTTTGGTTGAATTGACTGTTACATCAGCTAATATGTATAAAGCATCTAGAAGCAATTGTCTTCCTTACTGAGATAATTTTCCTTATTCATTCACTCTTGCTTTATCTTCATGTGTACACACATATACACATATACATAGGCATATGCACACACAGACATACACACACACAGGTGTCAAAACACACAAAAATGAAACAATTACCCCCAAATCCCAGAGAACTTAAAGGAGCTATTCCTGAAGGTCACAAAGTGTATAAAGTACTCTGCTACTGAAAGAAGGGATGCTGTTTCTTGTTCCATGTGAATGGATGCAGTGGCAATTAGGGACAGAAATTATTGCAGCCATAACAATGCCCTTTGCCCTTTACAAAGAAGATGCTGTGCCTTGGGGATATAGCTCTCTTTCAAAAATTACCTCCATGAGGTGTGATGGCAATCACATGCTGCTTTCAGAAGATGCCTGGGGAATCTAGGTCATTATTAACCCAAAGACTGTGATTCTGAGCCCTATGAGGGATGTGACCACCTGCACTCAGATCTTAGAAAGGAATAGGGCCCTGCTATTTCAGTGTCCAAAAATCTCACTCATCGGCATTTACTGACATGTGGGAAGTTCTTCACTGATCTGCCAGGACACTTTTAGAGATATACTATAACAAACAGGAAACTAAGATGACCAGTCTAGCCAACTCAATTTCCTTCTCTAAAGGAAGACTCTGGAATTGATAGTAGTAATTCCTCATATTGATATCTTTTACTATTTTTTTATGCATCCATAATCATTTAAGCTGTTAGTATCTATTTGGAGAGGCAGTGTGTCATAGAAGCGAAACACTTGGATTTAGATTGGTCAGACATCTGTTCAGATGTTGGTCTCAACATTTATAGCTGCTTTCGATAACTTATACTTCAACACTTGATATTTTCATTGTCAAAATGGAAATCAATATATCAAAAAATTTAGTGTACAGCATTCAGCACAGAGAATAGCATCTGTCTATAATGAACAGTGAATATAGCTATACTTCTTGCAAGCAGTATAAAGTTCATTATACATAAAGTCATTCATACAAGATAAATTTAGTGGATCCCTTTTCTCCTTCAAATCCAATCCTTTAGTCTCATCCCCAATTCTGTAGCAGTCCACCTGTTGCAGCCTCCTCTTCTTCTTTGATCCTATCTTCAGTAGGGTCTTCTCTTATGTCTTTCTTACCACCCAGTCCCTTTGTCTCAGCCTCCAACTTCTGCATGCATTTCCTGAGGTCTCAACTACCACTGCTCCAGGGAAGCAGGTAGGTGACATTCAGATTTTCACTCTCTTTCTTCATCTAAATATAATCCTTGGATCTCAATGCCATCTCTGTAGCACACTACCAGCTGTGGCCTCTCCTCCATCTCTGCCTACATTCCCAAGGACTAAGCAGATCTTAGTGGTATACCCTTATATCCTTTGTCCTGAGAATCCCTGATGAACCCCTCTTCTAGTCCACTACATCCCTAAGTGCCAGCTCCCAATACCAAGAAACATATTCTAACCCAAACTCACTGTGGTCACACTGACAGAATCTCAGAAGCATTCCCTACCTTGTAATCCACAGTGACCACACTCTCTTAAGATCCAGAGATGACAACAGAAACAAACCTCCCACCGAACAAAGACAAGACAAGCTATTAGCACCTAGAATTATAATCATTCCAAACTCAGATACCTAGACACCATTCTGAAAACACAATCAATAACAGTCAGACAAAGGTTCCACTAGAGCCCAGCAACCCTACTATAATAGGCCCTGAGAAATTCAATATAGCTGACACACAAGAAATAAATCTTAAAATAGTGTTTATGAATATGGTAGACATCCATAAGGCAGAAATGAATAAAATCATTAAATGTATGAAAACACAAACAGTGGAATGAAGAGTTCAAGACTTTCTTTTTTTAATTTTATTTTTAATTAAATGTGTATGTGCTCATGTGTGTATGTAGTTGTGTACCTGAGTGCAGTGCCCTCAGAGGTCAGAAAAGTCTATCAGACCCCCCTGGAACAAAACACAGAAATGTCAAGTCAAATTCTAAACCCTTATCTCAGAAAACAGGGTGGTACTTCACCTCTGTTCTGAGTCACCTTGTGAATTACTAATCCCTAAATCTTCCCCAGCAAAACTGATCCTGCCAATCATCCAGGCCCAGCTGTGAAAGTCACAGGTGACCGGAAGCTGATCAAATTATACACTGAGTGATTGGTGAGTGGACAGAGGGGAGGAAGAGAAGAAGCAGGAAACCAACCCTTCTTGCAAGCAGCTCACAATTTAGTGAAATCTGCTTTTAGGAACTTAGCCTGGCAGGGCGTGGGGCACATGCCTTTAATCCCAGTACTTAAAATGCTGAGGCAGGGGGATCACAATGAGTTCAAGTTTTAGGTCAGCCAGGGCTACAGAGTGAGGAGTTCAAGACTTTCTAATGGAAATAAAATCAGTGAAGAAAATCCAAACTGAGGAACATCTTGAAATAAAAAATTTAGGAATTCAGACAAGAACTTCAGAGGCAAAAGGGAGACATAACAACAGACACCAAGGAAATCCAAAGAGTCATAAAAGCATATTTGAAAAACCTATTCTCCACCAAACTGGAAAATAAAAAAAGATTTTTCTTGATATTTACACCATGTAACAGAGTTAAATCAGATAAGCAATATGAACAGACCTATAACCTTAGTAAATCAGAAGCCATAAATAAGTTTCTCAACTCAAGAAATCCCAGGGTTAGATGTTCTTAGTGGAGATCTCTGTAAGACCTTCAAAGAAGAGTTAACTACAATACTCCTAAATTTATACCATAAAATAGAAACAGAAGGAACATTGCCCAATTCTTTTTATGCCCACAGCTATTCTGAAAGCTAAGTCACATGAAGACCCAACAAAGAAAGGAAATTACAGTGCAGTTTCCCTTATGAAGATAGTTAAAAAGATTCTCAATAAAAAGCTTGCAAACTGAACCCAAGAACACATCAAAAATATCATCTACCAAGACCAAGAAGGCTTCATTGAAGAGACTTAGGAATTGTTCAATATACATAAATCAATAAATGTAATCGGTAATCCAACATATAAACAGATTGAAAGACAACAAAACCAAACCACACGGTCATCTCATTACATAAAGGTCTTTGACAAAATCCAGCCCCCCCTCAATGGTAAAAGTCCTGGAGAGAAAAGAGATATACGAGACATACATCAATATAAAAAAAGCAATTTATAGAAAGTCCACAGCCAACATCAACTTGGAGGAAGAGACTGAAACAATTTCTTCTAAAATCAGTAACAAACCAAGAATGTCCACTCTTTTTATGCCTATTCAATATAGGACTTGGAGTCTTAGCTAGAGCAATAAGACAACTGAAGGAAATCAAGGGGATAGAATTTGGAAAGGAACAGGTCAAAGTATTGCTATTGGCAGAAGATATGCTAGTGTACGTAAGTGACCCCAAAAGTTCCACCAGGAAACTCCTAGAGCTGATGAACACTTTCAACAAAGTAGCAGGATACAAAATGAACTCATAAAAATCAGTAGCCCTCCTATATATAAATGACAAATATACTGAGAAAGAAGTCAAGAAAACAGTTTTGGGTTCCTGTGTATGTGACCGGGTGTGTCTCTGTGCTTATATGCATTTCTTCTGCTTTTTCTTTGCCTCTTTTTGTTTGTTGGTGTAGTTGTTTTGTCACATTCTGTTTTATTTGTTTTTGATTTTCTTTATTTCCTTATTATCTCTTAGATGCCTATTGGTTTTCTAAGGAGACAGAGAAAAGGAGTGGATCTGGACTGGAGGACAGGTGGGGAGAATCTTGGAAGGAGTTGGGGCAGGAGAACTGTAATCAGAATATAATGTATGAAAAAAATCTGTTTTCAATAAAATATTAAACAGGTATATTTGGCTTAATGCCATTAAAAAAACTTTGTTTATCCTTAAAGAATGTCCTAAGTCAGACAAATCTTACTGCAATTGTGGCTCAGGACATAATACTTTCAACAAAAGGTTTTTCTCACTGAGAAATAAGGTTAGACACCTACAGGGTACATTGTAAAATAGCCTATGTAACCAATCTATGAAGTTTCAGAGAAGATGGGCATCGGAGCCAACTCGCCACCAAACTTCTGGTATAACTGAATGTCTTGCACATGAAGGCCTTATTCCGAACAATCTTTACAATGGACTTTATAGAGTGACAAGCTTGGGAGACAGGCATTATATCTCTCTCCTGACAGATGGGAAAATTTTCATACAATCCAACATGTCAAAGGTGTGTTCTCCCCACATCAAACAGCTGGTATCTCTATGGTCCATTATAACAGAGAAGGTTTCTCTTAGCCCAGGCTTCCTCTCCTACAGTATAATGCCTGTGCTTTGGTCTCATGACGGTTTGCAGAATAACTACTGCAAATGTATTGTTCTGCTGTGTTCCAAATAATGAAGTTGTATTCACCAATTCAGTTTTTTCATCTTCTGGTGACTTCTATGAAACCATCAAATGCTAATTTGTTACTTTTCAAGACCAGCAAAGTCTCCAAAGAAATGATAATAAAACAGCTACTCCTTTCCCTAGAATGAAACTCAAAGGGCTTCAGCCTGTATATAAAGACCCTTACATAGAATTCCATGATGTTCTTACCCACTATAAAATTATCACCCTACAGACATTAATAGAACTGATAAGCAAGGGTCATCAAAGTGATGGGAAGAAAAACAGACAGGTTTTCCCCTTGTTTGTTCACATTGTAGCTGCTACCCAGGGGAAACATCTGAGGCTGTCCCCATTCTTTTGGGCCACTCTTCTTCAGGTGTGTACATTAGAATATTAGAATCCCAGGTAGGACTTGAAAAGACCTAAAAAAAATTTTTTTTCTGGTTTTGAGGCATATGTAGATAATAGGATGACTGTGACAAGATACAGGCTATCCAAGCCCTTCTGAAAATGAAGAATATGTGCCTATGGCTTAGTCTCAAGAGCCATTAGGTCCTGGAACATTCTAGGGGGCATGCCATTGCAGAGAAAAGTCATTCCCAGGGAAAGATAAATGGAACAGAAGGCAGCAGCAGAACAATGAAATTTAAGAGTGGAAATGTAGAGTGACAAGAACTTAGCTTACACCCCATGCTGTGATACCTTCTAGCAGCACCTTCAAGCCATGCTTGAAGAACACTTAGCATCTCCCTCAACATGAAAGCTTTTTGCCATCATCAGCATCAATAGCAGTCTATGTCTGGATGCTATAGCTGTAAAGATCTGGACTGTGAACAGTGTTTCCCTTTCGTTGTGTTTCCTTCAGACAATGACTGCAGCTTGAATCTTTTAACTCTTCCCAGCAACTAGCAGCAACAATGCAAGAAGCTACACAAGTTGACAAAGGAAAATGAAGGTTAGGAGAAAGGGAAATGAAAGCTCAAGTTTGAGGACAATTTCCCTTGAAAATGGAAGAACATTTGTTTGGGGGCAGCTATTTCCGATTTAGCATTATGGCTTTAATTTTAAAGTATCATCAGTTAGAATCACTCTGAAGGGTTTCTCACAGGTCAGAACAATTGAAAGATTCTGTCATTCTCCTCAGGTCTGTGATCCTCACTTCCACTGAGAAGGTTGCCTCAGTTGGAGACAAATAAAGGACTCTAATTAGGACTCTTGGGAGGCATAGCAATTGTTTGAGACTGTTACTCAACCCCATGAACTCATTAACAAGCATCTTTCTGTTTGCACAGGCAGAGAAAGAGTGGCAAGTTCATTTTGGCCAAGCAAGCCTGGGCCTGAGAGAATTCATATTTTATAGCAGAAGATTATTATTTCAGAGAGGAATCCAAGCAGCAAGCAGACTATCAGGTAACTGGTTAAAAACGAGAAAGAAAAGAGAAGGGAAGCAGAGAAGGAGAGAAGGAAACTTGGATTGACAAACAAGTCCAGGATGAAGTAAAGCCCTTAGAAAGGCAGAACAAAGAAACCGTAGAATCCAGTGCCACCACCCAGAGACAGTTCCCGGAAGGGTGTGGTCTTACAATGGAGCATTGCAGCTACTTCTAATCTCTGTGACACCTTGTTTAAGATCCAAATTCAAGAAGGGAAAATCTGGTTTCATGAATGTAAAACAGGTTCTTGTTGGTCAAGGGGACAGGGCGATTTCAATGAAAGGATACGTCCTCAAAGTTGCTAATGTAATAGAGAGGGGTACTGCACTGATGAAAACAATGGCTTGCTATGTCTAAATGGGAGACACCTACTGTCCCAGGTAGTTTGAATCACGTTATACATCCGATTCTGTCTTCATGGAACTGACATCTTAACCAATAAGACTTAACCTCCAATATCCTTGCAATAACAAAAACTGATCCCTGAAAGAACTAATGTTCTAGGACAAACTGTTAAGTCAGCTAACTTTTTTCTTTCTTTTAAGACTCTCCATTCTTGAAGTATAAATAATCTGTGTGTGTATGTGTGTGTGTGTACCAGCACCCTACGTTCCTCAATGCAAGCTATGCATGCATGGGTAAAACAGTTTTACATTAAGAGTTGGGGCATTCAGAAAAATCTTTCAAATATCCTAAGAAGGCAGGATATAGATTTCTTAGGTTAACATGTGAGTATGTATTTTTACTTGTAAAGTTTTGATATATATATATATATATATATATATATATATATATATATATATATATGAATGATTACATTAATCTAACTAACATGTCTACCAGTTCAGATACTGATTATTTCGTGAGGACATTTGTTGTGGGGACATGTAAAATCCATTCTTTCAGCATTGAAATAGGTAATGTCCTATTGAATATGGTTCCCATGATGCACCAATAGCGTCCCACAAAATGAAAAATTTCAAGCTTTGTCTCATCTCTTTGTTCCCCACTGCCTCATTCCTGGTCTCTGGGAACTGTCATTCTACAGGTTTGACTTAAATACTTTTGTAAATTCAACACTTTTAGCTTTTGCAAGTAAGTCTCTCTACACCTGCCTTTTTACTTAGCACCGCCCCTTGGGTTTACCCATTTTGCCTCAAAAGATTTTCCTTCTCTTCAAGACTGAATTCTCTTCTAATTTGTGGATATGTCATACTTTTTTTTTGTCATCCATCTACTAAAGACACTTAAATTGTTTCAGAATCTTTGCTGCGATGGGTACTGCTGCTGTGAACATGGGATGCAATTATCTCTTCAACACACAAATTTCAGTTTTCTTGGGTGTAATTTTCCAAGGTAGGACAGCTGCACCATATGGCAGTTCTATTTGCAGCTTATCGATGAATCACCATCGCGTGTTCTAGACTGGATGCCTTACATTCCCATCAGCATCAGTGTTCAGGGGCTCCATTTTCTACCCATCCTCACTAACACTTGCTTTTTTTCCATGGTTTAAATAAGAGCTGTTCTAACAGGTGCAAGGTGACACATCACGCTGTAATTATAATGTGCATTTCCTTGATGATCCCTGATATCAAATAGTTTTCCATGTATCTTTGGGCAGCTTGACTCATAAGAAATTTCTGTTCAAGTCTTTTTCCTGTTTTCTACATTGAACTGTTTTTCTCCTATCATTGAATCAAGTTCTGTCTATACTCTGATGTCATTAGTCCCATTGTTATTATTATTTTGGTTTTTCTTTCAATGCTTATGGTCTTACATTCACAAAGGAAGGAAAAGAAGACCTCCCCTATCAGTGGACTTGGGGAGGGGCATGCTTGGAGAAGGGGGAGGGAGGGAGGGGTTGGGAGGGGAGGGAGGAGGGAGCTACAGGAGGGATACAAAGTGAATAAAGTGTAATTAATAAAAAATAAATATTTAAAAAAGACAGAAAATTTAAGAAGAATGTCTAATATGCTCTATAACACTATAAAGTATAAACTGTAATAATATAGACTTTATGCTGTTACAAATTAAGAATTGGATTAAAAAAAGAGTTTATAAGTTTCAAGAGCAATGACATTGAATTCTTTTTCTTTTATGCCCACATTTTACATGCAATAAAACTGTTTGTTTTCAACTTTGGAGTTAGGAAAAATCAGTTGGGACTATTAAAAACAGTATAGTGAACAGAAATGGTTCAAATGGTTAGAGAAGCTTGTTGCCTACAGTTCCACCATGGATGCTGTCTGTGATAGGAAATAAGCCCAATGGCACATCAAAGCTTGTCTCCCTGGGTATTGCTAAGACACTCACAGAGGTTACCATGCAGCCATCAAAGTTGAAGCTACAGTGCTAAGCAAAGGCCAGCTTCTGATTAAAAATCAGCAACAGAGGGACACTTTGTTACTAGCAATCCCTTGGGACCAAATACTCCTCTACAACTGCAAGGTCCTTAGGGTCCACAATAGCCACTTAACCAAATGCAGCTATGAAAAGGGGGTACTGTGACTGAAGAGCTAACTTTCAAAGTTTATTTCATCTTAATTATTTTAAATTTGAAATACTTATACTTGATTCAGATTTTAGGAAGTATTTAAGTACTTTTGGCATAATTTGTATTATGTGAATCTATTTTTTTAACTGAAAATTTTGACAAATCTAAATATAAAGTGAGTATTTCTTGTGAATATGCACTGTCCCAAAATCCACATTGGCTTTTGGAGACTTAGTAGGAAAAAAAAATAAATGTAAAATATTTCATTAACATGAGCTTTGGTGATTAGGTCTGGAAATGACAATATTTTGGATACATCAGATTAAAGAAAACGTGTTGTTATAATTAATTTCGCCAGCTTTTTCATTGCCTTTTAGAAGTGTGGCTACTTGCAAGTTTAAAATTACAGATGTGGCTCATATTATATTTCTGTTGGACAGTGTGGATCTGGAGGCTTTTTGAAAATCCCTGCCATGTCACTGGATTGTTAAATACCCCAAGACAATAGCCCTGCCCCCGCCCTGTCCATAGCAAGAGTAATGGAATGAACTCAAAACACTTAGTCTTTCAGGAATTATAGAGCCGGTGAGGTGAAGCCAGAAGTACCGGCCAGGTGGGGAAGGCTCTCTTCCTGTTTCCTCTCTGTCGTCTAACTCCATGCAGCTTTCTCTCAAGGTGGTGGAGAGCTTGCATGCTTTGTTTCTTGAGTCTTCATAACAAAGTTTCTGAATCCAATTTATGATCAAGGATAGATTGAACAAAAATACCTTCTCTTCAAATGGCAACTAGAAGAGAATTTGAGTTTGCAAAAAGAATGAAAAACAAACCCATTTACATGAACAAATGGAATTTTAACAATGAAGGCTTAAAACGTACTTGAAAATACGAGAGAAATTAATTAACCTAAAGGACTCTGAGTATGTTTCGTGGAAGCAAGAGTTATGTAACAGGACTAACTTAACATTAGGATTACATTTGCCCTAATAATAGTATTCCACGTACGATCATCACAAAGAACGGAAGTTTTCAAATCATCTGTTCCTTTTCACCTTCTCTCTACGTTGTCTTCTCCACATGGTGGGGGGTGGGGGAGCACAGGGTCGCCATGCCTTTCTTCATCATTGCATAACTGATAGCAAACCCTGGCTCGAGTCTATGTAAGTGAACCATTTTCACAGGCATACTCTCCTGTGAGGAAAAGGTTCACAGAGAGTGAGACGAGCATTTAGCAGATCATTTCTTCCACGGAGAAAGGTGCCAGCTGCATGTCTTGAAAAGCACAGCCATCTGTTCTGTTCCTATGTCAGCCTCTGCCTCTCACAGATTCAACCATGTGGGCTTGGGGAGCTCAGAACGTCAATAGTGCCTAGACAAAAAGGAAGAGCAAAAAATGGGGGCGCAGAGGACAGCACGCCCTCCTTTCCCAGGGGACTCCTGAAGCCACCTCCTTGAATGTATTTCCTGTGTCATCATATAGGAGACAGGGGAGAAGGTGTCCCTGCCAAAACCACATGGTGGGCATTCTGTGGCCTAGTCTTCTGGCTCTCCCCAGGTCCTGCCTTCCCCATCCTGACCTTCCACTCTGCAGAGAACAGACCTGCCAGAGAGCCTTGCTATTTTTACTTCTCTGCAAGGGGATCTCAGGTTACAAATTATATACGGATGAGGTAAGTTCCAGGTACGCAGACTCATGTTTCCAATTTAGCTTGGCACTGATTTCGAACATTAAACAGTCCCGCCCCAGCTCCCCCTGTTTCCACTCTCCTCCCTTCTTTGGCATCTCTTTTCATCCTGGTTCTTAGGGTCACTTTCCTTTCCTGCTGTATCCCTCAACTTTCAGGCTTCTCGAGGTGAGGGGTGGGGAGATCCGGGAGAGTTAAGTTCTACACAGATACAACTGATACCTACTTCCTAGGTACTGAGCTGTAGCAACGCCACACATACCTTCTCCTGGTACGGTGGCCATTTGTAATAAAGTTTAGAGGTTTTTCCTTCGCTTTCAACCCTGCAGTCACAGTTAAGCCGTGAGACGGCTGGAAGAGGTTGAGATTGCTGTGATTATCTATGATTTGCAGATGAGAAAAGAAATAAAGACTCATAGAGGTTAGTGATTTGAGTAGAGTACATGGTGAGATGAAGTGCGGAGGTAACAACAGACGAATAAGAAACTTCTGGTTGGCTGTGCTTTAAAGTACCGGGTCTGTATGAGAGCTCTGCCTCCTTCCCTCCTCTCAGTTTTCCCTTCCTTCCATTACTCTTCAGTATTAGATCAGTTGGACTTTAGTTGAAATGTCTCCTTAAAGTTACTTGTGTGACTAATACATTAGGTGTTTCCTGCATTCTGTCTTATGAATGTGAAATGTTGATATGAATTTAATTAGAATGAAAGTTTTAGGATTGGGAGACACTGAATTTAGGCTAAACTAAACAGGGGTTATTTAAAGTCAGAACTCATATGCCTACTGATTCTGTTTTTAAAATTTAAAGGTATCCACTCAGTGGTATGCCCATTTTTAGGGAGTTTATAGTTTATGTACAGAAAAAAATTAAAAATAAAACATTATTCCCAAGCAGAATCTTGCAATCAAGGAGAAAACTTGAATTCTCCTAAGGAAAGACATAGCTTTACTTTGAAAATACATTTTTGAACTGTGGCTATTACAATAGACTTCCATGACATTATTCATACTTGCTACAGATGCAGACTTTCACACACACCCATGCACCCACCGTAGCATTTAACCATTCGATCAGCTTGCCAGGGCACATGTTTGAGACCCCTTGACTGTAGCATTGGGGCCTGGTCAAAGTTGGGGATGGTTTCTCACTTCTGAGTATCTTCACTCTCTCAAGTGTGTGGTGTGCACAGCCTGCAGTATACGGGAATGGAAGGATGTGTGGCCTGGGCACTGTTTTCGTTGCTTCTATGACCCTATTTCCTCATCTCTGGATTGGGAATGATAAAGAAAGCTACAATGTCATGAGACAGAACTCATACCTGACACTGTTAAAGTGGCCAAGAGCCTGAGACTAGATAGGTCATGGGGCTAAATAGAAGCCTACCGCTATTATTCTTCTAAAGGGATGGAGCGATAAAATGACTCCTAACGTCACATTGCTATACCTATAGATCAATGCCTTGACTTACCGTCACGAGAAAGGATTCATTTTGCAGTCGACGGTAACAAAGAGATCCACACCTGGACAGTACGTGGAAGGTGAGAGAATTTATAGCAGTCATCCTCAAATGGGATGCCATTAACAAGCCCATCTTCTCAAGGTTCAGGGATCTATGCAGAAGAAGAGACAGAAAGATTGCAAGAGCCAAAGGTGGTGGACAACTCCAAAGAAACAGCATCTTCCAGACACAACAAGACTGACACACATATGAACTCAGAGTCCGTGCTAGCACATACAAGACTTACACGGGCTCAAACCAGACAGAAACCAAGTCTGTATTTAGTTTTATTTAGATATTTTCTGTGTTACTTGTTTTTTCTTTCTTTCTTTTTCAGTCTTTTGTTTTTGTTCTTTTTTTTTTGCTTTATCTGACATTCTTTTTAAGAGAGAGAGAGAATGAAGTTAGTTGGACAGAAAGGTAAGTGTAGGTGTGGGACAAGTTGGAAGAGGAAAATAATATGATCAAATACATTGTTTGAAAATATTTTCATAAAATATCCTAGATTCAAAAAACCTCTACCCACCCCAAAGAAGACAGGCTGGGAAGATGGCTCAGCAGGGAAGCCCTTGCAGTGCCAAGTGGGGATCTGACTATGAGACCCCAGAATGGCTTCTTTTGAAGGCTGTAATAATTCACATCTGTAATTCCAGTGTTCCTACAGTGAGATGGGAGGCAGAGACAGGGAAGTCCAGGAGCATGTGGGCTAGCTCCCCTGGCATATGCAACAGTGACCAATAAACAGACTGTGCCTCATATGAGGTGTAGGAGAAGATCCGAACTCGTAGCTGCTCTCTGATCTCCACAAGCATGCTGTGACACATGAGCACCTAGACTCACATAAAGACAAAAACTGACAGATATGGTTAATTTTTATACAAAAATATAGAAACACCAAATGGATATATATGTGCACATAAAACCAGCATTTCAAATTATATTTGATACTTGTATAACCAATTCTTAATAGCCTCCTTTCTTCTCACTTTTGTTTAATAGTCAATGAATGAATTGTCATTTCACATGAATGAAGCAACGGTTTCATAGAGATGAGAGAGCTTCAGTGATATTAGCCATCACTGGTCTCCTTCCTAGTACAGATCAGGCAATATTTGGGAGAAGGGAATAGTTACTGTACTGGAGAAGAGCTGAGAATTTGATGAAACTCCATGAAATTACCAAGGTAAATAAAGCCAATGGAGGAAACAGGCTTCAGAAATTACTGAATTCCATGGGACTATGCCAACTTTCTTTTTCTCTCAATCCCTCGCAATTTTGGGAGAGTTTTTAGGTGTGATAATCTTAGTTTGTCCTCTCCTTATGCTGGGCCCTGGCACATCAATGTTGGTGACAGTCTCTTCCAGACTGACTCATTGATTCCTTGGAAAAAAGAAGAAACGGGAGGGGTGCCTGCTAATCCATTCGCTCATCATTGTTTTTCCTTATAATAGAAAAGCAAAACAGGTCATCTCATCTGAGGATTTTACCACTGAGATTGTCATAGCAGTTTTTTCATGCATTTTCTTGATGTGTTGGGGTATAATTTATATAGAATAAATTATAAAACAGAAATTTGATGATTCTGGCAATTATATACAGGTGTGCAACCAATATCACTACCAAGTTCTCCCATGGTTTCAAAATGTCCCTCCCTACCCTTCTGCAGTTGGTCACTCCTGTGAGGTGCTATCTCCAGTCACTGAGTTCAGCTGCTTTCCTGTTGTGTGGTGCTTTGGGGAATCATCCATGTTCATTGCCTTTTATAGCCAGGTATATTGCAGTGTTGACGGCCACAGTTTCTTTACACAGCAGACCGTGTGAAGATTCCCCAGGCCTTTTAAGGCCTGCTATTAGTGATGCTGCCGCCACGAGCATGCAAGCATGTGAGTTATTTTGAAATACATGTTCATTTAATTTAAATAAATATCTACAACACAGGGTAATAGAGGTAAGCGTGTATTCACCTCCATAAATGTCAGATTGTTTTCCCAATTACTTTACCACTGTCAGTGGAACCAGAAAGGTATGCGCTGCTCGCTCCACAGTTCCATCATTTTCCTAACATTTACTGATATCCCTTAGCTGGTCATCTGCTTACCGGGTGCCTATCTATTATCTCTTTCTATGAACAATATTTAAATGTCTTGCTCACCCATCACTTCTTAATGTTGCTTCCCTACTAAACTGAATATTCTGTGTTCTAGACACAGAGTTTCTGCCTGATAAAGCTTTACATTTTCTGCCAGTCTGTGTGGATCTGCTCCATCAATTTAGATGAAATTTATTTATTGTCTTTTTTTCTTTTGTATTTGTGTTCTTCTGATCTGCTTAAGTTATTTCACTTACAAAGATGTTTCACTTACAAAGATGTTTTTCCTCACCGTGCAGTGTTAGCTCCTATTTTCAACTCATTATGTTTCTACGATGTACTCTTTGGCTTTTGTTTCTATGTATGTTATTGGGTTTAATGTTTTTCCTTATGAGAAAAAATGTAGTTATTTTAGCACCATGTTTAAAAAATATCTTTTTTTCTGTTGAATTACCTTGGGAGATCTTTGACTAAATAAAATTTAGTCAATGGTGTTTGATCTTACTCCCAAATCCTACACATTAGTCTCTGGGTCTGTGCTAAGTGTAGCTTTTCATAATCCCTAGAGTCAGGGTAGAGGGTGACCATAATGAATAACACACAATTGTTGAGAGTGTAAAGCAGTGCAACTACCTTAGAAAAACATGACCATTTACTGAAGAAACAACTAGCTGATATTGCAAAATGCCTCAACCAAGTCTTCTCAAGAAAAATAAAACTATGTTGTCTATAAGGTGTCCTGTATACAAATTTTTGAAACAGCATTTTTCAAAATGGTTTGAAATGCACACGGCTCAGATGACCATCAAGAGATGGGCTAAACAAACTGTGGTTATGCTCCCCTCAGGATGCTGTCTATCAATGAGAAGGAATAAATCATACAGACTGTGGATGAATCCCAGAAACATGCCGAGCTAGTGCATAGTTATTGAAACATTCAATAACATGATGTGCTATAACAACACTCATTTGTGGTAGGAAATCACAATTGTGGTTGCCAATGATAATGGAAATAAAGTGAGAAGGAAGAAGGAAAGGCGTGAGGAGCTTTTGATGTAGACGATGGTGTTCTCTGCTCTGGCGGGGATTTGAACTACTTAGCTCTCTACTGGCAGCTGAAGATCTTATTGAGGTTTATGGTTTCAGAAGGATAGAATCCATAAAGGCAGGGAAGGCATGGCACGAAGCTGGCTGATCACATTTCTGTTCATACACAGGAAGCAGAGGGTGTGAACAAGTTGTGGAATGAGGCTATAAACTCTTAAAGCCCTCCTTCAGTGACTTGTTTTCCTTCTTCAGTGACTTATTTTCTTTTAGTATGGCTGTACCTTCTGAAGGCTCCAAAATAGCAGCACCAACCGGGAAATGAGTGTTCAACTACATGAGCCCATGGAGGACATTTCTCATTCAAACTAGCAAAGATTTTTTAAAATTTTTATTTGATTATTACAGTTTATTCATTTTGTATCTGAGGGTTAGCCCACTTGTCCCCTCCCAATCTCACCCTCCCTCCCTCATCTCCTCCCATGCCCCCCTCTTCCCTGTCCAGTGATAGGGGAGGTCCTCCTCCCCTTCCATCTGACCCTAGTCTATCAGGTCTCATCAGGAGTGGCTGCACTGTCTTCTTGTGTGGACTGGTAAGGCTGCTCCCCACCCCATATGGAGGTGATCAAAGAGCCAGCCACTGAGTTCATGTCAGAGACAGCCCCTGTTCCCTTACTAGGGAACCCACTTGTACACTGAGCTGCCATGGACTACATCTGTGTAGGGGTTCTAGATTATCTCCATGCATGGTCCTTGGAGTATCAGTCTCAGAAAAGACGCCTGGGCCCAGATTTCTTGGTTCTGTTGCTATCCTTGTGGAGCTCCTGTCCTTTCCAGGTCTTTCTATCTCCCCCTTCTTTCATAAGATTCCCTGCACTCTGCCCAGAATTTGGCTATGAGTCTCAGCATCTGCTTTGATACCCCGCTGGATAGAGTCTTTCAGAGGTCACCTGTTGTCAAACTACCACAAAATGTATATACAAATTCTTACCTCTAAAATATAAAGAATTGTTAACAATGTCATCTAGTTAAATTAATATTTTAAGATATTAAGAAATTGCTGTTAATCTCTGGTTACTGTTAATATTATCTCAGACTTTTTAAAAAAATGGATTACAAGGTATTATAAAACATGAGTAGCCTGTGGAAATAGGCATTTATTTCTTATGTATGGCCCGAGTTGCTGGGGTAGCTGCTTCAAGCTGGGAAGTTTGTGGGTTTACTGGGGTGAGTCTCAGTTTATATTGGGCCCTGGATGCCTTTTATTTTTAATTCTTGGAGACATGCTTTTCTTAGGAAAAAGCAGGGACATTTGAGTGTAAGGGGAATCAGGTGACTAATTCCTCAAACACTGTTTGTATCATGTTTTCTAGCATTGCTTTGATGAGAGCAATTATCACAGCAGAATTAAGAATTAAGAAGTAGAAAAGTACCTGATGCTAAGGCAGCATGTGGGTAACTAACTATTGAGATGACTTATGACAAACTATGTCCTGGATGTGGCTATGGTTTCACATGAGAGGGTTTCCAAGGACTTTTGGGGGGAGAGATTATTTATGGATTGAAAGATTACAAGGATGTTGAACTTATATTAAGATAATGTGAAAGAGGGAGACATGGGTGGAGGTATAGAAAAAATACTGGCTTTTTGTGTATAGTGATTGAAGCAAGGCATGGGTAAAATGGAATTCATTATACTATCCATCATTCTTTTGAATATATTTGAAATTTTTATGACAAAATATTTTTTAGTTTAAAATTTTTTAATTTATTTTTTATTTATTATAATTTATTAACTTTGTATCCCAGCTGTAGTCTCCTCCCTCGTCCCCTCCCAATCCCACCCTCCCTTCCTCATCTCTTCCCATGTCCCTCCACAAGTCCACTGATAGGGGAGGTCCTCCTCCACCTCCATCTGACAGTAGCCTATCAGGTCTCATCAGGAGTGGCTGCACTGTCCCTCTGTGGCCTGGTAAGGCTGCTCCCCACCCCATATGGAGGTGATCAAAGAGCCAGCCACAGAGTTCATGTCAGAGACAGCCCCTGTTCCCTTACTAGGGAACCCACTTGTACACTGAGCTGCCATTGGCTACATCTGTATAGGGGTTCTAGATTATCTCCATGCATGGTCCTTGGAGTATCAATCTCAGAAAAGACCCCTGGGCCCAGTTTTTTTGGTTCTGTTGCTCTTCTTGTAGAGCTCCTATCCCTTCCATGTCTTTCTATTTCCCCCTTCTTTCATAAGATTCCCTGCACTCTGCCCAAAGTTTGGCTATGAATCTCAGCATCTGCTTCAATACCCTGGTAGGGCATGCTACATTGTAGCGGTTTTATGCACAAGATCTTTCCTGACATTGGCAGAGAAAATTCTTAAATATGATTGAGTCAGTTGGAAAGAGAATTCCACAAAGGAGGTAGCAGGAATGGTGTGCAAAGGTACTGAGATGTAGGAAGGCAAAGCATTATACTATTTTGTAGAGATTTATATGACCTATAGGGTTGGAGAGATAGTTGGAAAGTAAGAGTACTTGTTGCAAAAGGACCTGAGTTCAAATCCTCAGTGCTCATGTAAAAGACATGCATGGTCTTAAATGCCTGTAACTCTGGAGTTTGGGAGTGGAGACAGATCCTGGAAGCTCTCTGGCCAGCCAACCTAACTGAAATTGTGGGCTTAATCTCAGGAGAGAAGTATGCATGCTCTGCAAAAAGTTGAGATTTAACACATTGGAGCAGATTGCCCAATCACAAAATCCATCTTGCATACTCATTAAAACACAAGACCTTAATTCCCAGCTCTGACAGAATGAACCATAGTTGAGATAAGTTTGAGAAATAGCACATAGAAAGTAGCTAGCTCCAGAGGTACTCTGAGCAAAGGAATGATTTACATGTCAGAAGGCTACCCAGCAGAGGGATACGATCAGTACACAAAGTTTGAGCCAGGAAGGTCCATCAGAAGGCTGTTTTGGGAGCTATAGGATGTATGATGAGTTCCTGGACCTACAGCAGCTACAGAGACTGAAGGAAAAGGATGTGACTGGACTGAGACCCATAGGCTTCTGTTAGCTTGACTGAGAAGGACATGAAGGTGGTCCTTCCTCAGTGTCTGGCTTAAGTGAGGAAGATGATATCACTGCTCTTGTGCAGGCAGGGTACAGAACAAGAACAGGCAAGAGGTCAAACACAAGTTGACTTTAGGTTTTGTGTAGCCTGCGTACTTTCTGGAACTCTCGGGAAAAGTGTCTAGAGGGTAGGTCCTTAGCTCAAGAGCAAAAACTTTGCTAGAGATGTAGAAAGTGTGAGCAAACTCAGGTTTGTATTCAATATCTTTGGGTAGATTATATAATTTCAAAACAATGAAACTCAGATTCTGGGGAAGTAGCAGCATTGGAGACACAGTTAAAAGGGGGACCTGAAGGAAGAAGAGAAGAAAACTGGGAGGAAGACGGTATGCACAGTCACAGCTAAAGCCCTAAATGTGTTCTATTGACTAGACAAAACACCAGCTTCGGGTGGTATCTGCTGGTTTGATGCCAAGGGGACACTGGAGGAGAACCATCGCTTTGGATTAAAAGTTGAATGGAATGAGGGGAGAAGGGAATAATGTAGCTAACACTAGAAGCTTTTTCTGGGAACAAAGCCCTCCTTTAGTTTTAGTAAAGTAGAAAACAGGTGTGTGTGTGTGTGTGTGTGAGCGCGCGCATGCAGGTTTCCACTACGTAACTAAGCACCCTGGCAAATACCATGATTCTTGATGGATATGATGCTCCTCTCACCCACATTTTCAATAATGGATATGAATGTTCCAGTCCTTTTGTGGAAAATGCAACAATCAGTCTTTCCTTGCTAATTTATGGCATAGATTAAGTCATTTGGAGAAAGTTTGCAAGAAAGAATTCACATGTGACAGCAGTGTGTTTAATGATAAACACTAATTTTATCCTCTAAATACCCAAGTAACCATAATGAGTGTCCATGTTCAAGTCAGAGGCATTCTTGTGGGTTTATGGGAATCAGAAAAAAATTCTTGCGACTATGTATACAATTTTAAGTTCATGAAATACTGTAAATTTATCAGATTGTCCAAAGTTTTCAAAATGAAAACTTTAAGATAATATTGACAGACTACTAAACATGAAATTTAAGACAAGCTGTCAAGAAAACCATATGGTAATACTAATTTTTCCATGATTATTTTTTTTTCTCCGACAACTCATGGAGTTTTGAGAATGTTTTAGAATGCTCATATGATTATTTTAAAGTCCTGTTTTATATTTTATCTGTTTATATCATAACTCAAGTACTTTTATTTGAACTCTACACTTGGTTCCATATTGCATTCTATTTCAGTCGAACCGAGAGAGCATTTATTACATTTCTTCAAGCCCTTCTAACTTAGCTGACATGAAGCAGGGTTTTTAAACAGAGCTTGTTCTTAACTTCTATTCTAAAACTTGCTGACACCACTGTCCTACCCGCTTTCTCTCCCATTTCATCTGTGAATTTGAGAACATTTTTAGGTTGACAAGAATCATGGGAAATAAATGAAATGCAGATGAGTTTTATAGCTGCGCTACAGCCACAATTTATATTTTCTGAGCAAAGAAAACGTTTTAGGTAAGGGCCAGGAGGAATGCCTCCAAATGGAATGTGGTAACCTTTGGAGGGGGGTGAAGAACTGGCCTGAAGGATTGGCTCCAACTCCAGCAATGCGCATGAAGTTCCTACCTTGGTGCTGTGTTCCCTGCTTCTAGCTCTGTGTGTGTTAAAGTCCTAACTTCCAAGGTGATGATACAGCGGGGACTTTGATAATGGTGGCTTGACTCTTCCCTCATGGAGAAGATTAGTACCTTCACAGAAAAACAAAACAAAACAAATCCAGTGATCATCTTGTGAGGGCCCAGCAACAAGGTGTTGACATGAACAAGAGAGTGGCCTTTCACCAGATACTCTATCGCCTCACTATTGGATCTCCCAGTCTCTGGGACTAGAGAAATAAATGTCTGTTGTGTGAAAGCTCCAGAGTGCATGCATTTGTTGTAGCAAACCAACTCCAGGGAACTGTGATGCTTAAACTTTGGCAAGAGAGTTATTTGCCTTGATCTGACACTGAATGCTCAACCATGGCTTGCCTGTGGGAATCCTGGGATGCTAAGGCTATGTTCCTGTATCTAGCCAAGGGCACCTCTACTTCAGACAATATACCAAGACGCCAAGACCCCAGAATTTCTAAACCTTTCCTAATCCTACTTCCTGGGCACCTGTGGTTCTCATTTCTGTATGCACCCTGAGTGTGTCCCCCGTGACCGGATGTGGATAGAGGGGTGTGGCTGTAGCATGACTCTTTACAGGGACTGTGAGCGGCACTTCAATGTCTTGGATAAGGTTTCAGCATGTCATCACACAAAGCCCTTTTCTATGCCTGGCTGTGCTGAAGAGAGACGAGTAGGACCAGAGCCATATGCCCTAATGTTCCACAATGGAAGTCTGGGGCATCAGAGTTCTTTATGTTTACTGAAGCTGGTAGGTTATCTTGACTGTATCCTCAAGAAATAGGGAACGTATTTTATGAAACAGTTCTTAGCTTTATTTTTAAAGTTCCATTGTTTTGTACGGGGCTTCAGCTTGCATGTCTGTCCAGGGCTCCACAAGTTAAGTCTGATTATGTCTGATATATGACACTAGGCAATCCCCTGTTCATGCAGGTGCCACTCTACATTGACTTCTATGAGACAAAAGCACGTAGCCAACCACATTGAGAACTATGATTCAAGCTCCATTTCTGTGCTGCACTAACCTGTTTTGGATACTAGGCTAGCAACCTTGGAAATATGATCAACTTTGACTATCCCCTCCCCTAATCGCCTAGCTCCTACTTCCTCTTTCTTGGGATTTTGCTGACTGTTATTTAATTATATATAATTTTTATTGCATATGTGTATTTATTATATATATTCAAGACATTGAGACTTAACTAATAGAGCAATAGTGATGCCATGATGTTTTTGCTTTTTTTTCAGTGACATTTATGGGCCAGTTCTGTCCTTTAGTCTCCTGTATATATCAATTAGTCTTTCATGATACTGGGCAGCAATTTTTATAGTTTATGCATAAGGAAACGGAATCTCAGGTTAGTTAACTTAGCTAAGGGCAGACAGTATGTGAGAATCTAGGATTTGGAACCCAGACATGTCTGCCTCACTTTCCTCGCTCCACCTCTTAGGTCCACTAGCTCACATGCTGCTCCTTCACTAGCCAGCTGTGCTGAGGCCTGGTGGTCAGTGCATGGTCCACCTTAGGCCTTTCCCACTGGGACACAGCCCTGTCTTTGAGTTAGTCTTCTGACTCTGTGTTATATTATAGGGTTTTTCTTACTCTCCTTTTGGTCCAGAGATGAGCTCTGCATTGTCTTGTGGCCTAATAAAATACATTTGCTGGCTGAAATGAAAAGTCATCAACCCTGGCCTGAATTTTACCAAAAAGTGAGTGCAACAGTTCCCAACAGTTCTTTGAAGGACAAACAGAGACTGTTTATATACTAGCACAGAAAAAAATATCACAACATATTCCTAGAATCTGTGAATGCAACTCTTATCCCAAGAATCCCTGAATGACGGTTTTATAAAATTCTCTTAAAGATGCATCACTATTATTTCACAATCTTTACTGAGCCAGCCATGCTTGTGAAATTCAGTATCTGTCTGAATACAACTGAGCTCAGTTTTGGTGGGACTGAACTCTGATTACCTCTCAGAATTACACTCACCTCTACCTAGCTCAGCCAGCTGATGAGGAAAGTGTGTTAGTGAAGGAAAAGCCAGAGATTGGTAACTGTATTGGCAAGCTAATTTTTCCCCTTATTTTCTTTTTCTCTTACATAGTTGCATAGCTTTATTTATCCTCAGGGCTGGGAAGAGGCAAGCTCAAGGTTGTCTCATTCTGACATGCTGCCACCTTAACCTTCTGTCAATTTTCTCTCAAATGTGTCAGCTCGTCCAGTCTCTTCTTTTCCTCATTTGCTACCCTTGTCTCCTCCTCTGACTGGATTTAGGTGACTGTTGCATTTGCCTGGGTTTGCTGTGCCAAGGACTGGGGCAGAGTATCACAGTATGTGATGATCTTGATGAGAACCCTGGGTACCATCTTTTGCATCATAATCCACAAGTCAGAATCTTTATAGAGAGATATAACCATCTAGCTGGGTCTGGACCAGGACTGCAAGCTCAGGCTTAGCTGATGCAAATTGGAACTTTATTCATTTCTTCAATTGTTCATCATTTGATTTAATCAGTAAACATGTAGACTGGCTCTTCTGACTGGCGGAGTAGGGTTTTGTACTTGACATTACATAATACTCAGGACAATTTCTGTTTCCTCTTTCAGACTCCAGTGACTGAGAAAAATCCCAAGTCTATGTGATCTGGAAAAAGTCAAGCAGAATTCAAAGGCAGATTCTATCGTTGTGACTTTTTTCTAATACTGTGATCATTAGCCATCCATTCAGGAAACGGACTCCTAGTGGCTGAGGCCTGTGATCCCAGCAACTGAAGATGTCCCAAGACAGAAAGATTACAAGTTCAAGGCCTGCTTGGGGTACAGAGAGAGTGTTGGGAAGTTCATCCAGGACAACTATGTGAGACTATCTGTGATGGCTGTTCTTGGCTGTCAACTTGACTATATCTGGAGTGAGCTGCAATCCAGAAATGGAAGCCACACCTGTGAGGAACTGTTTGCTTGGTTTTAAGTGGGAGAATTCACTTCTAGTCCAGACCTTTGAGGTAGGAAGACATACACCTTTGATTGGGATCATGAGGTGGGAAGTCAAACCTTTAATCTGGGTCACAGCTTCTTCTGGAAGTCTCTATAAAGACAAAGAAGGAAGCTTCTGTTTGTTTCCTGCTTGCCCTTACCTTGCTAGCACATACGCTCTTTTACTGGCATTGGAGTCCACTTCTTCAGCATTCTAGAATCTACCAAATGCCAGGTGAGATATCTAACCTTGTGGACTGAGAAACTACTGGTTTCTTAGATTTTCTATTCACAGCCAGCCATTGCTGGATTTGCTGGACTGTAGCCTGTGAATCATTCCAATAAATCTAGTTTATAGACAGAGATCCGTTCTATAAAGATTAATTCATTTTGTTACTTTAGAGAACTTTGAGTAATACACTATCTCAAAAAAGTAGGGCTAGAGATACAGGTTTAATCCCTAGTATCTTAAAATAATTATAATTAATAATTATAAAAATCCCTTAAACGTCACTGATAATTACAGTGATTTTTGTTATTACATTTACCTAAACAAAACTTTTAGAAAATTCTCTATAAACCAATAATGGGTATCAAAACTGCAAATAATTGCTTACAAAATAGTATCTGAGTTGAGACTTCAAATATCCACCAACATGTATTCTTCTCAGTCGGAGAGATTATAAAATATCACTTACTGTATTTTCCCCATTTACTTCAAGAAGTATATAATATTTTAACAATTATTATTCTAATAATACACTTTTGCTATTAAAAAGCTTTTCTAGAACCACACCTATATATAGTCATACATCCTGGTCAATTTCTTTAACATGACATTAAGTCACTTTCAAATTTTATATTTATTTTAATAAAATTATACTTATTGAAGCAAAATCCTAGGAAATTTGGCAGGAAGAGACACGTCAAGTCATCAGGTGTTTTTCTGTCATTATGAATGACATTTTAGTTTTAATTTTTTCAGTTTTTATCTGTACCTAATTTAGCATTATTGGTCTAAATTTCATCACTAATTTTTTATTTGTGAAAAAATTTAAAATATCTTTGTATGTATATGGATAGACACTTTGTGAAATTCTAGATAATCTGATTTTAAAGGTTTTTGATGAACAACAACCAGAAAAATGATGAAAATTACAATAATCAGAGGGTACTGTATGGAACAGGTATTATATGTATTCTAAATCTATAATAGTTACAATGCCATAGTCCTGGAACACGATATAGATAAATCAATAAAGAAATAATAAAAGGCAGATACATAAAATACTTTACTGTATAATAAATGTGGCATTGGGCACTCTGGTTTAATTGATGAATGGTATGGAGAAAACTAGGTAGCCAGTTCACATAAAGAAAATTTATATGGTTCTTAATCACATGAAAAAATGACCAACCTCTCACATAAGAGAAATGCATATTGAAGCCTTACTAAAACAGTATTTCTTCATCAATCAACTTAGTAAAGATAAAGACATAAACAAGTATTTTTAAAATCTTTTACATTAATTATGCTTTATTCACTTTGTATCCCAGCTGTAGCCCTTCCTTCAATCCCTCCGAATCCCACCCTCCGTCCCTCACCTTCTCCCTGCCCCTCTCCAAGTCCACTGATAGGGGTGATCCTCCTCCCCTTCCATCTGACCCAAGCCTATCAGGTCTCATCAGGACCGTCTACATTGTCTTCCTCTGTGAACTGCTAAGGTTTCTCGCCCCTCACAGGGAGGTGATCAAAGAACCAACCACTGAATTCATGTCAGAGACAGCCCCTCTTCCCCTTACTAGGGTACCCACTTGGATGCTGAGCTGCCATGGGTTACATCTGTGCAGGGGTTCTAGATTATCTCCATGCATGGTCCTTGGTTGGAGTATCAGTCTAAGAAAAGATCCCTGGGCCCAGATTTCTTGGTTCTGTTGCTCTCCTTTGGAGCTCCTGTGCCCTCCAGGTCTTTCTATCTACCCCTTCTTTCATAAGAATCCCTGCGCTCTGCACAAAGTTTGGCTATGAGCCTCAGCATCTGCTTTGATACCTTGTGGGGTAGAGTCTTTCAGAGGCCCTCTGTGGTTGGCTCCTGTTCTGTTCCCTGTTTTCTTCCTCTTCTGATGGCCAACCCATTTGCCTTTCTGAGTGAGGATTGATCATCTTACCCTGGGTCTTCCTTCTCGCTTAGCTTCTTTAGGTGTACAGATTTTAGTATGTTTATCCTATATTACATGTCTAATATTTACTTCTAAGTGAGTAGATAAGATGTGTGTCTTTATGCCTCTGGGATACCTCACTCAGGATGATCTTTCCTAGTTCCCACCATTTGCCTTCAAATTTCATGATTTCCATGTTTTTAATTGCTGAGTAGTATTCCATTGTGTAAATGTACCACAATTTCTGTATCCATTCCTCAGGTAAGGGGCATCTGGTTTTTTTCCCAGGTTCTAGCTATTACAAATAAAGCTGCTAGGAACATGGTTGAGCAAATGTCCTTGTTATGTACTTGAGCATATTTTGGATATATGCCTAGGACTGCTATAGCTGGATCTTGAGGTAGCAGTACTCCTAATTGTTCAAGAAAGTGCCAGATTGTCATCCAAAGTGGTTGTACAAGTTTACATTCCCACTCGGAGTGGAGGAGGGTTTCTCTTTCTCCACATCCTCTTCAGCATGTGTTGTCACTTGAGTTTTTGATCTTAGCCATTCTGATGGGTGTAAGGTGAAATCTCAGGGTCGTTTTGATTTGCATCTCCCTGATGACTAAGGATGTTGAACATTACTTTAAGTGTTTCTCTGCCATTTGATGTTCCTCTATTGAGAATTCTCTGTTTAGCTCTGTATCCCATTTTTCAATTAGATTACTTGTTTTGTTGCTCTTTAACTTCTTGGTTTTTTATAAATTCTGGATGTTAGCCCTATGTTAGATATAGGGTTGATGAAGAACCTTTCCCAGTTTGTAGGCTGTCATTTTGTTCTGATGACAATGTCCTTTGCTTTATAGATCTTTTCAGCTTCATGAGGTCCCATTTATTAACTGTTGATCTTAGAGGCTGTGCTGTTGATGTTCTGTTCAAGGAAGTTGTCTCTTGTGCCAATGAGGTCAAAGCTCTTCCCCAATCTTTTTTCAAAAAGATTTAATGTGTCTGGTTTTATGTTGAGGTCTTTGATCCACTTGGACTTTAGTTTTGTGCAGGGTGATAAACATGGATCTATTTGCATGTTTCTACATATAGAAGCACCATTTGTTGAAGATGCTGTCTTTTTTCCATTGAATGGTTTTGGCTTCTTTGTCAAAAATCAAGTATCCATAGGTGTGTGGGTTTATTTATGGGTCTTCAATTTGATTGCATTGATCCACCATTCTGTTTCTATGCCAGTACCCCGTGGTTTTTATTACTATTGCTTTGTAGTACAGCCTGAGATAAGGGATGGAGATACCTCCAGACAATGTGTTGTTGTACATGATCATTTTCCAATTTGGGGTGTTTTGGTTTTCCATATGAAGTTGAGAATTTTTCTTTCAAGGTCTATAAAGAATTGTGTTAGTATTTTGATGGGAATTGCATTGAATCTGTAGATTGCTTTTGACAGGATGGCTATTTTCACTATGTTAGTGGATCAATCATGAGCATAGGAGATCTTTCCATCTTCTGATATTTTTATCAATTTCTTTCTTCAGAAGTAAGAAAGTTTTTTTTTTTAATTTTTTTTAAAACACATCTTTCACTTGCTTAGTTAGAGTCACACCAAGGTACTTTATGATATTGTGGCTAAGGGTGTAGTTTCTCTATAATTTCTTTCTCAGCCTTTTTGTCTTTTGTATACACGAGGGCTACTGTTTTTTTTTTTTTGGGTTATTTTTGTATCCAGCCACATTGCTGAAGGTGTTAATCAGCTGTGGAGTTCTCTGACTAACTTCTTGCGATCACTCATGTATACATACTATCATATCATCTGCAAATAGTGATACTTTGACTTCTTCCTTCCCGATTTGTATCCCCTTGAAATCCTTTAGTCATCTTATTGTGAAGAGATACAGAGAGAGTGGGCAGCCTTGCCTTGTCCCTTATTTCAGTGGTATTGCTTTAAGTTTCTCTTTGTTTAGTTTGATGTTGGCTATAGGCTTGCTGTAGGCCCTGGGATTTTTTTGGAAGGAAGACTTTTCTTGACTGTTTGTATTTCCTTAGGGGATATAGGACTATTCAATCTACGTACCTGATCTTGATTTAATTTTGGTAAATGGAATTTATGAAGAAAATTTTCCATTTCATTTACATTTTCAAATTTTGTGGCGTATAGGCTTTCGTAGTAAGACCTATTGATTGTTTGGATTTCTTCAATATCTGTTGTTATGTCCTCCTTTCGTTTTCGATTTTGCTGATTTGGATAGTTTCTCTAGCCTTTTAGTTAGTTTGGCTAAGAGTTTGTTTATCTTGTTGCTTTCTCAAAGAACCAGCTCTTGGTTTCATTGATTCTTTGAAATATTTTCTTTGTTTCTAATTCATTGATTATAGCGCTGAGTTTGATTATTTTCAACCATCTACTCTTGGAAGTGTCTGTTTCCCCCCACCCCCGCCCCCAGGGTTATCAGATGAGCCATTAAGTTGCTTGTTTGAGATGTTTCAAATTTCTTCTTGAAGGTACTTAGTGCTATGAATTTTCTTCTTAGCACTGCTTTCATTGTGTCCCATAAGTTTCGGTATGGTGTGCCTTCATTTTTGTTGAACTGTAGGAAGTCTTTAATTTCTTTCTTTATTTCTTCCCTGATCCACCTTTCATTGAGTAGTGATTGTTCAGTTTCCATGTGTGTGTAGGCTTTTTGATAATTCCATTGTTGTTGAGGTCCAGTGTTGGACTCCCGAGGTGGGGAGACCCTCCGTTCCTCAGGATAGACGCCAGACCTCAATAACCCACAAAAACAGAGCTTGATGCAAACAGCAAGAGGTTTAGTTAGTAGTGGCATGCTGGGGCTCCGCACATAGCTCCCACACAAGTGGGTGATGCGGAGCGTTCAGCAACGGAATCACAGAGTTTATAAAGGCAAAAAGCACAAAACAGGAGGGGGTCTAGGGGTAAGGGACTTTCCTAATGGGGTAGTCTGTGATTGGCTGTGCCCAGGTGTGGTGACTAGGGGACGGTTAGAGATTGTATCCATAACTACAGAAGGGTGTTTCTTAGAAATGTTTTGTATCAGATCCGAGTTTGGTAATGATTAAAGCTCACAAGTCTCAGTTCCCATGGTTAGGGCCAAGTTAAAATTTTCCATCCTTACACCATCTTTAGTCCATGGTGGTCAGATAGGATACAAGGGATTATTTCAATCTTCTTGTATCTGTTGAGGCCAGCTTTGTGACCAACTATGTAGTCTATTTTGAAGAAGATTCCATGAGGTACAATTTCAGACTTTTGGATCCTCTGCCCCTCAGATATGGTGCGTGCTGGTTGTTGCCATTTTGGATTTCTCCAAACAAGTATTTTTTTTAAATAAGATTTACATGTATTTTAAACTTACCTGTGTTTATGTTCATCTGTATGACTGTGAGTGTATAATACATGTACGTAGATGCCCTTAGAGGCCAAAAGAGGGTATCAGATCCTCTGGAGCATTTGTGGGCCACCTGATATAGGTGGTAGATGGGAACTGATCTCAGATCCTCTGTAAGAGTAGCAAGTGCACTTAACCACTGAGTCATCTCTCTAGCCTCTCTGAACAGGGTTTTAAGGACCAGCTTTTACTCCTGATGGTAGTAATGTAAATGAGTTCAACTTCTATAAAAAATTTATCCATAATGTTCAAATTCATTCAAAGATCTGGGTGAATATAATATTTACCCAGAAATTTGGTACAACTGAAGGCAAGGGGTGAAATTATTATTTAATTTTCATATGCACTCTTTTATATCTTCTGAATTTTGTATGTAGTCATATGCCTACATTCAATTTAAAAATAAAATTGGTGGTGCTCAAACTTGTTTTTCATTTTATACATTTTATCTATATGTTTAATTTTTATTCAGATACAAATTTAGCACATAAAATTTCAGTTATGTACTTTGTTGTTTTTTTTTCTATAAAGACTAATGTTTTTAGGTCAGGCTTTCAAATTTCCAACAAACTTTTTCGAGTGCAATTAAGGTTGTTGTCATTTTCATTTCTTATGGTTTATGATTAATTATGACTTCACTAAGTGGCTCTCGATTTGTTCTGGGATCTAATCCATGAGGAAACTGCAAGACATTCCCATGTGGTAGACACAAACTGACATCACTGGCAAAGCAAGAACGAAAATTACAGAATGCTCTGTGCTTCACAATGGCTAAGCCAAGTGACAGCATCCCTCTATGATAGCATGGCTTGTTAAGAAAGTCATATAACAATGTGTCCTTTCTTTCCATAAGCCTTCCTTTAACTTCCTTTCCTTTATGATCTGTGTGTGAAGAGATGGTTTAGAGCAGATGAAGACAGTCTTAATATATTAGACTCCAAACATGTACAACTTAGAGAATCCTGGCATCATCCAACACGTTTTAACAAACCGTATCCTGTATAGAGGCCCAAGTAGGAGACTAATGTTAAACCTAACTTTTATCCTCTAAGATGAGAGAGGATCTTGTTTCAGTTGGAAGAAAAACAACAGTGATTTGAGAGGTTGATGCTCTAGCTTTTTTGTTTGTGTGTGTGATTGTGTGTGTGTTGCTGTGGTAGAGCACATTTCTTAGGATTTCCATTGCTGTGAAGAGACATCATGACCATGGAAACTCTTCCATTATCATCATGGCAGGAAAAATGGTGGCACTCAGGCAGACATGGTGATAGAGAGGTAGCTGGGAGCTCTACATCTGTATCTTCAAGCAGCAGAAAGAGACTGTGAGCTACTGGCCTGGCTTGAGCCTGCCCCAATGACACATTCCCTGAGACAACTCCATACCTACTCCAGCAAGGACAAATGTCCTAAGACTCTTACTCTCTGGAGAGAGTATTCAAACACATGAATCTATGGGTGGTGGTGGTGAGGCACACATTTCTATTCAAATCACCATAAGAGTCATCAAAGGCAATACAGGGGAGGGTTTATTTAGCTTGCTGGTTATTGTCTGTCATCAAGGGAAGCCAGAAGAGGATCTCAAGGCAGGAACCTGGAGGCAGGAACTGGAGCAGAAACCATGGAGGAGTGCTGCTCACTAGCTTGCTTAGTTATTCTCTTATACAGCGCAGGCTAACCCTGTCAGGGGCAGCTCCACTCACAGTGCCCTGGGCCCTCACATGTCAATCAGAAATCAAGAAAATGCCCTTAGGACATGCTCACAGGCCAGTCTGATGAAAGTATTTCTCACCTGACATTCTCTTTTCTTAGGTATGTCTAGGTTTGGGTCAAGATGACAATAAGTGACTATGACAATGTCTATAAATAGTAGAAACAGTCAGTTTTGATTAAACAGCATTTCTTTAAGTTTTTATAATTCTAATAACTCAGAGTGAGGGTGTTAGAGTTATTTATGTCCCTGGAAAATCATGGAAATAGAACTGCTTAAAGAATTAACTGTTTCATTCAACAAGACTTACTGAATGTCTGCTTTTCACCAGGCTTCAGGCTATGTCTGCACTCACTTTAGGAAGACATGTCCCTGCATATCAAAGGGCACTGGCATCAATTAATCCTTGTTTTTTCTCATTGCCAGGTAGGTGGATGAAATAAATCTGGGCCTTTTCAAGGACTTTCACACAGAGCCCTGGGACATTTAAAGATTTCAGCTTTAGAGAAGAGATTAGAGAAAGTTTTTTGTTTTTGTTTTTAACCAGCAAATGGTGAAGTTTATTCTTACTGCTCCCTCTGTATCCTGTGCCATTAAGATGCCAATTGATTGCTAATTGCTTTGCATTATCCATAAGCCAGCTACAAACATGTTTAATGGCATGCTCTTTGTTGTAATTTAGGGGCAGCGACTGCTGTCTGTCTCTTTGTTCTTCAGAACTTTTTTTTTTTCTCCCTGAGCCTACAAAGTGTTTGGCTGGCATGCAAGGGCCTGAGGAAGCTTAAGTAGAAACCAGGCCCCATGAGGCATAATCCTGCCACACCCTGAAGCGGCTGTGCCTTGCCGATACACACACTCATGGGAAAATGGAAGATGTGTCAGCCAGGATTGTGAGAAATGCCAGCACACTGCCAGACAGCCCTGCCAGAGGAGAATGCCGCTTGCCTGGGACAAACATGGAAAATCATCTTTTCCCTCTGTCAAGAATGGTTCCAAGCACCGAGTGCAGTGACTGAAGCAAAGTAGACAAGGCAGCGAGAAAATCCTTTCCCGCTTACTGAGGCTTCTGCATCATGATTTCAGGATATTTCCCCCCCATATCAGACACTAATATCTGATAATTGAGTCTAAAACAAAAGGTTAAAGATGGTGCTAAACAGTAACAACTGTGAGATGAGCCGGAACTCTGAGATGGGTAGAAAGAGAAAATTATTCAGCATTAAATGAAACAGAGCTTTGGGGCTTCCCATGGCTCCTTGGAGGATCTCGGGAAGATTGAAGAAGTTGAGCTTCACGGAAGTGAAGAAGCAGCTCATTTATATGTCTGCAGACCTTAGCATCATGACACCTTAAGTCACTTCTTCGAACCTTTTCTGTTTTCCATCTGTTTTACTGGGGCAGTGCCTTGTGTAGCACGGAAGGGCCTTGACTATCCTTTTAAGCTGAGGATGGCTTTGAAATCCTGATCCCACTGCATCTAGCTCGACACTGCTGGGGTTCCAGACACGTACCATGATGGTTGTCTCCTCAGATATTCACACATTTTTATTTTATTTTTTTTCCTTAATTTCTTCAAGATTTTATTTTAAAGACTTGTTCCATATACACTGTGTTTTAGTCAGAGTCCACTAGCATGTCTTGTCACCAAAAGCCCCTAGCAATGGCAACCTAACGTCAGGGCTTCATTTTGCTTCTGGTTGAAGCCTATTTTTATTTCCCAGATTTAAGGGATGAAGCATCTTATTTCCTAAAGGAGGTTGTAGAGGACCAGGGTTCCCATGAGACCCTTCTCCCTTATTAGTGTGTGTATGTTCTATCTTCTTGGAGTGTTCACTGCTGCCCTGTAGCTGTCTCTTCCCTGCAGAATGACTAATGCTAAAAGAAAGCCTTTTGTATCTTGTGAGATACATCATGAACCTATAGGCAATCGCTGAGGAAGCAGGAAAGTCAGCCTTTTGTCACAGGGCCAAATCTGAAGAGAAATTCATGCTCCACGGCTCCCTGTCGGTATAGGCTGCAGTCAGACTTTAACTGGAACCACACTGTACTCAACTCTCTTCTGCCTTACCTTGGTGCCTTCACTCTTCTCCTGGGAACACAAACACAAGATGCTTGTCTCAGGCTCTGCTTCCAGGGACCTGACAATCACCCTCATTGTGAATGTTTATGGCAGGTGGGTAAGGCTCTGGGAGTGGTGATGTGATTGGAGAGGGCTTAGCATGTAATTTACCCTAATAAGTGTTAGCTAAATGAATGGATTTTCCAGGCTTGCTGTTCAGATTAAAAGTAACACAGCTATTATCAGAAAATCTATATCCCAAGAAAGGCCTGGCTCACTGATTCACTCCTAGACTTAAAATGGAACAACTAGGAAAATTTCATAAGGCTTATTGCTGAATAGAAAGAAATTGATGATTGTTTATGATGTTAATTAATCAACCGGGATTATTCCATGCCAACTTCTCCCAGCTTGTCACTAAGTACCCTGTCTGTGGAAAGCTTGATGAGAAAAGAGTGGCAACAGACAACAACAAAATCCAAAGAACCTTTTATCTTTTAAGTGAAATGTTATCTCAACATGGTGAAAATAGTTAGTCTAACGAAACAACCAGAGAAATTATAAGACACTGTATAATCACATAGGAGAACATAGGTGACAGATTCTGAACAGGTTCAGAGAAGTCAATGTGGTCTGGGGGTAGGGACAAAAGAAAGAAGCTATTCCAAGCTGGTGAAGCAGTAGGAACCAAGGTGTGGAGATAATTGTGATGTTGCCAGTGTTTGCTAGCACATAGAAAGCTAGAAATGTTTCACTTGGGTTATTTCTATCTTTGTATTATTATGCGCATTTGCATTTCTACTTATTCAATCATGGATTGGTTCAACCAGTCACCAACTATTTATTGAACAGCTGTTCTAATCCTGGGGCTCCTGTGTCTTTGGAATATAGTAATAAAAAGGATTCCTACCTTGGCTTTCAAGAAACTGGCAGGTCAACTATAGGGCATTGAAATCCACCCTGGTTCTGTAGAGATAACAGGGTGCTGAGAGACTAGGCAGAAGCGGGAGGTCCATACCTGTAGGGGAGTTAAGCTTCTTAAGTTAAGTTAGTCCTATCTAACTTGTGGCCTGAAGTGTGGAGAGAATTGAGCCAGCTAAAATAGGGTGCTTGGAAACAGTTTTAGAGATACATGAGACTTTGAGAGAATTGCAGTGTGAATGATGTGTGTGGAGGGTACAGAGACAGGAGGGACAATAATGAGGGGTCAGAGAAGGAACAGCCAAAGCAAAGGAGAACAGACTTTAAGAGTCCATGATCACCATCCTTTAAGCACTACAATTACGTAATAAGGCTCTCAAGAGGCACCAGCTTAGAGGGGTTTGAAGAATAAAACCGTAACCTGGAAGCCAACAGATGCATTGTAGCATTATCATGCTCACAGTAAGCGGTGGTGGGAAGAAGGTAAGGCAGGAGCAACAGAAATAGGAATTTTATTAGGTTCCAGAAAGCAGAAGACTGACCAGCGAAAATACTAGGAATCTCAGAACAGGGATCTAGAATTTTTAGATTTCTATAGATTCTCAGGAGATTTTTATAATGTTAGGAGAAAAAAAAATACAATTGTTGGGAAGATGCAGGCTCATTTGTTGGCCTGTTGAGTTTAAGAGTCTTGAGTCCACTCAAATGATGCTCATAAATGGATGGATCTGGAAGTTAGAATAGTTTGGGCATGCAGACATTAGATTTGGAGTTTCTAATAAGAGACTGAGCTTATTACACTCCCGTGCTGAGACAGCACCACTCTCCGTACCGTACTACACCACCGCGCCCTGTGGACACCCTTCTCACCTTAGTAGAAAGTTGTGCTTTATTAAGAGGAAGTGAGATTCTCCCAGAGGTTTTATGCAAAGTTTTGAAACTGGGAAAATGTGTACATTTTTTGGTGCTGGGAGCCACAAGTTTTGCTTTGTGTTTCTTAATTAGGTCTTCTACACTTTCATTGACTCTTCTCTAAAGTAGAAAAATAGAGAGACTAATGATAGGCAAGTTCTAACTCACTTTGTCCTTCCTTTATATTTACTAATGAATTAGTTTTCACAGTCTGATCCATTATCTCTACTTTTCCCTTTCTCATTGTAATTTTGTGGTATAGTTCCTTACCTACCTATGGTTTAAATTGTTCTTATTAGAATTTCGCAATTTCTCAACACATGTATTTATACATTTGTTCTAAACTGCTACACCCTCCTAGGAGTTAGTGAAAACTATTCTCTCTCTCTCTGTCTGTCTCTCTACTAATCCTCAATCCCAAACTTACTTTGTTGACTTTTGCAATTCAGTTTTAGAAATCTCTGACTCAATTCAAAGCTTCTCATTTTTTTCTAAGTTAGAGCTTGCTGGGTTCTGAAAGCTAGATGCAAAGAAGTAGGGTATGGTCCAATCCCTCTATCTTTCCTGTCTCAGGTACTTGTGCTGTGGATAGAAGCATTGGGAGGGGCAGTATGAGTGGAAGAAATTGGCTCATGCAAGTGAAGCATGTTCAAGGTTGCAAACTTAAAGTCCCTCCCCCAATATATCTGGCTTAATCTTTGGGTGTAGTTACCAGCCGCTGGTTAGTTACTGTGGTGCTGTAGGTGATGTCTGAAGTCAATGTATCTCTTGGGGGACTGTATCATCCACCCTTCACTTCTATATAGCCCTCTGTGTTATGTACCAGCTCATCATTACAGTTCATTTTGCATTGGAGACCTGGGCTAGGTCTATGGGAAACTTCAAATGCTTCTTCTTTTCTCAATATGTGTGAAAATGACAAATTAGGCAACATTTCTGACTTGTGACTCACTTATTTACTTTGTCTCAGGATCTAGTATCTAAGATACTTTGTGCATCTTCCTGGAATGTGGTGCCTCCAGGTATAGCAAAGGCTCATCTCAGTTTCTTCTTCCTAAATATGCTTTAAGATTTTAGTAGTGAATCATTGGGGGTATACATGACTTGGCTGGGCAGGGAGAAGTGAGCCCCCCTGCTCTTCAATCAACTCCATATAAGGAGTGAATGAAGAGGGTAAATACTGTTAATCTCACATACCCCCCTTTTTATGCCTTCTGACAGGTGGTCTATAATTCTTCTGAAATGTCCTTTTGTGGGCAAATCCGATGTCAGGATGGTCACACTATAGACTATAGTTTCCAGGTTTGAGTGGTCTCTTCTTGCTGATTGGCAGGGAAGGGTCTCAGTATATATCACTCTTTCATATTACTCTCTCTTACTCGGTATATGAGATATAATTTCTTTTTTTTAAATATTAATCAGGTTTTTATCCCAGCCGTAGCCCCCTCCCTCATTCCTTCCCAATCCCATCATCCCCCCCCCCCCCTCATCTCCTTCCTGCCCCTTTACAAGTGCACTGATAGGGGAGGACCTCCTCCCCTTCCATCTGACCCTAGCTTATCACGTCTCTTCAGAACTGGCTGCAATGTCCTCTTCGGTGGCCTACCAAGGCTATTCCTCCCTCAGTGGGGGCGGTGTCGAAGAGCCAGCCATTGAGTTCATGTCAGAAATAGTCCCTGTTCTCCTTACTAGGGTACCCACTTCGATACTGAGCTACCATGGGCTATATCCAAACAGGGGTTCTAGGTTGTATCCATATATGGTCCTTGGTTGGAGAAACAGTCTCATAAAAGACTCCTGTGCCTTGATATATTTGGTCCTTGTGAAGCTCCTGTCCTCTCCAGGTCTTACTAACGCTCCCTTCTTTCATATGATTTCCTGCACTCTGCTGAAGGTTTGGTTATGAGTCTTAATATCTGCTTTGATACACTGCTAGGTAGAGTCTTTCTGAGGCCCTCTGTGGTAGGCTCCTGTCCTGTTACTTGTTTTCTCCTACATTCAATGTCCATCCCATTTGTCTTTCTAAGTGAGGATTGATCATCTTACCTCAGGTCCTCTTTCTTGTTTATCTTCTTTAGGTGTATAGATTTCAGTATGTTTATCCTATCTTATAGGTCTATATAAGTGAGTATATACCATGTGTGTCTTTCTGCTTTTGGGATACCTCACTCAGGATGATCGTTTCCAGGTCCCACCATTTGCCTGCAAATTTCATGATTTCCTCATTTTTCAATTGCTGAATAGTATTCCATTGTGTAAAAGTGCCATAATTTCTGTATCCATTCCTATACTGAGGGACATCTGGGTTGTTTCAAGGTTCTGGCTATTACTAATAAAGCTGCTATGAACATGGTTGAGCAAATGCCTTTGTTGTATACTTTAGTGTATTTTGGATATATGCCTAGGAGTGGTATAGCTGGATCTTGAGGTAGCACTATTCCTAATTTTCTGAGAAAGCACCAGATTGATTTTTAAAGTGGTTGCCCAAGTTTACATTCCCACCAGCAATGGAAGAGGGTTCCTCTTTCTTAAGATCATCTCCAGCATATGTTGTCACTTGAGTTTTTGATCTTAGCCATTCTGATGGGTATAAGGTGAAATCTCAGGGTCATTTTGATTTGCATCTCCCGGATGGCTAAGGACATTGAGTGTTTCTTTAAGTGTTTTTCTGCCATTCTACAATCCTCTACAGAGAGTTCTCTGTTTAGCTCCATACCCCATTTTTCAATTGGATTACTTGA
>CM053754.1:46725072-46748747 GCA_028658305.1 Pachyuromys duprasi
TTGCTTTTTAACTTCTTTAGTTCTTTATATATACTGGATATTAGCCCTCTGTCAGATGTAGGGTTGGTGAAGATACTTTCCCAGTCTGTAGGCTGTCGTTTTGTTCTGATTACAGTGTCTTTTGCTTTACAGAAGCTTTTCAGTTTCATGAGGTCCCATTGATTGATTGTTGATCTTAGAGCCTGTGCTGTTGGTGTTCTGTTCAGGAAGTTGTCTCCTGTGCTGATGAGTTCTAGGGTCTTCTCCACTTTTTCTTCTAACCGATTTAATGTGTCTGGTTTTATATTGAGGTCTTTGATCCACTTGGACTTTAGCTTTGTGCAAGGTGATAAATATGGATCTATTTTCATTTTTCTGCATATGGACATCCAGTTGGACCAGCACCATTTGTTGAAGATGCTGTCTTTTTTCCATTGTATGGTTTTAGCTTCTTTATTAAAAATCAAGTTTCCATAGATGTGTGGGTTTATTTCTGGGTCTTCTATTCGTTTCCATTGATCCACTATTCTGTTTCTATGCCAAAACCATGCAGTTTTTATTACTATTGCTCTGTAGTACAGCTTGAGATCAGGGATGGGGATATCTCCAGATGATCTCTTGTTGTACAGGATCGTTTTAGAAATTCTGGGTTGGTTTTTTGTTGTTGTTGTTTCTCCGTATGAAGTTGAGAATTTTTCTTTCAAGGTATGTAAAGCATATTCACATATTCTTCCAGATTGTCTTCAATTCAGTGACTCTACAAGGTTAACTCAAATATCCTCAGACTGGACACTAAGGTCATTAAAAATGTCACTTTTTACATCTTAGTAACATGAACTTAATGATTAATACAGACATTCTCTAAGTCTTGTTCTAGTCCATTCTCATGCCGTAACACATTTACCTGTCCTATCCTCTATTTTGATCAAATCTCATCTACTGTTCTTTAGGTTAGCCTCATATGTCATCTTCTCTGTAGTCTTCAATAGTTCTCCTAGTTTCCTCTGTACCCTACAGAGCATTATTTTTATCCATTTTGTTCTAAGAATTTATGAAGAATGCCCTGCCCAAAACATGGTCATTCTAAGTCTAGCAAGGCACTTTGAGTACATCAAATGTCCAAAAATATAGTTCCACTGAAATGGTAGGTATGGAGCTGGACCATGGCAAGAGCTTAAAATAATCACTAACTTAGTTGGGATCTATTTAAGACTTGGACAAAGAGGCACAAAGGTTTGTTTAAGTTCATTCAGATTTATGATTTATAAGATGTTCCCAGAGTAGTAGTTCATAAACCTATTCACTATAGCAAAGCACACTGCTGCAGCAGAGCCACTCAGATGGGGACTGCTGCTGACAAGCTACCCTTGACTGTCAGTGTCAGACTAACATACTAGAACATGGGCTTTGGATCCCAAAGCCACCTTAGGACATGAGGTCTAACAGAAGATCACATATGGGTGTCCCCAGAAATGAGCACATGCCTGATATAGTGTTGTTATCAGACAGATGTGGTTGTATGGTCAAACACAGGGCCAGTTTTAGTTGTATAGTGGTGAAGCAAAAACAAGGTAACCTGAGCCAAATCCTGCTGGGCCAATGGAACCCATATGAACACCAACAGGCACTTGAGCATCCTATATTGCATAGCCATGTGGCCAGAGCCACCATGCGTCAGAGCATCTGGGCTTCAACAAAGCAGAGCTCTGAACAAACTTCATCTTCAAAGGTGACTGTAGACAGAAGGCTTCAAAAAGGGTTCAAGAATCTCTGGGTAACACTCAAATCTGGCTAGACTAAAAAGTCCCTGTGAACATGAACAGAAGCTTAGCTGTTCTTTAAACAGCTCATTTGACATGCCTGGACCTCATAAACAATGAAAGGGCCATAGATGCATGGCGTTCCAAAAATATTTGGAAGATCAGCTTGACACATCTAAATTTAATTTGGTTTGCTAATTTTCAAGAGCCAGGTCTCATCCTACCAGCCACATGGGCCTCAACCTCCCTTCACATCTACCTCCTTCTTCAAAGAGTGTACACATCTGCCTGTTCAGATGGCCAAACACTCATGCAATCCACCAATACCCAGGAGGTCACATGCACAGGCAGATCATGCTTCTCCAGGCCCGGGATCTTATATACTAGCCTTCCCGTGCTCTACAGCCTGTACTGAACCATGCAGCTGTTTGGGGTGCCTCTTTGACCTACCAGTTACACTCTAGGTAGAACAGCTGTGGCCATAACTTAGTCAAGAGTCGCTGCCAAGACAGGGATGGAGCTAGCCTAGGGAACAGCTTTTGAGTGTGCTTAGGAATGTGGGTGGAGCCAGGAAAAAAGGGGCACAGCTGGTGGCCCTTTTTCAGGAAACTGGGAACCCCTTCCCTCTACAGCACACTGAGCTAAGGCAGCTGGGTGCTGCTGCTGTAAGGGAAAATAAATGGGTAAAGCCCAGCTTCAGGGCAGACAGCTGCTGTGCTCCAGAGGGCAGCACCAGGTCACTGGGCCCAGATCCAGTACCCACATATCACGGTACTCTGGTGCGACGGAGTTGGCAAACTTTTCTGAGTCCCTGTATTTGAGACCCAGTGTGTGATCATGCGTGTGAAGACACAGTGTCACCTTTTCTAGGATTCGTGGGCATTGTCCTTATGGGTGTCTTTTTATTGGTTTGTTTGTTTTGAGCTTCTGGCCAGCAGGGAAAGCTGAATATTGGTGCACTGAATGAAGACATCCAATGTCCTTGTCTTTGTCTTGAGAGTTTATGCTCACACTGTCCTTGAGTAGCCAGTACCCCAAGCAATCACAGAGTTTCATCTAGACCCCTTCACCCCATGTCCAGTGCAGTCCCCATTTTCTGTCCAGTCTAAAGGAACAGCCTAGGGCCATGAACCTTCACTCTGTTAGAATACATTTGATATTTGAGAGTCAATGGATGAGGCTGCAGCAAGATCCAATCCTGGCCATTAAATACCAACTGAAGACACAAGTAATGTGTCTTTAACACAGGAGTTCATGGTCAACAAATTATTTTTAAAAAGGACTCCACTGGTCATTATATTTTACTATATTCTGACTTTTCACCATAGTCTAAAACTATTCGATATATTAATGATGTAATCAAAGATTTTGGAGTGACATTTTAAAACATACATAAGTCACACCCTGAATGTACAGCAGCTGCCAGGGCCCCTCCTCTTTTCCCTGTCTCTTCACTCCGACACCATGTCCTTCAGTAGTCTTCTGACTCTCAGCCAGGCCTTCAGTCGGATCTTTTGTCCAGCAGCCTGCTCTCAGCAGCAGTGCCAGTGTGATTGGCCTGCGGCTCCAGGAAAACCAGGTTTCCTGATAAAACCAAGAAATGCTGACTGTCTTTGTCTTCGACAAACATCCAGAAACTTTGAACCCCTGATGCCTTTTCATTCCTCGCCTCTTGCACCTCAGCAGACATGTTTGCTGTCCTTGGTTCAGCAAAGGGATTGGCCATTCTTTGAATTCACTCCTTCTTGGCCACCTTCTCAACAACAGCTGCCTTCTCAGCTTGACTTCAATCTCCATGCATGCTATGGATAAATCTATAAGATGAATGCACCTGTGCCTGGCAGCTGGAAATTATAATCTCTCCCTGTGTGATGTACTTCTTGGGAAAGCAGTAAGTAGCAGAGCTTTAAAATTAATATTTCAATTGAAAACTTCCTCTTGCAAAAGTCACTCCCATCAAAATTCTTCTCCCAGTATGGTATTTGGATATCATCATCTAAAATAAGAATTCACACTGAATCATAAAGGACTACTAAGAGGTCATTCCAATTTATGGCTCTTGAAGCAATGATTTTGGGAAAAGGGGGCTTATTTATTTTGATATCCATTCTCTGAAGAATCTGTCCTGACACATCTGTAACATTCTGATATGGATATTTTTATTTTTTCTTTCTTCTAGATAAAACCAACTGTTCCAAAGGCCGAGGTTACAATAAGCCTCTGTGGAAACTCCACTTCTCCTTGATACTTGAAGTTAGAAATTGGGTCTCCCACAGTAGCCACACCTACAGAATCGTTAACTTCTCAGTGCGTTACCTGGCTGGAAGAAGGGGTGAAACTTACTCCTCCCTTCCACTAATTCTGCAGGATCCCTGTAATTAGCTTCATTCAGATACATTACAGTTACCAGATAACATAGGAAGTATTTTCCAATGGCAGTTTTCATTTTGTGTAAGTTTTATAAGCGAAGAATATTAAAAAAAAACAGTTGTTTATAGTCTTTGTACTTAATACATTGTAAGTAAGACAAGTTTGGTATCTTATATACATGCAATTTGCCATGTCAATGCCCTGAGGTGATGGTTATTTGCCATGTATTATCATTAAAGAAACTGGTGTTAGACCTCGTGTTATTCTTCACATTACTGTGACAGCATGTCTGACAGAGGGGGCTAATAAGAGGTTCAAGGTTGGAGGGCACAGCCCATCACAGTAAGACATGGTGGCGGCAGTGTGAGGTAATCAGTCACATTGCATCCACAGCCAGGAAGTAGAGAGAGAAGAGCTCAGCTTCCCTTTGTGTTCAGCCTGGAACCCCAACACATAGAATGGTACTGCCCACTTTTAGGGTGGGTGTTCCCACGTCAATTCATGGAATCTAGATGTGCCCACAGGTTCACTTCCTAGACACCCTTACACCCCATGAAGATGACAGTTAGAACTAACCACAAGTCCACCACTTGTCAACCTGACAAACAAAAATATTAGGTGTAAGCCAACATCTTCTGCCTTTTTTTCCCTCCATAGGTTCATAGCCATGTCATTGGCAAACATGTAATTCAGTCCAACTTCAAAAGATCCAGTAGTCTTTACCAGTCTCAGGTCTACTCTGAGACTCAGAGGTTTCTTAACTATGAGATCCCATAACATCAAAACAAAACAAAACGGAAAAAAAAACAGTTCTGGAATACAAGGTTGTACAGAAAATATTGCCATTCCAAAATGGAAAAGTGGCATAGCAAGAAAAGAGTGGACCAAAGTGAGACTAAAATCCAGCAGGGAAAACAATCATTCCTGAAGTTTTGCATCTGGCATCTGTTGCTTATGATGGAATACTCTCCGTTCCAAAGGCTTAGGTACCCACCACCCCCATCTCTGCTACTTGCAGTATATACAGCCACTTTGGGGCTGAGCCCATCCCATGCATGAAACTTTCCTTGGTGGATGCCCCATGGTTCTGGCATCTCTAACATCATGGGATCTCCATTGCTACTCAGGCTTCACGCCACAGTTTTAAACAATAGCTCCTCTGAGTTTCCTTGCATGGAGTCTGTTTTAGTTTGCTCTCTATTACTGTGATAAGAACCATAACCAAAAGCAATGTAGGGAAAACGGATTTATTTTATCTTATACTTCTACAGCATAGTCAACCAATGGGCAAAATCCTAGCAGAAACTCAACGCAGTCACCTGGAGGCAGAAACTGAAGCAGAGACCACGAAGAATAACTCTTTCTGGCTTGCTCCTTAAGGTTTGGTTAGCCTGCTTTTGTACACAATCCAGAACCATCTTCCCAGAGGTTGCACTGCCCAGAGTGAGCTGGGTCCTCCCACATCAACTATCAAGCTAGAAACGTTCTCATAGACTTACCTACAGGCAGCTATGATGGAGACATTTTCTCAATAAGATTCCCTCTTCCTAAATTGAGGGAGTCTTGGAAGGTATCATGGCAGGCAGTAAAATGATCCGCAAAAAGGTGAAAATGAAAACTCATTTGAGATTGACTTCAATAACCTGGATCAAACTTTGGGATGTTTGATGCCAGGCAGCTTTTTGTCAGGATATTTAAACACAACATAATCTGAAAAAGAAGAAGAAAAAGAAGAAGAAGAAGAAGAAGAAGAAGAAATTCCTGGTGTAACGCAATCCCCAGTACACATGGAGAAAGTAATTCCATTGAGACTCAACTCACAGTATATGTCATTTCTTTAACAAAAATGGGTTCTGGAGACAGGCTACCTGCATTAGCTTAAGGACCTAAGGAAGGCTCTGGACTGCTCTTGGTCGTACAGCTGGTGTAGAGGTCATTTGGGTTATTAATCAACTTTGGTCCTGGTGGGAGCTTGGGGAAGCCCCTGGCTGTACAGATAATGTATGGGTCATTTAAACTATGAGGTATCTCCAGCCCTGGCTGTGGAGCTTGGGGGGTCCCCTGAATATACAGGCAATAAAGGTTCATTTAGATCACTCTCTACCTCTAGTCCTGGTTATAGGTGCTTGATATGGCCTGGCTTAACAGATAAGGCAGATCATCAGACTATTAGTTACCTCCAATTCTCAACCTGCTGGAAAAACAGGTTATACATCATCCTTCCCTTTAGATGGAATGTTTTGGGTGTTTAGTGTTCCTGGTTTCCCTGGAGATCTGTGGGTATAAGAACCTTCCTGCTCTGAATGCTAGATGACCAAAGATTGTGTCAATTTGAGAAAAATCTAACCAGCACAGAATCCAACTCTACTACACATTGCTTGGTCTCCGTAGCCTTCTGCATTCTTGGCACAAACGTGTGTGATCTTGTCACTCTTTCATCTATCATAACTGTAAAAACAGTACTACGTGGATGTCACTGACAATTTCTGCTGACAGCTCAATATGTACCCTGCCCCTTTGGACTATGGGTGTTGCATAAGCCAATGTGTGCCATCTGGGCTGACCCTAAGTGTTTGCTTTTGAGCAAAGAACCACTCAAGTGGCATTTTAATTTCAAATAAGTGCATTTTTACATGGTGGAGACTTTGATAAATAGAGTCTTGCCTTTTCTTGCTCTCACAATGCAGAAAAAGAAGTTTCTCTTTACTTGCACTAATTTCTTTAACAAACATAGATGATTTCCTAGCATCTGTTGTCTTCTACTCTACCTACACCACTCCATAGCCTCGGCAAATAGCATCATTTTCCTATCTCCTTGTTCCACTGTTGTCCCATTTCTCTGTAGACTTGGGTGAGGGTAGTAAGGAATAGCCTTGCCTCAGCCTGAATAATAGTTATTCTGTCTTGAGATTTGTTAGCCAAAACAAATTAGTCCATTATGTTTGAATTCAGCACCATCACCAACACAGGCAGAATGTAGCTATCATCTGTCAGAATATAACATGAAAGCTTCCAGCCTGGAGTCCTTGTTCTTTGAAATCTCATGAGCTGGGTTTCTACTCCTTGTATTTCTTTCAACAGTCTGGTCTTCCAGACTCCCATCAGAATGGCCCGTTAAGCCCTGTTTATATCATTCTAGTATTTTTCTAGCTTGAAGTTTTAAACTCTTTAATGGTCTTTCCATGACCAATTCCAGCAGCCCCAAACCCACATGACCTGGTTTATCACAACAACAACCCCACACTCAGTACTTATCTTTTATATTACTTTTCTCATTACTGTGCCAAATGCTTAGTAACAACAACTTAAAGAACAAGGGTTTATTTTGGCTCACAGTTTGGGAGAACATCCCTTATGGTGGGAAGGTCACTGCAACCAGAACATATCTGTATATATGTTATGTGCATGTGTGTGTGTATGTGGGGGGGGTGGTTCTTTATGTTTTGACACCTTAAAATACCTTTCCTGTTGGGGAAGCCTGTCTAGGCCTAGGAGTGAATCTTGCTAATTCTTCAGGATAAGTAGGGCTCAAAAGCAGCCCACCATTGATGAGCAAATGAACCATTCTAGAGCCATCCTTTCTTCATGGAGCATCTGCTCTCTTGGAGGCAAGGATCCCAGGACTAGGGGCCAACCAGCCAGGAAGCTCTACTATAGCACAGGGCCAGTACAGATCATGCAAAACCACTCATCCTAAACTGTTGACACCCGTGGCCCCCTTTCCCATGGGAACTTCACTGGAGGTTCTGGTGGAGACTTTCCCCTCATTCTTGTCTTCTGCCTTCTGCCTGTTCTCTGTCTTCCCCATGTGGTGCTCCACGCTATGTCATGTTCTTTCTAGCAGCTGTGAGAACAGTGAGCTTTGTTTTTATCCTGAGCCTCTTCGCTGTCCCCTCCGTGTCTGCACCTGACTGCACATCCCACCCAAGAGCACAGAGCAGTTTCCCACAGAACGGAACGTAGAATTTGTGCAGGGCTTTGTGGCAGCCTCCCTGATCGTTTGGCAGGCAGCGTGTGAGTTGAGCCTGAGAAGTTAAGAGTCAATGCACCCTTTGCTCCTTGTCGGTGGGCGGAACACAAACTCAGGACATGCAGCTGGGGGAAACTCTAAACTTCACATTCCCGATTTGTGAATTTGCGAGGCTTTAGAGTAACGGTGGTGGCGGCTGGTGCTTTGTGGCAGCTGATATCATCTGCCAGTTTTGCATATATCCCTCTTCATCTGTGAAGCTTTCCCACAGATGTTGTACCCCTTGCGCTCACACCTGCAAACTTAAAACCAGCTTTTTTTTTTTTAATGGAACAGCAGATGTTTAGAAATTGAACAGTTATACAATGGACAGGAAAAAGAAGGAACAAAATTTGTTCCACCTACTTCTTTATCTGTAGAAACGCCAAGAAAGCAACTCCCCCTTTTTACTAGAGAACAAAAGATGAGCAACCATAGCCTTTTCACGTACAGAAACGGAAATGTAGAGGGAAGCTTTGACATTGCATTTCCATAAATGATGATGGTTTTAATTCTATCCCCGAGAGTCAAATCACTTTCAATGTACGGTTGCATGATAGTCCCGGCTCACTAGCAGGAAGTAAAAAAATGCTTTTCAGTCCTATGAAGGCAGCATATTTGCTGATGCAAAAATGTGTCACTGTGATAGGAAAGTTAATTAAGCAATAAGACAGGACAGGATGTGAATTATTGTATAATAACTCATACCTTTCATGCATCAAGATGTAGACCTGAAGGCCGAGTAGCCCTCCAGCACAGGAGCTTGAATTATGCTACAATAATGGACGCCCTGGCCTTTTCCAGTGTAGAGTAGAAGCGGGAGCTGGGGTGAGGCAGGAATGAAAACCAAGGACAAAAACTGACGCCTTGCAAGGAAGAGAGAAAGGAAGGGAATACTATTTAAATGCCTCCTCTGCTCTTCAAATACTATGGGAAGCATTGTGGAAGAAAGACGCTATCGTTCCTTAAGCATTGTTCATAGCTTTGAGATCAGCAGACTTCCTTCCACTCCAGGACTAGCTAAAGAATAAGCTTTGGCAAAAGTGTGGGTAGTAGAAAGTCCAGCAGTTCATTGGGGTATCTGTGACGTAAAGCAAAAAGTTGTTCACTTATTTATGTGTTTGGACATTTTATGCACTCACCTTGATTTTGGGAAAATGCATGTGCTGCTCTTGGGAGAAATGGCGGTCCAGTAACACATCTCCAGTCCCTGAAAACAGTTTCATTTGCTGTGCCAAATGGAGATGGGTGGGCAGCTTAAGAATTGATGCAACAAAGGAAGCCGGATTGCCCAGATTTGATTTTTACATAAAGAACCAAAGACTGAGCTGTGTAGGAACCACAGCGTAAAGAGTTAAGTAGAATGAGCCTATTTGGAACCCTATTCCAAAAGAGGGAAAAAATTAGGTCCACTGAGAAATGTCTCTGCTTGCTGGTCTTCTCTTTCACGGGCATATTGATTTAATGAATGATGATGTACCTAACAAGTCCCAATTAGTGGATATGGTCCTGCTAATCTCACAGCTGGATAGCTTGACAGCCAATCAGATTGCTCTTTGTTAAAATCCAATTTAACAAAAGCGTATCTATGAAGGTGGCGGCAGCCCTTCCCTCTATCCCAGTGTGGGCATGTGGGACTGATTGAGATTGACAAGAATGTGCCCTGTCCGGCCCCGCTCATCTCAAGCTGCAGGCAGAGCAGCCTTTCTGCTTCCCTCTCGCTCTCCCCCAGAACCTTCAGCCTCAGCCTGCGTGGAGAGGAGCAGTTCAGCAAATCTGCCACTTCAGATCGTCAAGTTTGCTGGTAAAATTCCAAAATTCACAGTCAGACCATGCCTCCTTGCATACGACTAACATATGGTATTAGCAAATTTCACCCACACTGTCTGAAGGGAACCCCTCCAGAATGTGTTTGTTATTCCCACAGTGGCTCTGTTGCCTTCCGCCGTGCCACTGATATTACTCCTCTTTGGTCCTATCTGAAATGCATATTTTAACATTAATTTCTCTTCCTAAATGGAACAGAGATTTTGTAAATTTGTGATAGAATTCTCACTTGATTTGATGAGTTCCTGTCTGTTCTCTTCAGTAAACAGGTGGGGATCTCATACTTTCCCCATTCAGCTTATAAATACGCGTTCTGTGTTTGACTAACAAGTATTCCAGGGGGACAATGCATTGATAACAAAGATAGCCTACAATGGAGGACATCAAGCTTTCCGTCAAGACCAAGTGATAAATGACTTGGGTTTTAAGTCCTATTGTGACTGTGCTGTTTTGGTGTACAAGCAGCTGTACACAACATATGAATGGGCAAGTTGGACTGTTAGGATAAAACTATACAAGTAGGTAGCAGGCCAGCGTTGGCTCAAAGGCAATCATTTTATAACCCACAGTGTTAGGAGTGTAATGAGGACAGATACAATTTTGTCTCCTCTTTAGAGTTTCCAGAGCTGACAGGCAGTGAGGTCAGGACATAAAACAATTAAGTAGAGTAGGGAGCGGACCCTGAACTTGGGGTTGGACAGACAGGGGTTTGTGGTTGCTTTCAGCTCTTTCCCTTGTGTCACTTTGGAGAAGTTATTTCCCTTCTTAGAGCTGTACTTTCCCCGTGTCTGCAAGGGCAATTGCACTAGCAAGGACAGAGTGTATTAGCCACTCATGTGTTTCTGTTCTTTCATCCCCGCTGGGCTCAGAGCTAGACACGTTTCTGAGCTTTCTTTGTTGGGGTATGTTTCCATGTGGTTAGGGTCTCTTCAGTAGGCAGCATGGGAAAGCAGGTTCGGATGTACTGCCATGAAATCAGTGGGCTCTTTTCATAGTCAGGGGGTGATAGGCCTCCAGCGCAGACACAAGAATACGGTGAAGCAGGGAGTTTGGAGAAACGGCAGGGGAAGCTCTCAGGGCTGGACTGCTGTGCAGAGCTGTTGCTCCCTGGTTGGATGAAACCCCTGCAGGCCTGAGTTAGAGGAGAGAAATGCATGTTATTCCTGAAGGTATCTGTGCTAGTGTTTATTTAATTAGCTTAGTCCAAACCAAACGCTATAGTGTCTAACCCACACCCATATTAGAGAGAGACGTGAGGAATTTGGCATTTAATGATGCTCCATGAAAGAGAGTTGTTATTTGTTTCATTATTCAGAAGGACCATGACAGAAGTGGCCTTTTCCTGTTTGCTCATCTATAGTAAGAATAATCTTTACAAAACAAAATAATTCTCATTATGTCACTTTCCAATTAATTTTATACATTATTATATTTATTTTATACATTATTATATTTATTATTATAAGTGTGTGTGTGTGTGTACTTGTGAGGTGTATGAGTGCTGGGATTCACACATGCCACAGGCAGTTCTGTGAACAATTGCAGAGTCACTTCTCTCTATCTTTACCTGAGTTATGGGAATTGAACTCAGGCTGTCAGGCTTGCTTGGCAAGTAGCTTCCCTTGCTTAGCCATCTCAGCAGCCCAGTCATCCTCCATTTCAAATTGATTAGCAAGCCAATTTCTAACTCTTTAGATACAAATTGGAATCTTTACCTTAACCTTTAAGGCCCTTGCTTGTCTGAGCATTGCTTACATTTCAGCTGTATCTCATTGTTGCTCCTTTTTTGTTCTGTTGGTTTTTGCTCTTGTTTTTATTTTTTTTCCCTAGAACATGAGTGTGCACTGCTATCCAGACATGCTCTCACCTCCACAAACCCCCAGCAGCGCTTCATTGTACATACTTTATAGAAAACCAGAAACTAATAAAAACAACTTAAGAGACAATTAGGAACATGAATAAGCAATCTGCAGAAAAGTATAGTTAACAAATTTATAAAAAGATATTCAACCTAACTTTAAACAAATAAAAATTAAGATAAAATGTTTAATCTTACTGATAATGTTAGAAATCATAAAAATGACCATTTATTCATTATGGACTGCTAAGCTGTATAGGGCTTCTGTGATTTGCTGCAAGTATCTATGAGAATGTGAAGCGCAGTCATCATTTGACTGTCATTTTATCTCTAATACTATACTGTGAAGCTTTGTGGTATGATGGTTTTCTGAGTCCTTCTTCTGGTGCAGGGACTTACCTGACTGGAACTGTAAGGGATTAGAGAAAAGACAGACAGACACATTAAAAACTTTAGGACTCTGGTGGACTGGGCTCTGTGATTCAGAAACCACAGCATCAAGGAAGTCAATGTGCCTGTTGTTCAGAGGTGAACAGAGAGGCAGGCTCACTGCACACAGCTGAACAGGGTATTCCTCGGTAAGGATGCAGGTTAGCTAATCTAGGAGGATCGGTCACTGGAGGGGAGAAGTATGCAAACCATAAATACCTGAGGGGAGAAAGCTAGGGTATTCGTTTTCTGCAAATCCTTCCAACACTCACGTTTGGTTTCCTGAGGAAGGCGTTGCCATCCCTCAAAGCCTGGACTATGGAGTCCTTGATACGGCCATGCCTATTGCAACAGCATACGTTCACCCAGAGCTTGACTTGCTCAAGGCTTCCTCTACTCCCTACAATGATTGTTTTAAAAAATATACGGTATGTGCTAAGTCTGTTGTTCTTGGCATTGATGATAGTAACAATACGTGGGATGTTGCCAAAATATTAATCAAATCAGTTATAATAAAACACGGAATTGAAAAATACTCCACTTTTAAAAAGAATGAAGCTGGTGTTTGTGTCATATTGAGAAAAAGTCCATAATTTATTAGCAATTAAAATGATAAAATGACAGAATAGTACAGCTACAACACATGTACAATACACAGAATGGATGGAGACATCTACTCTGGAGCTCGTGAAAGATTCCTTGAGGAACGATGCTGTGTACTCACCTCAGGATAGTGCAGCCAGGAAGTAAGTGAGGGGGCACCATTTTCCATTTCGCTCTCTGGGATTTTATCTGCTGTACCCTTCAGAAAGAGTATTTCTTTTCCTGGAAATAATTAATTATTTGCTATTTAAGTGAACAAAAGTTTATAATTTGCTGTTATAATTCACATTCAATTCACCATCCAGCACTTTCTTCCGTAACTTATGCTAATTAAATCCTAAAAATGTTTTTACAAGAGAATTTTTATCTTTTATATATAATGCATAATGATGCAAATTGTATTTTCTCTAACAAGTAAAAAAATATTAACGGTGGACTAAATATATAGAGAGCCTGAACTGGTCTTGAATTCTTCTGCGTTAGCCTCCTCAGAGAGAACAGGCTCCTGCTACCGTATCTGGCCTAGAAATTGTACCTGCAAAGAAAACTATATCACACCACTAATATTGTTCTCTAAGCTGCTTTTATTTGGACTTGGTCTCCTATCTGTTTCTGTTATTCATTGTTCCTAATTTATTCAAAGTTTTCAATTTGAGTATTCCATTTAACCGTTACCTTTCTAGTGACCGTTTGGGTTGCTTCCAATGTTTGCTGTATAAGTACACCCCAGCTACCCTGTTCATGCTTTTCCTCTTCATGTATCAGTTTAGGAAAGCTAAAATTCATACTCTCAAGTTTCCCGCAAATTCCAGTGATGTGTTGATTGAAAGTATAATAAATGTTGGAAATAACTAGCTCCAAATTATTCATATCTGCTCCATTTCCATTAGTGCTATCACAGATGTGCATTCTTCTAACTTTCAAGGATTAGACAATATGAATTGGTTTTTGTTTTGGAAATATTGCTATTTTCCATTGTACTTTTTCAAATGACTTTTAATGATTGACAGGAACTCTATTGCTTTTGTCATTATTCTCTGTGATCAGTCAGATTCTTATGTGCACAGTTTTCAGTTGATTCTCTTGGGTCTTCTATCCAGAAAATGTAGGCCTCTAGAATGATGTTTTAAATTGTTCTGAGCCTTGTTCCCCTCTCCCCTTCCTTCTGTCCGGCTTACTCCTGTGTGTTACATGTGTGCAGGTACACACATCCACGTGTGCCTGTATAGAGGCTAGAGGCTAATGTCAGCTGTCTGGTTTTGCTCTCCACCTTTTGAGACTGAATCTTCAGTGCTGTGCTTAGGCTATACTGGCTGCCCAGTGAGCCTTAGGGATCCACCTGTCTCAGACTCCCAGGCTAGCTCTGGAATCTCTTGGCCATATCCAGCTTTCACATTGATGCTGTGGATCCAAATCCAGGTCCCCATGCGTTCAAGTACTTTACCCACTGAGCCACATGTGTTCAGCCCCGTTCTTCTTCTTTCTTCCTTTCTTTTTTCTTTCTTTCTCTTTCTTTCTTTCTTTCTTTCTTTCTTTCTTTCTTTCTTTCTTTCTTTCTTTCTTTCTTTCTCTCTCTCTCTCTCTCTCTCTCTCTTTCTTTCTTGCTTGCTTGCTTGCTTGCTTGCTTGCTTGCTTTCCTTCCTTCCTTCTTTCCTTCTTCCTTTTCTTTCTTTCCTTCCTTCCTTCCTTTCTTTCTTCCGTCCTTTCTCAAACCTGCTCAGGTTGTCTGAATTATTGATTCTCGAAAATATTGTGAATCCCCAAGGCTGATTCCCCGCTCTGGATTGCTTTTCTCTGTCTTTGGGAAACTTGTACATCCTTAGACAATCTTCGGTTGCAGTTGATAAACACATTCGTGTGGCTACTTGTTGACATTTGACATTTCTGGTTGTATGCACTGAGTAAACGAGTTTAAGCAAAGCAGTGAAGAAAGATGTTTAAACATGACTGGCTTGTCACTGAGGGGCTTCCTTTCTGGATAGAGCAGTCTCTAATTCCGGAGGAAGGTCTGGTCTGTTTTTATGCTTCTCACTATGTAACAAGTAGTTTCACAACACCTGTAACACCTTACCTATTGCACGTGAAAGCCGAAGTCAGGATTCAGTCAGCCAGTTATGGCTGACAGCTCAATCTGACTCATGCCTCTCCCTGTAAATCGAGTTTCACAGGAACATGGTGACACCTGTTTATTTACATGTCATCAATGGTAGCCTTCATACTACAGACGCAGCTGTGGCATAGAAAGGGCTGATGTAGCCTAAAATATTTATTGTCTTTCTTTTAAAAACGGTAAATCTACACATGGACATGTAATCTAACTAATCAATAATACCATATATTTTAGCATTTTCTGACTACACGTTTTCATCACGGGATGTTCACACTGAAGACAGAGTGGGGAAGACATGCACAGCATACCATCATGAAGTGCTGTGACCTCCAGATTTAAGTCATTGTGCCATCTCAAAAGCAACAATGACATGAAGTAAAAACAGTTCACACACAGGAAGTATATGCATTAATTGTAAGTTTATAAATTTGTTTTTAGATAATAACATTATTAAATGTTATAACACAAAATTCCTTAAATTTTGACAACTAATTCTCAGTAGTTTATACGTCAGTTCTAGCTTACCACCATTTGAAGATTGATTTTTTCTTTGAGAATTCTATACATGACTATAAAGTATCTTAATCATATCCACTCCTCATGCCCACCTTCAATTTCTGTTTCTTTCCAATCCTTCTCAAATTAATGAGTTCTTCTGTTTTTTTGTTTTGTTTTGTTTTTAATATGTAACCCATTGAGTTCAGTTAGTAATGGCCATATCACAAAGAAGTAAGAATGACCACCTATTATCCTATCATGAGTTCTCATCCCTGAGGAAAACTCATTTTTTTTCCTCCAGAGCATCTATTAACTGTTTATGGGTTCTCAACTAGGAGTGGAGCCTTGTGAGTCCTTCACCCTTCTATGCTGGAATATGTGGACTGGCTTGACCTTACGCAGAGCGTATAGAGGCAACAATAGCTGTTGCGAGTTTGTGGGTCTAAGATCCCGGCCATGTCAAAGAAACACTATTTCACAGTAGTCCTCTCAGTCCTCTGGCTCTTACCAGTCTACCCACTCTTCTATGTTGTTCCCCCAGCCTTTGCGGGAAGGATGTGTTGCAGTTGTACCATCTGTGTAGCGGCATACTACAATCACTTCTCTGTGTTTAACCTATTGTAGTTGTCTGTAATAACCTCTGCTACAAAAAGGGGGGATAGGCTTTAGAAGACAATTGGACCTTACATAAATTTAATAAAATGATAGTAGTAAGTTTTCCTATTGCAGTCTCCAACAACAGGTTCTTGTGTTGGTTTATAATGCCAGGCATGAGTTTCCTTTTACTGAGTGGACCTTAAATCCAACCAGAGAGTGGTTGGTTTTCCCCAAGACATTTGTGCCAATATTGCACTCTTTAGCATATTGTTTTCAGATGAGTTCTTATTGAAGTTCACAGAGTTATAGCTATGTTGATAACTTCCCTCCCTGACATCCTGCATCACACCTTCTGATGCTATAAAAGCTAGCTTTGAAGGAGGAGGTTTCCAGGTCATTAAAGCTTGATTTCTCTAACTCACAAGACTGGTCTGCAATGTTTTCAACTGTAGGGTTTTGCCCTCAAGGTCTGGTAGGCCACCAAGAGCAATGATAGTAGCCTATATTGTTCTGAGGGTCTCTTGGACCCACCTCATTAACAACTAATAGAGAGAAAAGCTATACCTGGCTCTGGAATTTTTTGTTTGATGGTCTATGTCTTTTGGGAGGACATTATCTCCCACTTTGAGGTAAGCCCAATTAAATTTTCTTCCATATATATGCATATGTGTATACATATATATGTGTGTATAAATCAAAAATAGTAATATTTATATGATTTCTTTGAGAATTTTATAGAACGTATTTTGATCATATCAACTTGCCCACATCTTTTAGGATCTATCTCTATCTCCCTATCTATCCAACTTCATTTCTCTCCCTTCTCCCTCCTTCCTTCCTTCCTCTCTCCCTCCCTTTCTCTCTCTCTCCCTCTGTCCCCTCTCTTTCTCCCTCCCTGCCTCACTCTCCAAAGAGTCCAGTTGGTATTAGCCAATTTCTTTGGGATATGGGGACTACTCTGGAGAGTGGTCAGTATACCAGAGGTCACACCAGTAAAGGAAACTAATTTTGCCTTTCCTAGCATCTATTAAATGCCTACAGTTCCTGAGCTAAGGGTAGGGCTGTGTTCTCATCCCCCTCCCTTCCATGCTGGGATTTTGTCTGGCTTGAGGTTGCATAGAGTTTATGCTTTTTGTTACAATCTATGGGAAATTACTTGTGAATTTGCCCTGCTGTTTAAGAAAACACTGTAGAATTATCTACTACCTCTGGTTTTTATAATTTTTTACCTCCTCTTTTACTAAGATCCTTGGGCCTTGAGGAAAGAATGTGTAATATACATCCCATGTAGGGCTGAGTGCTCCATGGTCTTATTTTTGCATGTTGGCCAGTTGTGTTAACTACCCTCTATTGTAAGATAAAGCTTAGCTGATGAGGGTTAAGAGATATATTGATCCATGGTTATAGCAATCATTCTTAGGAGTCATTTTAATACTGTGCACATTAGTGGAATAGTGATGGTTGGTTTTCTGTTAGGGCCTATGACCTATCTAGCCACAAGTTCTTGGCTTTATTAACAGTGTCAAGTATTGGTTCAATCTCATGGAGTGGGATGTAAATTTAGTCAGAAAATCGTTGGTTACCCCGTTAACATTCATGCCATGAGAGTACATATCATGACAGGCAGATTGCTATTGTAGATTGGAGCATTCATAGGTGGAGGAGACTGACCATGCCTAGAACTTTCTGGAACTATGAAAGTCATCCAGTAGGGATGCATCTTAAAGGTCAGTACCTAGTTAATTTCTCTCTATAATTTAGATAGGAGGACTTTTCAGCAGTAGAGTGGTTTCACTGTCAGGTTCTGAAAGGTAACTGTGTTGGCTGGATTTTTGTCAGCTTGACATAAGTTAGAGTTATTTGAGACTCTTAGTTGAGTAAATGCCTCCACCAGATTAGCCTTTGGGTATACGCAACCTTGTGTGTCATTTTCATGATTGATGATTGATGTGGGCCGGCCCAGATCGTTCTGCACAGTGCTGCTCCAGGGCCCATGGTCCTGGGTGCTCTAAGAAAAGCAGGCTGAGCAAGTCATGAGGAGCGAACCAGGGCCTCTGAGACAGTTCCTGTTTCTGCCTTGAGTTCTTGCCCTGATTTCTTGGGATGATGAAGTGTGACTTGAGAGTTATAAGCTGAAACAAATCCTTTCTTCCCTGATTTGCTTATGTTCATAATGTTTTATCATCTCCCTAGAAAAGTAAGTAAAACAGTAACCAAGAACAATGGAAACTGACTATGTTTGGCAGACTTTGGAACCCCACTGGCCAAGTACTCTAAAAGATACAATGGAAAGCTTATTAATTAGTTAATTTCCCTACAACTTTTTCAAACAGCTTTAGCGATATTGATTTCCCTCATCCCCGGAGTCCCTTGGCTTTACCCTGCTATCCTCTTCCCCATCTTCCTTGCCATTTTCCCCTTATCACCTTCATACCACCTGTGTTTTACTTCCCTTCCCCACGTCACACATCACAGAGTCCTTTCCCCATTTCTGATTTGTTAGGACTTGAATGATTCACAGAGTTGGCATAATTTTCAGGTTCCCAGGTGTTGCTAATAATGCTGGTTGGGTATCCAAAACCTGAGACCCATACATTATTAAGATATAGGGGTCTGTCTTTGAAGAACAGTCCAAATCATGTGAGGATGTTGTTATATTTATAGTTTGCTAGAGATTTTTTTTTTACTGTTACTGCTATAAATTTTATCATTGCCTATTGCTTATCTTTAAGTTGATGATTCATTTTTCTTTGTTTGATCTAGTTATGTTGTGTTTATATTAGAAAATTTCCCAATAAGAAACTATTTTTCTATTCCTGGCAGTGCATGTGGTCATAATGGGTTATGTTACTCTGTTATTGTACTCAATCTCTTATTTATTTAGGATTTTACTTAAATATTCATAATCAAAAAGAATATTCATAATATGCATGTTATATTTTGTATTTTCTTATAATATTTTGGAGAGAAGGTTATGTCAGCATTCCAAAATTAAGTTTAAAACTTTCCATCTGTTTCTCTGCACTGAAGTGCAGTTTATTCTGTATGGAATTACCTGTTCCTTGAAAATGTGATGAATCTCATTGGAAGAAACATTTAGTTTAAAAACATTTTAAGGAAAGTGCTTTGAGGTATTTCAATTTTCTTCTAGGTAGTTTCATTCTATGTACACAGTAGCTTTGGGCCTTAGTTTGAGTGAAATGTATTTTTCCACTGTTTTTAATATTTTTAAACCTTCTAAATCTGCTCCCACTTTCTCTTTATTCATCTTAATTTGGTACAGTTTTATTCTTTCTCTTCTTAAAACTGGATTTGCTCATATTTTCTCACCTCAAAAACTTGGTCTTACATTTATTAATCTAAACTACTATATGTTTTCTAATTTGTTTCCACTTAAATTTCTTTTTGTTTTCCCCAAATGATTGTTTTTTCTTTTTCAAAAATTTATTTTATTTGTATTAATTGCAGCTTATTCACTTAGTATCCAGCTGTAGCCCCCTCCTTCAGTCCCTCCCAATCCCATCCTCCCTCTTCTTCTGCTATGCCCCACCCCCAGACCAATGATAGCAGAGATCTTCTTCCTTTCCATCTGGCCCTAGTCTATCAGGTCTCATCAGGACTGGCTTCTTTGTCTTCCTCAGTGGACTGGTAAGGATGCTCCCCTGTCAGGTGGAGGTGATCAAAGAGCCAGCCCATGAGTTCATGTCAGAGAAGGTCCTTGTTCCTATTACTGGGAACCGTATGGGAGATCTTTCCATCTTCTGATATCTTCTATTTCTTTCTTCAGAGACTGAAAGTTTTTTCCATAGAAGTCTTTTTGACTTTCTTGTTTAGAGTTACACCAACGTACTTTACATCCTTTGTGGCTATTATGAAGGGTATAATTTCTCTAATTTCTTTCTGAGCCTTCTTGTCTTTTGTATACAGGAGGGCTACTGATTTTTTTTTTAGTTGATTTTGTATCCAGCCACTTTGTTGAAGGTGTTTATCAACTGTAGGAGTTCCCTGGTAGAATTTTTGGGATCACTCATGTATACTATCATATCATCTGCAAATACTGATACTTTGACTTCTTTCTTTGTGAACTGAATCCCCTTGATCTCCTTTAATTGTCTTATTGCTCTAGCAAGGACGTCAAGTACTATGTTAACAAGGTAAGGAGAGAGTGGGCAGCCTTTCCTTGTCCCTGATTTCAGTGGGATTGATTTAACTTTCTCTTCATTTAGTTTGATGTTGGCTATAGGCTTGGTGTATATTGCCTTTACTATATTTAGGTAAGTGCCTTGTATCCCTGATCTCTCCACGACTTTAAACATAAATGAATGTTGGATTTTTATCAAATGCTTTTTCAGCATCTAAGAAGATTATCATGTGGTCTTTTTGTTTCAGTTTGTTTACATGGTGGATTATACTGATGGATTTCTGTATATTGAATCACCCCTGTATACCTGGGATGAAGCCTACTTGGTCATAATGGATGATATCTTGGATTTAGTTTGCAAGTATTTTATGGAGTATTTTTGTATCAATGTTCATAAGAGAGGTTGGCCTGAAATACTTTGTTGGGTCTTTGTGAGGTTTAGGTGTCAAGGTGACTATGGCTTCATAGAATGAGTTTGGTAATGTTCCTTCTGTTTCTACTTTGTGGAATAGTTTGAAGAGTACTGGAGTTAGCTCTTCCTTGAAAGTCTCGTAGAATTCTGTGCTGAAGCCATCTGGCCCTGGGCTGTTTTTTGGATTGGAGACTTTTGATGACAGCTTCTATTTCCTTAGGAGATATAGGACTATTTAATTGATTTACCTGGTCTTGATTCGTCTTTGACAAGTGGAATCAATCAAGAAATTTGTTCATTTCATTTAAATTTTCAAATTTTGTGGCATATAAGTTTTTGAAATAAGACCTAATAATTGCTTGGATTTCCTCAGTGTCTGTTGTTATATCCCCTTCTCATTTCTGATTTTGTTGATTTGGATAGTGTCTCTCTGCCTTTTAGTTGATTTTCTCAAAGAACCAGCTCTTGGTTTCATTGATTCTTTGAATTGTTTTATTTGTTTCTAATTTATTGAGTTTGATTATTTCCAGCTGTCTACTCCTCTTGGGTATGTCTGCTTTTTTTTTTCCTAAGGCTTTTAGGTGAGCCTCTAAGTTGCTTGTATGAGATGTTTCAAAATTCTTCTTGAAGGCACTTAGTGCTATGAATTTTCCTCTTAGCACTGCTTTCATTGTGTCCTATAAGTTTGGGTATGTTATGCCTTCAATTTCATTGAATTCTAGGAAGTCTTTGATTTCTTTCTTCATTTCTTCCCTAACCCAGTTGTCATTGAGTTGCAAGTTGTTCAGTTTCCATGTATGTGAAGGCTTTTTGTTATTTCTGTTGTTGTTGAGGTCCAACTTTAGTCCATGGTGGTCGGATAGGATGCAAGTGATTATTTCAATCTTCTTGTATCTGTTGAGGCTTGCTTTGTGATCAACTATATGGTCTATTTTGGAGAAGGTTCCATGAGGTGCTAAGAAGAAGTTAAATTCTTTTGTGTTTGGGTGAAAAGTTCTGTAGATATCTGTTAGGTCCATTTGATTCATGACCTCTGTTAGAGACATTATTTCTTTGTTTAATTTCTGTTCTGTTGACCTCTTCTTTGTTGAGAGTGGGGTGTTTAAGTCTTCCGATCTATGTGTAGTTTCAGTTTTATTAATGTTTCTTTTACAAATATGGGTGCTCTTGAACTTGGGGCAGAGATGTTCAGAATTGTGATGTCTTTTGGTGGAATTTTCCTTTGAGGAGTATGAAATGACCTTTCTCATCTCTTTTGATTAATTATGGTTGAAACTCTATTTTATTAGATATTAGAATGGCTACTCCTGCTTGCTTCTTGGGTCCATTTGCTTGGAAAACTGTCTTTCAGCCCTTTACTCTCAGGTAATGTCTATCTTTGTGACTTAGGTGTGTTTCTTTTATGCAACAGATTGCTGGGTCCTGTTTACGCATCCATTCTATTAGTCTGTGTCTTTTTATTGGAGAGTTGAGTCCATTGATGTTGAGGGAGATTAATGACAAGTGGCTGTTAGATGCTTTAATTTTGCTGTTGGTTGTGGTAGTATGTTTGTGTACTTGGCTACTTTTAGTTTTGCTGTAGTGAGGTTATTTTTTTCCTGTGTGTTCCTGAATCTAGTTAGTTTTCTTAGATTGTATTTTTCCTTCTCGTATCTTCTGTAATGCCAGATTTGTGTGTAGGTATTGTTTAAATTTGTTTTCGTTGTTGAGAATCTTGTTTTCTCTGTCTATGATGACTGAGAGTTTTGCTGGGTATAATAGCCTATGCTGACATCTGTGTTCTCTTAGGGTCTGCATGATATCCGCGCAGGCCCTTCTGGCTTTCCTAGTCTCTGTTGATAAGTCAGTCGTGATTCTGATGGGTTTGCCATTATATGTTACTTGGCTTTTTCCTCTTGCAGCTTTTAGTATTTTTTCTTTGTTCTATGTACTTACTCTTTTGATTATTATGTGGCAGGAGGATTTTCTTTTCTGGTCTAATTTATTGGGTGTTCTGTAGGCCTTTTGTAGGCTTATAGGCCTCTCCTTTAAGTTGGGGAAATTTTCTTTAATGATTTTGTTGAAAATGTTTTCTAGGCCTTGGAGGAGGGAATCTTCTTTTTCCTCTATTCCTATTATTCTTAGTGTTTTGTCTTTTCATATTGTCTTGGATTTCTTGGATGGTCTTTGTCAGGAATTTTTTAGCTTTAACATTTTCTTTGACGGATACATCAATTTCTTCCATTGTATCTTCCACTTTGGTATCTTAATTGAGGCTTTAATTTGATAATGGTAGTGTTGCTCATTAAAATTATATTCCATAAACTTACAATTGAAAATATATGCTATGCAAAATATAAATCCTCCAAAGTCATTTCTGAATCATTTCACATTTTATTATTATTTGGGGTCTTTAAAATAGTTTACACCTTTTGATGTAGAAGAATGTTGATATGGAAATTATTTGTTATGTAGAGTATGCTTGTATGTAGCACAGGAAAATCAAATGAAATTTTCTCTATTATTCAAAACCTATTCTTCAGTTTAGTAAAAAGAATATATCAAAGATAATCATGGAAAGTCTGAGCATGTTCCCTCATTGTTTTACTTCTAGCTTTCCCCCTTCATGTAACCTCTTAATATCAGTATTAACCATTGGTTCATTCCCATTTGCTAATTTATAACCAAAACCTGAAACAATCAGGAAAATATCAATGAGTCATTTATTATCAGCTTCTTATGTGGAAGTTGCAAAAATTAGCATATTTTACATGTATTATATTAGAGTATGCAAACTATTTCATAATCTATAAATTAATATATATATATATATATATATAAAGGTCAGTTGTTGAAATATACAAGTAATACCTAGGCATGTGAAAGAGTACAAAAAAGTCCATATATTTTTTTTAATTTATTTATTTTTATCTCAATCACAGGTTGGGTACTTTGAATCCCAGGCGTAGCCCCCTCCCCCATTCCCTCCCACCCTCCCACTCCCTCCCTCATCTCCTTCTTCCCCGCCCCCTCCAAGTCCACCAACAGGGGAGGACCTCCTTCCCTTCCATCCAACCCCAACTTATCATGTCTCCTCAGGGCT
>CM053754.1:46749247-46799046 GCA_028658305.1 Pachyuromys duprasi
AAATTTCTCCAGGTAATAACTGGGTGTCCCTAGGGTTTTCCCACTTGATTTTCTCACCGTAGGAGTTCCGCTCACCTGGCACTCACAATGCTGGCGTTTTAGGTCCCAGAGTTCAGTCTCCTGGTCGCTGCGTTGTTTCTGCTCTCCTACTCCTCAGACACAGTGTTCTCTCGTGGCAGCCATCTTGGATCCCCTCTCCAAAAGTCCATATTTTAAGACTATAATTTATCTATGATTTGGTTTTGATAGTTTGTATTAAATATACCTGAATATTTTTAAAAATTAAAAATAGTGGGATAAAGTAATAAGCATAATTGCCTTCATTGTGTAAACTACTTCTAAATATTATGTTCATTTTTCAGGAATATATGATTCCATCTATAAAAATTTGTGTCTTTTGTTGCTATGATATTTATTTTATCTTAAAAAAAAGCTATGATGTAGAAAATTGTTAGATGTCTGCTAAATGATAAGTACTTAAAGAACTGTGGAATTAAATAAGCATTTATAATACTGTGTGATGTTATGTTATTCATCCTTAATAAAAGAGAAAATTGTGTCAGAATTAGCGCTCTGAGTATATGATGGTAAATGAAAGAAAACCATCTCACAAAGGCAAATACTTCATGATGCCACTTTTATCCTTTTTGTTTAAATATCCACCTGTGTTTTTTTTTTTTACTTAATGGGTGGATCTTTTTCATTTAGAAATAGAACTTATTTTTAAGGATGGACATCAGCAGTGAGGAGCAGGTCAGTGGGCTCATATGTACCCTATGGTGTGAGAGGATGACAGTTCAAGGCTGTTATGTGCTCAGTATTGGCTGTTTAGGGATAACGCAGCAGCTATGTGCCACTCTCCTCAGGGGCAATGGTCTTAGTGATCTCACAGGACTGGGACATTCTAATTTAATGTTTACTATTTCTGCAGATGAATGTGAAGCCATTCCATTTTGGGGAGGAGACAGTTTTTTCAACTCTTCCAGATCTCAAAAGATTCATCCCTCAATCCCCAGAAATATTTAATGAGGATATATTTTTGGACAGGTTTTACTGGGCATGCTAATGACTGAAATATATCCTACTTTTATCCCTTAGGTATCTAGCTAGCCCATTCAGGTCTTAGATAATCTTATCTGACATAGTAATGAAATAAAGCAGGTTAGACAAAATATATAGCAGTACTGCAAACTCACTGATGAAAAGGTTATTTTCACCTGATAATTGTTACAGTTTTTAAGAAAGCATCTTACTTTTCTATTGCTGTCATAGAACACTATGACCAAGGCAACTTATAAAAGAAAGCATTTAATTGGGCTTATGGTTAGAGACCAGAGACCATGACAGCAGAATGAAGGCATGGTGGCAAGGACAGCTGAGTACTCATGTCTTGATTTGTAAGTTGTTGGCAGCTAGTACATTGGTAAGTGTGGGAGTCTTTTTCTTTCTTTCTGTCTTTCTTTCTTTCTTTCTTTCTTTCTTTCTTTCTTTCTTTCTTTCTTTCTTTCTTTTTACCTAAGCCCCATCTTGAAAACTCATAAATGCATAAATAAATAAAATTATGACACAATTTTCCAAAATGGTATGATGTATTTAATATTGTTATATTTCCATTATGGGAAACATAATAATTTCATGTTCAATTTCATGTTCACACATTCTTAAACTTATTCCTGAAAGGACATGAAACATTTTGTTTTGTTTTGTTTTCTAAGACAGAGTTTCTCTGCACAGTCTTGGTTGTTCTGGAATTCTCTTTGTAGACCAGGTTGGCCTTGAACTCAGAGATCTGCCTGCCTCTGCCTTCTGAGTGCTGGGATTCTGGTGTGAGTCTTTTAAAACCTCAAAGTCCACTCCCGGTAACAAACCTCCTCCAACAAGGCCACATCTCCTAATCCTCCTCAAACAGTTCTACCAAATTACAAGACAGTATCCAAAGGCATGAAACAATGGAGACTACTCTCTTTTAAATCAACTCAGGAAGGGTCCAGTAGAATTTATTAAGCATATAGCTAGGTTTTGAAAGGCCAGAGACACAGTGGGGCATGCCTGCGGAACTCAAATAACCCAAAAAGAATTTAAGGAGACAGAAAAGTGGGCAACTCACAGTTACACTGTAATATTAAGGTAAAATTCACCATTTTAGCTGTTTACAGTGGACAGTTCACATGTGGTTAGCATATTCACAGTTATCACTACCTGGTTCTGGTACGTTCTCACCACTTTAAAAGCAAACTTTGTGCCCTTTCAGAGCTCAGCCCTCTCCCTGCCTGGGGAAATGGCTGATCTGATTTCTGCTTTTATGGATTTAAGTAGGTTGGATTTTTTTTTTCTATACAGACAGTTGTGCTTGGAAAAGGACACAAGAGGTTGAATCTCCTCAGCTAGATGGGTGAAATCGAGCGAGACAGTTTGCCTTTTTGAAATTGAGGTGCTTTATCTGCCTGAATTGTCTCAAGGCAGGGACAAGGCCAAATGACCCTGAAAGGTTGCTCTGAGCCCTAAGATTATGACCATGTAATGCAATGCTGCTTTTGAAAATCATGAATCAGTGCTTTGCAAGAAACTAAAGATTTTTGTGTAACCTTAGTAATTAAATTCTAGTATGCCACCACTGGCCTATTTTTGGACAAAACTTGCATTCATTCTCATGGAGTAGTGGGAAGGACAACACTGAGAGTTGACCAGAAACCTTCTAGAAAAATACTATTTGTGTGGTTAGTATTTATATTCATCATATCATGATGCCAAGAAAAAGGGCAGCTTGTCATTTGTTTTCATATTTTTTTCTGTCTACTGAAATAACCTGTAGAGATTCTCAACGACAGACTAATGCTTTGATCTTTTTGAAAGCTCCTAAAAGACAATGCCTATTAATATATAGAGAGAAATAACTGAAACAGAAGGAGTCTGTGATGCACCCCTGTTAAGGGTCATTTCACTTTAAATGCTCATGAAAACGTGTAAACAAGGAACCGGCTTCTCAGCACAGAGGTGGAAAACCCCTGTTGCATGCCTCCTATTCTTAACTGCTGACTTCCTGGACAGTGTGGGGGTAGTGGTGGTGCATGCTGTGCTAGCGGTCCCTCCAAAAGCATTCAACTTTCTGCTCATCACTTTTCTCACTTTCACATCATTGTGGCTTGGGAAGGCAGCAGACAGAACCCTTCGAGGTCTGACAGGGTCTCAGACATGCATTGAGCAGCAGGGGTTCTTTAGGTTAGTTTTTGGGTTAATGCTGACCCACAGTTGACCCTCTGAAGTATACATATTTTTAAGTTTTCTTAAATATGAGAAACACTAGTTAAAAATAAAGGACCTTCTTTGGAGTCCCACTGGTGGCTATTTTAAAGAAAAATAGTTGCTTACAAATAAAAGAGGTTCTCAGTCAGCACAGAGTTGATCCATCTTGTGGGCTTTTTCTTCCTCCTCTTCATTCTCTGCCTTCTTTAGATTGTATTTCTTTTTCCTACCATCTGTATATCATCAAAGCAAGTCAGTTATATCTTAGTAGAGAAGTCTATCACCATCCTGAGAGAACGGGCCCCCGACCTAGTCAAAATCCTATCCTCTATCACCATGTTCAAGGATCCTGGAATTTGGTTCTCTCTTCTGAGATGCTTAAGACCTATATGGTTTCAAGTTATTTGGAGCTTTCCGTGAAAATAATCTAGCATGAAGCCCTCGGGTCATTAGTTCTGCCTGACAGACTATTGCAAAGAGCAGAAACTCTCATTTGAAAAGAAAATTCATGAAGAGAAAGCTGTTGTAAAGTTCTGAGTATTCATTAAGGTATTCATGGAGAGGCAAAGAGACCCTCAATTTAAACTGAGCTGAGTAATTTTGGAAAATGGAGCTGCAACACCAGGCTCCAGGTATGGGCTGTCCTTACTCACTAGCAGCTGTGTGGGATTTGCAGTTTCTCCCTGTTTTATGTGATGATGGTGCAGGCCTGCTCAGGCTCCAGCACTGATTGCTATTCAGGGACCAGGTTCTGGATTTGCTCCAATCATGTGGAATCTATTTTGGACCCGTCATGTCATACTTGAACTCTAAAATATGTCTGTCGGTGAAAGGTTCTGTTTATCTTTCTCTGCTCAGGCTCACACAGAAAATGGAGTTCAGTCCACACACCAGAAGGCTTTTGTTGCACTCTGAAAGCCCCCTGAATCCTCTGCAGCAGCAACAGAAACAGCAGCCTCCCATCCTGTCATGGCGGCTGGGTTTTCCACTGTGCTCATCACGTGCCCTTCTCTCTTATCCTCCCTTCTTTGCAAATGTCCCACTGGAGTAATGGGGGCTGCAGTTTACACCGGCTTGCCTCTGCTTTCACAGGTAGCAAGCAGCTCAGCCTTTTACAGGACACAGCTGAGCCGGCCCCCTCAGTGGAGGGGCTCCTGCACAGTCTGCAAGATCTGCCAGGGGCAATGCTTCACGGTCAGGGAAGCGAGCAAGCAAGCTGGGAAGAAAGACCGCTAGGCTTGGGCCTCAGCGTGAAGAAATAATCCAATCTGCTAAGAGCAGATAGTGGAGACTGGCCCAGAACCTCCGCCCCTCCTCCAGCCCCCAGCCCAAATCCTCAGTCAGAGGACTGATTCTCTGTTTCACTAGGAAGATGTGCGTACAGCTGTGCCATGGTCTCTGATGTGTTTTCTTTTTGACTACTCTACCAACAAGAGGACTGGCGCCTGCAATTAGCTTCTTGAAATTGTTGAAAAGACTTTCCTGATTGGTTGCTCCTCTCAATTCAATCTCTCTCTCTCTCTCTCTCTCTCTCTCTCTCTCTCTCTCTCTCTCTCTCTCTCTCTCTCTCTCTCTCTCTCTCTCTCTCTCTCTCTCTCTCTCTCTCTCTCTCTCTCTCTCTCTCTCACACACACACACACACACACACCAATAGAAAGTCAAGATTTCAGTGCAGACTTACATTTTGTGATTTCAGTCTAGTAATGTCTTCCTTTTGTGGCCTGGGTCTTTTCTTCTTGGTGGAGAGAGGAAGAAAAGGAGAGGAATTCATAGAGAATAATCTGGCGAAGAGGCATTGCTTGGGCCTGGAAGGAAGGCCCCTGAGTCTTTTAACTGTGATGCCTTTGAAAGAAGACCCCATAAGCCACGTGGGCTGATTGACATGAAATGTGTTGGAAATGACTGAGCAGCAGCATTAGCTTGGGACTCCTCAGCACATGAGCTTGTGTTTCCATAACGGGGTCAGGCTTTCTTTGGGTCCATGCGTTAAGGAGCTGGCTGTAATTTGTTAGTGACTGTGGCTAAAATGCAAACATTTTCCAGTCACATTCGCAGGAATCTGAAGCTAACCACAGTCTCAGGCACAGCCATAAGGAAACACATCCCAGCTGCACTTGGCGACCCGTCTGGGAAGCCACTCACAAAGCTGCCAGTCTCCCTTGCTGGACCAGTGCCACTGGAAACAGAAGTGCAACTTTATCACTTGACTTCAAGACGAGGTTTCCCAGAGGCATATGGAGGCAATACAGGCACAGACCAGCTGTGGGAGATGCTGTCCTGAACGGGTGGATAGGAGAGCATCCTCCATGCCTCCAGCAGAAGGCTCAAAATCTGAACAGTCAGGTTCTTTTCTTGAAAGAAGAAGAAGAAGAAGAAGAAGAAGAAGAAGAAGAAGAAGAAGAAGAAGAAGGAAGAAGAAGACACAGCTTCTTTCTCCACGAAGGCTTCTTGTGTGCCTCTGAGAAACAAAGTTGAAACAACCACTGTACAGCTCAGAATCGCTGAAACATCCGTAGCACAGCAGTTAGCCATCTTAGGATGTTCCGCAGCATTATTGCAGCTGCACACAGAGAGCAGTCCAGAAAAGCTACTGTGGTTAGTGATGCCAGAAGCAGCTCTGAAGTGAGCTAGTTCTTACAGCACAGGTGTGCTGTGAACCGAGGCTTCCACTTGAGCTGTTTAGTTGGGAAGGAATAGCAGCCTTGGGTGGTCTTGATGAAAGCGTGGCACTTGGCCTAGCTCACAGACGGCGTGGAGGCCTAAGATCCTTGGGCACTCAACAGTATCAAAGGTCCACGAAGGAAGCATCTTAAAAACAGTTAACAAATTATAATGGAAAAGTGAGACTACAGGGACCATCAGGCTCTGTGTGAGAACTAATGCCTGTTGGCTTCTACTTTTCCTAGGACAGTTTCTGAAATTCTCACATATATGCATGGATATTCATTTCTGATTTTTGTTTGTAAATATGTAAGAAATGGTACAATGAAATAACTTAGAGGCACCGAGGTCACAGAGGTGCACACACACACATACAGTGCATACATACATACAGTGCACACACAAGTATACATATTTTATAAGAAAAGTGTGTCTAGGTGAGTGTAAGAAATCAATTGGATTGCTCGAAGAATCAGCTACAAAATTGGTCATTGTAATACTTTATAAAACTTAATACAGGATGGGCGATAGTTGAGTGGATAAAGCACTTGCTTTGCAAGTATGAACACAGAGTTTGAATTCCTACAACCTATGAAAATTCTGGGTTGGCTCCACAGCCTGCCTGTAATTCCAGGATTCAGAAGGTAGCAACGGAGGATCTCAGGGCAAATTGCTAGTTATGCTGGTCCTGTGGGTGAGCTCTTGTTTCAGTGGAGAAACAGCCTCAAGATACAAAGTAGAGGTAAACACACTATAAACTTCCAAATATAATCAACAGTTATATATACACCAAGAGGAATGCAGCCGGGTGTGGGGGCTCAGACCTACAGCCCACACCTGTAAGAAGCTGAGGCAGGAGGATTAGCATGAGATCAGCCTGGGCTTCATAGTGAATTTACCTCTAGGCTTGTTTACAGAGTGTAAAACTGTCTCAAACAAACAAGCAAACAAAAACAAAAAATCCAGCAGAACAACAACACCAAAACCAAAACCAAAGCAAAACATGAACATGAACAACATATATTTTTATACTGAGGTGTTGAAGGAGTAAGTCTACAGAACAGGGAATTCCCTAATATGGGATTATTGATATTCTCAATTTTAAAAATAATCTCTGCTAAATTTGCCTTCTCTTTTGATGCCCATTGGAAATTTACATTATTTAATATCTTCATAATTGTCATGTATAGTTTATATAATGTGATAAGATTATATAATGCAATTTTGTGATTTATGTACAGTGCTTTTATGTTGAAAAGTCATTAAGGGGACTTCTAGATTGCTCAGAGGTGAAGGAAATTGCTGCTAAGCCTGACCACCTGGGTTCTAACATTGGGACCTGGTACGAGAATAGAATCAACTCCTGAATGTTGTTCTCTGACTTCCACATGTAAACCAAAGCATGAGTATTTGTGCACACACACATATAAATAAATTCATGTAACAAAATTATAACTAAAAGGTTTTAAGCCCTTCTATCTTCAGAAAATTTTAATCTTATCCTAATATACTGAAGCAGAGTAAGATAAAATTAATTCTGTGACTTTAAAAGATGAAATTATTGGACCAAAGGAATAATGTAGTAATAATATAAAAATATATACTATAAAATTTGAAATGATTAAATTGAATTATTACAGATCTTCCTGTGGAATTCCAGAAAACCATATAAGTGTGCCAAACATTCTTTAACTATGAATCAGAACTACATCCAGAAATCAAGAAAGGACACAATACTCATGGAAGGAGAAGAGTGGTTTGGTTTTGTTTGTTTGTTTGTTTGTTTTTGTTTTTTGTTTTAAATGCAGAGTGAAGGAGATCCCGGTACACATGTTTGTCTGATGATCCAGTCTGACTGTCACAGAACTTCTCTGCAGATGGAACTGCCAGGGGAACGGCTCCAGAGGACACTGTCTGTGCAAAGACACCCCAGGAATGACATTCTGCTTCTAAAGTTAGTGGACCTGTTGCTAGGTCAGTGGCAATGGTTCTGAAAAGACCTGGTGCTAATTAAATCATCAATGAGTTGGATCTCTCCAGGCTTAAGATCTTGTATCAGGACGTTATCTTGTGTTTCTGGTGACTGAAGTTTTAGAAGTACTGGAAAGATCTATTTATAGTTTACCAATCAGCAAGGTGAGGTGAGATTAAAGAGCTGCCCTCTTTTCAATGTGTCCCACTGCATGCTGAAGATTAAGAAAGACAATATGGTGTTGTTTTAGAATGTATTCCAGGTAGAGATGGGTAATAAAAAATTAGACGATAACATGATGTTAGGACGGTTTCATTAAGGAAATGTTTCTCTATCCTCAAGACTTTAAAAATTTGCTAAGAAAGAAAAGTTAAAGCATAGTCACATTCCTTAAGACAGGAAAGCAATTTAAAGACAAAGATTAGGCGTGGGAACAACATAGAATAACACTTTTGTATTGGTTCTGGGTTGGACTGTTAGGATGTCAGTTACTACCTGCCAATCTATATTTATCTATCCTCTACCCTACATCTCTCTGTCTCTCTATCTCTCTATCTCTCCATCTCTCTATCATCTTTCATCCATCCATATGTTTTAAGATTGCTAGGGTTCAAACCTTGTGCCTTGTAAGTCTTAAGGAAGTGCTCTACCACAGAATTACATAATCAGTCCCAAGTGTGAGATATTTGTAGCACTAACTGGTCAAATCCATTACTTCTTAAAGGTTCAGTCATCTCAAGCATAAAATGGATAGTGATGCCTAGATTGGAGAATTGGCATATATGCCTTAAGTTCACACAGAGTTTCTGTCAAAGTTTCAACCAATGATAGCTTTGTGTCTTTAAGAAAAATGTGATATTAAGGAAAATAAAATGGATAACCTGTGCCTTTTGTCATTTTCTTTATAAGTCCCTGTTCCTTATGTATTCATAGCTGTGATAGTTATTGATAGATGTGTTGTGATATACCATGAAACTTAGAAGGGAATGGAAATGTTACACAAAATAGTTGCAGGAGCTGATTTCTAGCCTGTGCTGAGTAGAGAAATGTGATGGTGCATTGGCCAAAGATATGGTTGTCTCTGGTACTTTGAGTTTCTTCCTTTACTGCAATCTCCTAGATGACAGAACATAATAAACCTGCTGTGTTAAAGGTAAAGACCGGGAGATGCTGGGTGAATTGAATATACTAATATCCCAATAGAAGATGATTGTTAGAGACAACAGCACCAAAAGCTCTCAAAACTACTTTTCAGAACATGAAACTCCTAGTCCAATTTGGCTTTCAGATTAGACAGACCTTCCCCAGCCTCTGATGAGGGCATAATTCCCATGGTTCTTTGGAGTATCATCTGAAGTAGAATTGGAGGGAAAGGCAACTTGACTGACAAGGGCAGCTGATCTGAGCTCAGAATCCTGCTGAGGGAGCTCACTCAGGGTTCCAAATTAAAGTTAGCCTCAACCCCATGCTGGTTGACTCTGCCCTGATGCAGACACCAACTCAGTTTTCTGCTGAAGACATACCATGTACAGATTAACTAGCACAAGGGTTCAGGGTCTTAGTACACCCTCTGTCTTTCAGAAATGAGCAAGTATAGCTACAATAATGAGGAAGGTAACGGGATAATGACATGAAGCTTTAAAAACCACTGTCTAGGTTTTGTATATTTTCCACAATACTTGTCTTAGATGCTTATTGTATGATATTATGCAAAGCATATTTATTATCTCTGTACTCTCTTTTAAAGCAATGAGTAAGATAGTTTTGGACCTAGGAAAAATCATGATAATCTTTAAATGATGGTTTTGCTTTTCTACATGAGATCATCTAATTTTAGAGTGGTTGTTGCTATATCAATTCTATGCAACTGAAGGCTCTGGTATGTGAATTCACCATAATGACACAGCAAATGTTAGGCTTGTAATTTCTGTGATATATATGTATGTAGACATGCTTCAAGTTTCATGTTCACAAAGTGCAATCTCTAAGACAATCCAAGCTTCCTTTTGCAGTGAGTGCCTAGTTTAGACCTTGTGTACAACAACCATCTTATAAATGCTAATTATTTAATGAGTAGAAATATTAAGGAAAAATAGAAGGATAAATTTAACAATATTCTGTGAGTATGAATTATGAAAAAAATATCTAACTCTACTAAGAAATAAATCTATAGAATGAATACAGAGGCCTTAAGGAAATTTAATCTCTTATTTTCAGAACTCCTTCAGTAACACTGGAGGGAGGTTTATTAGCTTGTATAATTTCTGTTTGCCAACCTATATAATATACTTCTTCCACAAAAAGAGATTGTGTTACAAAGGATGGGGTCATCCTCAGCCACATTTTATAATTCCTTCCCTTGCTCACCTATCTCCAACTGAATGCATCTATCATGACAACTGTGTTCTGCCACACTTTGGGTGCTAGCTGAGCCATGACCGAGATCTACTTGTTTGTTTCTTTCTTTATTCTGTTTATTTAACATTTATTTATTTACTATTTTACAGCCTGATCCCAGCCCCCTCTCTTCTCTTCTCCCAGTCCCACCCTCAGCCACCCCTCCCCCACACCCTTCTTCTCAGAGAAGGGGAGGCTCACAGAGGATACTAACTCACCCTGGCATCTCAAGTCCAGGCAGTAGTAGCTGCATGCTCTCTTACTGGGGCCTGACAAAGCAGTCCAGCTAGGGGAAAGGAATCCAAATGCAGGCAACAGAGTCAGAGACAGCCCCTACTCCCACTGTTAGGGGACCCACATGTTGTTCAAGCTGCACTTCTAATACGTATGTCTAGGGGTCTAGGTCTAGCTCATACATCCTCTTTACTTGTTGGTTCTGACTCTATAAGCCCCATGGACCCAGGTTAGTTGACTCTGTAGGTCTTTTCATGGTGTCCTTGACTCCTCTGGTTCCCTCTATCCTTTCTCTCACTATTCCATAGAACTCCTCTAGTTCAGCCTATTGTTTGGCTGTGGGTCTCTTCATCTGTTTTTACCAGGTTCTGGATGAAGCCTCTCAGAAGACAGTTATGCTAGGATCCTGTCTTCAAGCATAGAAGAGTATCATTAATAGCGTTAGGAGTTGACTCTCTCCCATGTGGTGGGTCTCAAGTTGGGCCAGGCATTGTTTGGCCATTCCTTTAATCTTTCCTTCATCTTTATCTCTACACTTCTTGTAGGCAAAACATGTTTTGGGTAGAAGGTTTAGTGGGTGAGTTAGTGTCCCTGTCCCTCCACTCGAAGTCCCACCTGGCCACAGAAGGTGGTGACTTCAGGCCCTACCAGTTTTCATTCTCTATCCCAGTGTTCTCCCCAACCCCTATTCTCCCCATACCTGATCCCTTCCCCAGTTGCCCTCTCCATGCCCTCTCCCACCCAGTCCCCTCCCTCCATCTACTTCAGATGTCTATATTATTTCCTTTTTTGAATGAGACTGAAGCATTTTCCTTTGGACCCTTTTTGGCTTCTGTGGGTCTGTGGATTATAGTATGGTTATCCTGTACTTCATGGCTAATATCCAGCTATAAGTGAGTAATACCATGCATGTCTTTCTGGGTCTTGGTTACTCCAATCAGTACGATATTTTCTAGTTCCATCCATTTGTCTGCAAATTGCCTGATCTCTTTGTTTTTAATAGTTACTTAACATCTCATTGCATAAATGTACCATATTTTCTCTATCCATTCTTTGATTGAGGGACATCTAGGTTGTTTCTAGTTTCTGCGTATTAGGAATAAAGCTGCTATGAATATAGTTGAGCAAGTATCATTATGTTATGGTGGAGCATTTTGGGTATATGCCCAGGAGTGGTATAGTTGGGTCTTGAGATAGATCTAGTCCCAATTTTTAAGAAACTGCCAGATTGATATCTACATTGGTTGTACAAGTTTGCACTCCCACCAGCAATGGAGGAGTGTTCTTGCTCCACAAACTTGCCAGCATGTGCTGCCACTGGAGATTTTTTTTTATCTTAGTCATTCTGACTTGTGTAAGATGGAATCTAAAAGTCACTTTGATTTGCATTCCCTGATGACTAAGGATGTTGAACATTTCTTTAAGTGCTTTTCAACCATTAGAAATTTCTCTGTTGAGAATTCTCTGTTTAACACTGCACCACATTTTTAATTGAGTTATTTGTTTTTTTAAATTTTATGAGTGTCTTTTTATATATTTTGGATATTAGCTCTTTGTCAGATATAGGGTTGGTAAAGATATTTTCCCAATCTGTAGGCTTCTGTTTTGTCCTATTGACAATGTCCTTAGCCTTACAGAAGTTTTTTTGGTTTCATAAAATTCCGTTTATTAATTGTTGACTGTAGAGGCTGTTGTTGGTGTTCTGTTAGAAAGTTGGCTCCTGTGCTGATGTGTTTAAGGCTTCCTCCTACTCTCTTTTCTATTAGATTTAATGTGTCTGTTTTATGTTGAGGTCTTAGATCCACTTGGACTTAAGTTTTGTGCAAGGTGATAAATATGGATCTATTTGCCTTCTTATATATGTAAACATCCAGTTAGACCAGCACAATTTATTGAAGATGATTTCTTTTTTCCATGGTATGGTTTTGGCTTCTTTGTCAAAAGTCAAGTGTCCGTAGGTGCGTGGGTTTATTTCTGGGTGTTAGATTCAATTCCTTTGATAAATCTGTCTGTTTTATGTCAATATAATGTTTTTTAATATTAATATTGCTCTGAAGTACAACCTGAAATCAGGGGTGATGATACCTCCAGAAGTTCTTTTATTGTACAGAATTGTTCTATCTATCCTGGCTTTTTAATTTTTCCATATGAGTTGAGCATTGTTCTTCCAAAGTCTGTGAAGAATTGTGTTGGCATTTTGACAGGAATGGCATTGAATCTGTAGGTTGCTTTTGGTAAGATGGCCATTTTTACTTTGCTAACCCTATGAATTCATGAGCATGGCAGTTCTTTCCAACTTCTGGTATATTCAATTTCTTTCTTCAAAGACTTGAAGTTCTGCTCATACAAGTCTTTCACTTGCTTGGTGAGAATTATACCAAGATAGTTTATATTATTTGTGGCTATTGTGAAGGGTATTTTTTTCCTGATTTCTTTCTGTTCCCTTGGTTCCCTTTCTATTCCTATTGGTTGTTGTGACTCCCATTTAGCTATGTGATCATGAGGAGAAACAATCAGCAGTGTACAGTGCACTATGTAGCCAAGTAAGCTGTAATGTCTGGTGGGTTGGAGGACTAAACAGACTTCTTTGAATACTGTCCATTTGCAATGGGCAATTCTGATATGGCCCATCATACAATGAGGGACATATGTACTTGAAAGGTTGTCAGAGGGGATGAGATGAAAGGTACAAAGCACTTACTTTGAGAGAAATAGCATGTCCTGAGGAGAAAGAAGGCTCCCTCAGAAACCCATCAGAGGGCTTATAGAAGCTTCAACAGAGGTGGAACTTGAGCATGGAACCTGCTCCTGCTCCTGAAAAAAAAAAGTATTTGTGTGAGGTACAGGATGGAATGACAGCAACTGCATATGGAAACTGAAAACCTCATTCCACACCCAAATACTCATCTCTTCAGAGGGAGACAAATGATGTAGTGTCCTTTCTCTTTCTAGCAAACTACTGACTTGTTGGAAGCCATGACTAAAAATGACTCTGATGGGAGCAGATGCTGCTTAAGGTCACATCTCAGGAGCAGAGGCAGAATGGTTGCTTGTTGATCCCTGGCATGAGAGCAGTGACTACCCATATCTAGATGTCAGCCAAGTACCAAGTCGGCAGTGGGGCAATGGGACATGGTCAATGGGGTGAACTAGTTGTTGAATAGCCCTGCAGCTGCAGTGGTAACATAGAGACCCCAGGGCCTCAGATGTGCTTCTCGCGCCGCCTGGATAGAACACAGTGAGTTCTATGTGGACCTAAGAGTTCCTAAGCCAGCTAGGGTGTTTTCACTTTCTGAAATCATGTTTAACATTCTCTATGCATCAACATGGATAATTCTCAAAAACAAAATGTTGAGTGAAAAAAAGCAGATTGCAAAAGGATAAGTACAATATGCTACTACTTATATATATTTAAAAATACATGAAACATTGGAATACATTTTTGGATGCATATACATATATATGGTGACATTAAAAAAAATCCTTGGGCATGGAGGAGTACAAATCCCTTTGGGATGGTCCTAATTTCTGAGAAGACCACCTTTGGAGAAGGAAATCCAAGGAGGCAGGCTCATTGTTTCATCTCCGCACGGGTTATCTTCCTTTAAAACATTTCTGAGGCAAATACAACACAACTTTTGGACAGTCACTTCTTTGTACTACTAAGTCGGGACTAGTAACTAACATTAACACATCTTCATGTGTAAGCCAATGAGTCCCAGAGAGTCTGGATTATCCTCAAAACTTTGTTATCTTTAGGGAGACAGGTTCATATTATCCTAGGCATCTACTCTCCTTGAAAGTGATTCACAGGAAGTTCCGGATTTGTAGTTCGTCTGGGTTTATCTATAAAGAAAGCAGTTAATTTATTATGAAGTCAGAAAGTTACTGGACACATTGTTCAACTTTAGGAAGCTTCATCCTTGAGATCAAAACCAAGCATGAAAGTGTGCAGACTCCACAAATGGCGGTGCAGACCTTCACACTGATGATCGAAAGTAACACAGGCAGAACTCAGTATGGAATCTCAGCACGTCTGCTGCTGTTATGCATTCCTCCATCCTTGATATTCATCCACATTTGTCTCTATGTGTGCTTGCTGTCTCTTTAACACAAGTTTTTGATTTCAGGATTTTTTGTATTAAGTAAGCAAATGATAAAACAAGACTCCTAAATACATGATTTTTTGACTTTAAAGAAAATCCAAATGTTTAAATTTTCTATTTGTAGTGTTCTTCTCTTACTTCAAATAAAAAAAAAAGTCTTAAGTAAAATAAAACATGTCTATTGGGCACATTTTATTAAGAAATGGGACAAACAAAAAAAATCCCTCTGAGCTGCATACAGAAGTTAACAACTTATTTGTTTTTAAACAAATGGCGTGGTAGTGAAATGAGCAGTGATTCTGAAGTTTGGGAACAAAGTTAGAGTTTAATGCACAGGGCTTGGAGGGAGCTCTTAGACTCGACCTTTGGCTTATGCTGTGTATTCTGGCAGTCATTTCAGAGGAACTGACAAAGGCCACTTTCTCTTCTTTCCCTATTTTTCTTCCTTGGATGTGGTTTGGACCTCATAGTCCAGCTCTTATACTCCAGCGCTCAAGCCTGCTGGATTGTAAGTCTAATAACTTTTTACTCAGGACATATCTCTAATTAATTTGGCTGAATATGCTGGGCAACCATAGGAGGAAGTGCGAGACAAATGTGCCTGCTTTAATTTTGGGTGTTAACTAACCTATCTAAGCCTCTGTTACTCACCTTTAAACAGAATGGATGATATCTGAATATAAAGTGAAGATAAATTTAGTTTGATAATTGTATATGCATTGCCTTGCACATGCTCAGAAACCTGTGTTCCTGGGATTCTCTGCACCAGACTTTCTACCTGGCAACTGGCAGCTGGCATCTATTTCATGTATTCCAAGCTTCAGGACCCATATCTTCCCCCAGATCAGACCAAATATTAAAATATGTCAACTGCACAGTTTCCCTCTTGCCTTGAGTTTAACTTACATAATATTCCACAGGCCATATATAAATAGGAACAGAATTTGAACCTCAAGTTTTCATGTCATTTGGACCCGATGATTGCTGTGTTTGCTGTCAGCTTTGATGATTCGCTGGATGTGTGCAAGTCCTCACAGCCAGTTGCTCCTAGAGAGTATCTCTTTCTCACCAAACTAGTGGAACTAATCCAGCGGCTCAGGTTGCTCTCCACTCACCATACCCCAAATTAGGTTGAGATTACAATCTAATCCCTACACCTATAAGAATTGCTTTTTTCATTACTTGTGTGAACATCAGACCCTGGTAAGTAGATGATGGCTGATCTGCGGAGAGGTGGACATGGAGCAGACAGAAGAAGTCACTTTGTGATTGATGGGGAGCTAAATCACCAGAGGAGAAAGAGTTTTAGGCAGAGTTTAAGGACTGATGGGGTCATTAGAGATGCTGTTCTTTTGACACCTTGGAGATAAAAATATTGTATATTTCAAAAACTAATAGCCAACCATCTTTTCTTTCTAAACAAGCTCTATGTGAATCTGCTTAATAAGATAACCTACAGTCAGAATTAAATGTAACCATTGTTGCCTTGTTTACTTGACAAAAACCAAATCAAACACAATTTAATAACCTCCTCCAACTTCCTGCATATGATTTTTCCTGGTACCCCAGCCACTTGCCTATGGGTATTTCTGGCTACCTCTGGGGTTGCAGTGATGGCAGGCACAATTCTTCATCTTCACAGAACACCCAGTTTATCAATTTTCCCTGTAAAGTGCCCCACTGTGACAATGCCTCCCTCATACTTCTCCAGTAGCAACCTCTTAGAACTGGACCTGATACTTTTTGTTGATATTTTTATTTTAATTTTTATTAATTACACTTTATTTACTTTGTATCCCCTCTTAAACTCCTCCTTCCTCCCCTCCCAGTCCCACCTTCTCTCCCCCTTCTCCACGCATGCCGCTCCCCAAGTCCACTGATAGGGGAGGTCCTCCTCTCCTTTCTTCTGATCCTAGTCTATCAGTGGGCATAATACTTAACAAGAACCATAAGGGTATTTTTTTTTTGTCAACCCCTTAAACCAAAGGGTTGGAATTTAACAGACACATTTCAGCATAGCATTTATGTATCAGCTGCCCTGAGAACACAAGGCCCTGGATAAGTAATTCACTTCTGGAGATCTGGGATCAATGAATGTCTTGGTCCCCTTATTCTTGTTCTAACAAAATACCCATAGCTAGTTACTTTATCAATAAAGAGATTTCATGGCTCGTTGTTGGAAGGCCCAAACAATGTGATTGTGACATCCAGGTGAGGACCTCTTTAGCTGAATTTCATGGCCCCAAAGCAGTAAGGATTGCATGCCAAAACAAACAAATAAAAACAAACAAACAAAAAGAAAGTATAGCGTGTGGTCTCGTTTCATAATCACCTTTCTTAATAAGAAATAGTTCTATGCTACAAGGCCCAAATGATTCCTAAAGACTGGTGTTAATCCACCCATTGGTGCAGAGCTCTCATGAACCATCCACTGTTTCAAGCTTCTGCTGCCTCACTAGTAACTAAGCTTTTAGCATAGGGGCCACTGAAGAACTGATCATAGCTCATCCATGACGATGGAAAAGATGATAAAGTTCTTCCTTTTGCTCCCACCAAATAGTCTTTCCAAGCTCCAAAGATAGATTGGCTCATCCGGATATATCTTTTGTGACTAAGCCATGGATTCTCTTGAAAAGCCACAGTCCATTAGGTAACAGAGGGTTCTGCCTGCATTTTCTTTTCTCACTTCACATCCCTATTCATTCACTTTTTCTATCTAAGTAGTGGACCTCATAATAAGGAATTAGTGCTTAAAGTTTTCTTTAAACATGGTCTTCTGGTCTCCCCTATATGAAACTTTTGATATAGAAAAAGAAAAAAAAATAGAGTCAATACCTTGGCAACAACAAACAAAAAGAAAACATTACAGTATATTGAAATCTGAGAGGAAATAACATAGGAGTGCAGGGGAAAATAAGATGAAGAATTCATAATATCGCTGAGGAAGCTATGAAAAGAGTCAGCCATGACAAGAGCATAGGGAAAAGTATCAACTTCCCGGTTGAACAGACCTGGAAAGCAAGAGCAAGCTCTGAACTGAGTAGTCCATGCACTAAATGGATAATGGAGGGGGAGGGGTGGTTGGCTGTCACCATCAAGGCCAAGTATGACTCATTTGAAATTGGGGTATGCAGGATTTTGATGCTGTAGGTTTGTAGGGTTGGTTCAAGATGTCTTTTATTATAAATGTCCTGGGAATGACTAAAATGTTTTGAACAGAGATGTTACAATACAATCCAGCAGAATCTTAATTACAATTCATGATCTCCCTTAGCTTGTTTGAATACCTTTTACTTATAGTTCATAAAAGAACAAGATAAGTATAAAAATAAATTCATAGAAGCAAGTTTTGTACACATGAGTTAGCACAAGCATAAATATGCCCAATATATATGCTTATCGCCACAGTTTCTCCTCTCTAGGAGACTATCATCTATTGTAATAATAATTCTCCTTTGTCCAGATGTTCCAGTGATGTCTTTTACTTGGCTTCACATTCATACATCTTGCTTTTATTATGTGGCAAAAAGTTCACAGTTTCTGTGGCTGCGATTTCTTAAAGTACAGAGGCTTTTCTGCATCTATTAGAGTTGTTCGTTAACTATAGTTCCATTGCTATTGTTATCATTAGTGCAATCTGCTAATTCACAAATTCACGGAAATACTGAAATACATTTTGCTAATGTGTGATATGAAATGTCTCCTATATAATATAATTTACAAAACGCCTGCTACAGCTGCTGGAGAGTTTCTATAGACTATCCTAGGTTAGGGTGAAGGTAATATATCTTGTAGACAGAGAAAGCTCTCCTTTCTTTTTTAAAAAAATTTTATGGTGTATTTTTAAATTTTTAAAATTTATTACAATGTATTCACTTTGTATCCCAGGTGTAGCACCCTCCCTCGTCCCCTCCCAATCCTGCCCCCTCTCTCTTCTCCTCCCATGCCCCTTCCCCAGTCCACTGATAGGGAAGGTCCCCCTCCCCTTCCATCTGACCCTAGCCTATCAGGTCTCATCAGGACTGGCTGCATTGTCTTCCTCTGTGGCCTGGTAAGGCTACCCCACCTTCAGGTTTCATTGATCAAAGAGCCAGCCACTGAGTTCAAGTCAGAGACAGCCCCTGTACCCCTTCCTAGGGAACCCACTTGGATACTGAGCTGCGATACGTTATATCTGTTATCTCCATAAATCATCCTTGGTTGGAGTATCAGTCTCAGAAAAGACCCCTGGGCCCAGGTTTTTTTTGTTCTGTTTCTCTCCTTGTGGAGCTCTTGTCCCATCCAGGTCTTTCTATCTCCCCTTCTTTCATAATATTTTCTACACTCTGCCCAAAGTTTGGTTGTAAGTCTCAGCATCTGCTTTGATACCTTACTGGGTAGAATCTTTCAGAGGCCCTCTGTGGTATGCTCCTGTGCTATTCCCTGTTTTCTTTCTCTTCTGATGTCTGTCTTATTTGCCTTTCTGAATGAGGACTGTGTCTCCTTTCTAAGCCTATGAAGGCGTTTCTTGGTGGTTGCTGTCTGTCTGTGGCTGTCAGTATCTTCAAATTGCTTCCCCAGCAGTAGGATTTTAGCCAACTCATATCCCTTTAAAGATGTATTATGTTAACAAAAATTGGCAAGTTTTTAAGAGTAATTTCAAAAAGTAACAGGTCTTATGAAAATTTAACCCCAAATATTAAAGTCATTCTAGCCCAAAGCAAGATAGATAATAACCTATGTGACATGTTTTGAGGGACAATAGAAATGCCCATTTATCAAATGTTCTATTTTCTGGCTAGAATTACACACTAGAAGTTAGTCATCTTTACTTGGCTAGAAAGCATTGTCAGCTTGTCAATTTCTTAACACAGATTGGTTGATAGCATTGATTATGAGAAGATCATGACAGGAGATGGAATGGGGCATGGAGCAAATTCCAGTGGAAAAAGATGGATTCTATCTGGAAAAGCAGTGTGACCAGGGAAGTCTGTAAACAGGGACTTAGGGAAAACCCTGGGGACTCATGGGATATAGAAGCACTGGGCCCTGAAAGCAAAGATGGTTGTGTGCCAAATTCTGACTCCAGACTTTTGCCTCAGGCAGGCACTGTTAGCACTTCAAGTCCCATTAGAGGACCTTTACTTTCAAGCAGATGGTGGCTTCATTGATGACAAAGGAAACAATAGTGTGAGCAGAAAGATGGCCAGGCCTGCCTTCAAAGACAATACCCACGAGGAAAGCTCCTAATGTTTCCTGGGAATGAATTACTGAAAGAAAGAGAAGTCTTTAAATGGGAATGATGCAATGGTATAATTTATTTAAGAGAATAAATATTATCAAATTCATGAACAATTTGCTCTTCTAGACTGCCTCAAGTACAGGTTATGAGAAAGTAGATTCCGACATGTGTTTTCGTTTGAATGAAAAGGTATCCTATGCTCAAACATGTTTTTATGTGGAATGCATTTCATGTCCAACTGGGCTAATTTTAATGACAGTTTGAGAAGGTTTTTGTGAGAATAGAATATTCAAGTTGAGCAATAAGAGTTTAAGTCATCGCAATAATAACTTAATCTCTTATTTAAAAACATCTTCCATCAGAAAAATGTAGTATCTATGTGTAGCTAATTTTCAAAAGTAAACTTATTTTATATTAATTTATACATTTTATTATGAAAAGACTTGCACATAAATTAACTGAATCCAAAAGTTATCCATCTCTATGAATCTCTACATAAAATAGGATCCAAAGCAGTGAGACTTCACACTGGCTTTTACACTTTCATTATAAAATATTTTTAACATTTATTTACCAAGAAAACTAATAAAAGTATGACAAAACTAAAATTAGAAAAACCAACCAGATTTACATCCTCTTTTATAACCTGTGACCATTACCTGTACTTTTTACATTATATATCTTTAAAAAAATCAAAATTCTACAGAAGTTAAATAGACATATTTAAGAAAAAAAAACCAATTTGTTACCTTTTGGGGGCTGAATCGTACATGTCCCCCAAAGACTCACGTGTTACAACTTTGATTCTCACTTGATGATATTGTTAGGTGGCAAAAATATTATGAGCAGGGCCTAGAAGAAGACTGTTAAGTTACTGGGGTTTTGTCCTTGATGGGTGTATTGGAATCACTCTGGTTTCCTTTCTTGTTTTGTTTACTGGCTACTCCTCTGTTACCTGCTTCCTACCATGTTACTTTGACCTGCCACATGCTCTAGAGTAGCGGTTCTCAACCTCCCTGATGATGCGACCCTTAATCTACGTCCTCATGTTGTGGGGACCCCAAACTATAAAATTATTTTGTTGCCATTTCATAACTGTAATTTTGCTGAACCACTCCACTAAGGGATGGAGCTCAATTTCAATGGACGGAGACTCTCAGCGCAACTCTTTTTTTCATTTTAGTTAATTTTTAAAATTTATTTATTTTTATTTGCTTTGCATCCCGATCATAGCCCCTCTCTCCTTTCTCCAAGCCCCACCCACTTTGTTACAATGAAGCCATGTTCCATAGCATATTCATGTGCAGCTGTGGTGCTTAATATTGTCAAATTGACAAGATACAGAATCACCTACATGGCAAATAGCTAGACTTGTCTGTGAGGGGCTTTCCAGACTAGGTTAACCTAGGTGGTAAGATGTGCTTAAATGCGGCAACATTCCATACTCTGGGAGTTCCAGGCTGAATAAAAATGAGAAAGCAAGACGAGCACCAGCATTAAATGCTCCCTGCATCTTGGCTACAGATATACGTGACCAGCTGCCTCACACGCCTGCGGTGGCTTCCTCAGTGTGATGGATCAGGAGCCAAACAAGCCTTCCTTAGGTTGCTTTTGTCCGGTATTTTGATAGAGTGAGAAAAGTAACTAGTACAGAATTGACATCCTTAACACAGAGGTGTAAATATTATAATTTGTAGACACTTGCAGCTATATGTATGAATCATTAAAATATCAACATATATATAATATATATCAACATACATACATATATATATATAGTGAGTGTGTGTATATGAAATTGGCAATTAAGTCTGTTTATTTCATGTGTTCTTGTTACTAGCCTATATCTTTAGATCCACCTGCAAACTTGGCCATGATTGAATCAGCCCAAGTTTAAGATTTTTTCCCCCTGTCATTAGCACCATATGTTGGCTGCTTTGACTTCTGAGGTTTGACCTTCTTTTTTGCTTTCATAGAGAGAACTCCTCCATTCTTATTTCATCTGCATCTGGCTTCCATTTCATCTGTGCTTTCTGGGCACTCCCAATGCTTTATGTTGTTTGTCAAACATGTCTACACCTCCCTGAACCTGGCTGATCATACTGTCTCTAAGTCTGGTTCTAAGAATTAGCCTAGAGTGAGCACATGAGACTTTGTGTGTGTGTGTGTGTGTGTATGTGTGTGTGTGTGTGTGTCTGTGTGCGCTCCTGCATGCAGAAGAAAGAACTTGCCATTGGTGTCTTCCTTAATGGCTTTCCAATTTCTATCTGAGAAAATGTCTTGCTGAATCTGGAGCTCACCCAATTAGCTAACTGCTTGACCAGCAAAACCTAGGGAGCCTTCTTTCTCTATCACTCTGTGCTGGGATTACAGGTTCCTATAGCCACATGGGGCTGCTTGTATGTGCAATGGGGATCCAAATTCAAGTACTTGTGGTTGCACAAGCACCTTATTCACTGGGTTTTCTTCCCATCAGGTTTGTTGGGCAGAAATCTAAGTGTTAATAAAGTACATGGCACTGCCAGAGTAATTGTGTCCTTCTCTTTCCTTCCCACCCCTCCCATTTCTTCCCCTCCCCTTCCTTCCCTTCCCTTCTTCTCCCCTTCCTCCCTCCTTCCATCCCTCCTTCCCTCCCTCCTTTCCTTCTTTCCTTCCTTCCATTCATTCAGGTTTCCTGTGTTAACTGGCATATGTGCACAGATGAATAGAACCTAGTGCTCAGTTTCCAAGAACCAAATATACTTAGTAAGAGACAAAATAAATAATTCCAATACAAAACAATAAATTCTATAATGAAAACTGGCATATAGTGAGAGGTAAAAAAAGAAGTAAGTAAATAATCACCTATAGCTACATTACCCCAGTGGGGATATCAGTTATAACTTTATTAATATCTCTTCCAGTATATGGGCAGTCTCACTTTATCATTTTCCTTAAGACCAAACAATTACATTGTGACCCTACTTGTGCTAGGGATTTCCAGAGATGCAACTCATTAGAATGTGAACACAGTAATTTGTGATAGCTATATGAAAGACACTTACCATGTAGGCTTACACAGTTATGAAGGCTGAGAAATCCCAGGGGAGTCAACATGGAAGCTGTAGAACCAGGAGTGTTGGTAGCATGATGTTGTCTAAGTAGAAAGGGCCGAGAACTTGGAGGTTGATGTTCCCCTGGTCCATCTGAAGATCAAATTTTAAGGAACTGGTATAAGTCTCAGAGTCTAAAGACAAGTAAACTTGGAGCCCCGATATCTCAGGGCAGAAGAATAAAGCTGCCTCCCATCCAGAAGAAATCAATGGTAGAATGTTTCTCTTCTTGTTTGCTTTATCCAGGCCCTCAGCTGACTGTATGGTGCGCTTTAAGTGAAAGTGGATTTCTTTTACTTAGTCTGAGTCACCTTACAAACACATCCAGAATAATTCTCTGCCAGCTTTCATCCTTCAGTTCAGTCAAGTTGTCATCTACAATTAACTGTGACAATACTTATGGGGGGAGGTCCCATTAATTTTTTTTATAATATGTACAAAGTGAGATGAAATTCAGAAGAAGGAATTTGATAAACTGAAGAGGAAGAAGTGGAAATTATTGGTGAAAGAATAGTCCAGGTGGCCTAAACAACAGTGAGTTGTCCCATATGGAAGAAGGATGAGATGCTTTGAAAAGAAGCCAGGAGCTGACTATGGTGAACTCTGACTGTCATGCCAAGAACCTTGATATTTGCTCAGAAATTAACCCTCACATTGAAATTACAAACCAAGAGGGTGATCTGCTTATGCTTTTCACTTTGTTATAAAAGTATAAGATCATGAATAACAAATGAGAAAATCTCTAGAAGAAAATGTTTAAGAGACTTGTAAGACAAACTAGTTTTAGCTAATTATCCTAAACATGACTGGATGGCCAGCATGCACTTTTATCTTTATTACTGTGGCATCTCTAATTATGATTGTGCAATGGAAAGTGCTTATATATAGAACAAAAACTATTATTCCCCAAGGACCCATTTTTGAAATGATTAATATAATTAATTAACACTATTGATAAAGGTCCCAGTTACATGAGTCAGCAGTAATAAGAGCATATAATTCTCATACTCCTTGCATTTGTGCAAAAGTAGAACATCTTAAAAAAATATTACTAGGAGCTACAGACCTTTAGACACAGACCTTTCAGGAATACTCACCCCCAAATGTAAGACAAACTTTGCAGTTCATGGATTTTTCTGTCATATTTGTAAGCATGTCCCATTTTTAACTAAGGTTGAAATTTTCAAATCAGAGACATGATTAATATATACTTTTTATATTGCATTTGTTCACTTTCTCCCTTTGCGACTGGGAAAAGCTTGAATTGTGACAACTGCTCCAGTGAAGTGGGAAGGCTGAAGTCCCTTTAAATGTGCTGTAATTAAGTGCTGTCCTTTCAAATAGTCATCCCCAAAGAAGGAAAGCTCTCTTCAGCTTCTGAGAATAGTTTCTGAAGTACTGAAGTACTGAAGTACTCAAAATACTTTCCAAATCATCAAAAAATTATTTTCCACATCAATAATTTATAGCTTAGTAAAAGATTACTATTTGGGGTTATGCAAATTAGAAATATTTATTAATTCAGACAATGTTTATAAATAATTTCATACATAATGAATGAAACTTAAAAACCATTTGATTTACCTTTTTAATTTTCAAGGTCATACTCACCAAGAAGATGGAATTGGGTTAATAGCAGTAAAATTAAGAGTTTGGGCTTTCAAATCAAGGGATTAAGTATTAAATGTTCCAAAAGCTTTCAGCTTTTGTTCATAGACACGAACACTAAGAATATCTTTTACATGGTATCTCTTATAAAAATTAGTGTTATTTAGAACAATATGTGTTTTATATGTACTAAATAGTGTCCATTTTTATCTTATAAGCACACCAAGTAAAAATATTTTTAAAAAGCAGTCTAAAGTTCAGTCATTTTTTCTTTTTAAATTTTTTTTATTAATTACAGTTTATTCACTTTGTATCCCACTGTATCCCCCTCCCTCTTCTCCACCCATGCCCCTCCCCGAGTCCACTGATAGGGGAGGTCCTCTTCCCCTTCCCTCTGACCCTAGCCAATCAGGTCTCATCAGACTGTCTGCATTGTCTTTCTCTGTAACCTGGCAAGGCTGCTCTGGCCTCAGGTGGTCAAAGAGCAGGCCATTGAGTTCATGTCAGAGACAGTCCCTGTTCCCATTACTATGGAACCCACTTGGACACTGAGCTGCCATGGGCTACATCTGTGCAGGGGTTCTAGGTTATCTCCATGCATGGTCCTTGGTTGGAGTATGAGTCTCAGAAAGGATCCCTGTATCCAATTTTTTTCTCTCCTTGTGGAACCCCTGTCCCCTACAGATCTTTCTGTCTCCCCCTTCTTTCATCAGATTCCCTGCACTCTGCCCAGAGTTTGGCTATGAGTCTCAGCCTCTGCTTTGATACCCTGCAGGGTAGAGTTTAGTTAGATAAAGCTAGATCCCTCGTTCGTCCCCTTCTTTTCATGACTAATTTAGTCTTTTCACAACATGAAATCTTTGAGCCATGGTTTTGCTGTCTGGGGTAGTGCTAGTGTACCACCCTAACTTGCTCATTAATCCAGCTTCGAAGAGTGAAGGCTGCAAAGCCTGGAAGCTAAGTTCCTGGCGTTACTTCAGTGAGGTGTGTCCCTTGTCAGCTCCTGTATTTGAACACTTGGCCCATTTGGTGTTGTCCTTTGGGGAGGTTGTAGTCTCAGAGCCCTGCTGGAAGTATGTCACTAGGGTCGGGCTCTGTGAGTGTACAGCTTCACGCTACCTCCAGGTTCCTCTCTGCTTGCTTCCTTTGCGCGGCTGGAGAAGTGCTCTCTCAGCATCTTGCTCCAGTTTGCCGTCTGCCATGCCTTCCCTGCCATTGCACACAGTTCCTCTGAAACCTTAAGCCAAAGTAAACTGTCCTACATGGTTGTGGTGTTTTATCACAGCCTCTAGGAAGTAACTAACACAGTTCTCTGGAGATGAGCAGCCTGATTCAAAGCTCTCTCTCTCTCTCTCTCTCTCTCTCTCTCTCTCTCTCTCTCTCTCTCTCTCTCTCTCTGGGCTGTAACCAAACATCACAACTCTGGCTAAAAAGAGGACAGAAGTCTGGTCTCCTTGTCTCAATTTGAGACTTTTTGGAATGATTGGCAACTTTGCAGATTTCTGTGCATTTCTGATCATTCTCCTGAGGCTGCATCACAGTTCAGCTTCAGTCCCCTACCCTTCACAGACGAGGGTCCCACAGTACCCTCTAATAAATCACCTTGATGAAAAAAAAAAAAAGCCCAGCCTCTGTCTTAGATATGGTTTCTATTGTTATAATACAAAGTTTCTTAACTGTAGGCTCCTGTAAAATAAAAAATGAAATAAAATAAAATAAAGCAAACAATCAAATAAACCAACAAAAAATCCAAACAAGTTTAACACTTTTCTTACTCCAAAAGAGAAGAACCAAGGAAGCACAGCCACAATCAAACCAAAGCAAAAACAAATTTCAAGAGTGTAAAAAGTTCAATACTTGATGTCTGGGCTCCAAAGAATGTGGATGGTCGCACTTCTCTGTTTCTGCCATTCACAGCATATGCGGTTTGTCTGGTGGTGGGCTCAGGGGAGTTCCTCATCACAGTTTCTTGTCCTTAGCAGTTGCTCTATAGTACTGGCCTCTCTAAAATGCTCCTACTGCAACTGGGCTGCAGTTCATCAGCCTGATTCACCAATAGTTTGTTGTTGTTGTTGTTGTTGTTGTTGTTCTTTTCAGGAAATCTGACCCTTGCTACACGGCAGCAAGAGAAACTCCATGCCCCCTTCAGTCCTGGGGCTTCGGCTGTGACTAAGGCTGTACCTTCACCTCTTCTGGCTTCTCAGCTGCTCTCCTTGACCCCTTCATGCCTTCAAACCAGCACTTCCTGGCAGACTCTTATACATTGGCAATTGTAATGGTTAGCATGAGGAACATCCTGGGACTTCTTTGGACTACAGCTCGTAGTGCTGACCATCATGAAATAGACCAGAAGATTTTATCTCAGTGATGCTGGTTGTTTTTCAATCATACATTTTTCAGCCTCTGATGACCAGTGTCTATTGTCCCAGTAAGGCAGAGGTTTCACTTTAGAAGTTCTCAATTCAAAATATCAACAGCTCTGACATAGTCTGTAAGGGACTCGAAAGATCCCTTTTAAAGCCACACAACCCAGGCCTGACACATCTGTACCTCTCTCATCATTATGTTCTCAGTTTTAACAACAGCTTATTGACTTTCCCTGCTGGAAGTTCCAAAGTCCTTCCCACTCTTGGTAGCAATTTCTGCCTCCGTTAGGATTTCTCTTGCTGTCTAGGACACCATGATCACCATCAATTTAGGAAGGAAGAGATTTATTTCACCTTACACTCCATCACTGAGGGATGTCAGGACAGGAACTCAAGCAAGGCAGAACCCGGAAACAGGAGCTGATATTCAGGCCATGGAGGATTGGGTCCTACTGGCTCACTTACCATGGTTTAATCAGCATGCTTCCGTGTATACCCAATGACCACCTGCACAGAGGTCAGGCCATTTACAGCAGGCTTGGGCCTCCGGCATCAATCATTAATTAAGAAAATGCACCATAGGCTTTCTCACAGCCAATCTAGTGGGAGCATTGGGATTCCTGTTTCAAATTGACTCTAGCTTGTGTTAACATAAATTGACGTAAAACTTGACATAAAATCCTGTCACAACATCTCAGAGTATGTTTAGGACATTTCTCACCAAGGGTAGTCAAAGGAAGCATATCTTAAAATTTGACTAGAAACATGATCTTAGTAAGTTCTAAAATGAACTGTGTTCTCACATATCCCATCACCTATTAAAACCCAAACCTCTATGTGACCATATATAGAGATAGGGATTTTAGTGTATAATTAAAAGTACTCATGAGGGTGGCATCCCTGTTTCAGAGGATTGCTGGCCTAACAGAGGAGTGAGCTTTCCTTCCTTCTCTCTGGCTTTCTCTCCATCCTCTTCCTTCCCTAATTACTCATGACAACACACTGAGAAGGCAGGTGTCTGCAAGTCTAGACACAGTTCTTCACCAGACTAAAGTGTCCATCCTGGCATTCTGATTTCAGACTTTTAGACTATAGAAACATGAGGGAAATAAAAACAGAACAGGGGAGTTGTTAAAACTTCTACTAATAATGAACTCAAATGAAGTTCTGGTAAATAAAAATTAACTGACCAATGCCAGCATTCAAAATGGTTCTAGGAAAGTAATGACTATAAGGTCTTTGCAATCATACTATCTTCTCTAAGGGTCACTGATACATTAGGGCAGACAGACTTCTGGGTAATAAGCTAATAACGTGATGTAAGGCGTGAAAACTATCAAGAAAATATCAAATTGAGACCCTCATATATCTAGAAGCAGATGAACAGTCTTATTAAAAAAGGATAGTCATATCCAGAAAAGACAATTCTCATAAGCAAGTCTGCTACTTAAGGCCATAGCCTCGGTTAGACCTCTAAGATTTAGATTCTGAGAATTGAGGAGAGAATCAGGATCTGCAGTCTGGAGAATCTTTAATTCCTTAATTCCCACATACCCCAAGTCCCCTGCAAAGCAGATCTCTCTTCTCTTAAAAATGTATCTCCTCATGCTTATTGGAAGAGGGTTTTAAGAAGCCCCAGTCTGGTTAGGCAGCATGTGTTTTTCCAAGATCTTGCCCTATTTTTTTCTCACTGGCATAGAAAGAATTGCTTTCACCTCATAAAAAAAACAGAACATAATGGTGAAAAGCCTAATGGTGAAAAGAAACCACACCAGAAAATAAATGCAGGACCAACTAGCATTTAGTTTAGATAGCAATTAAAATTCGTAGTTTGACATTAAAGATTGATACTTGAAATTGGACTATGGACACTTTAGTGGTATGAGATAAATAACCTACAATAGAGTTTTTGATTTTGGAAATGATCCTAGTGTGAAGTTGGAAGTCAGAACACAAACAGAATTTTAAAGAGCTACCAGAACGGATGTTTACCCGATCGCCAGTGAGCACAATTGAGCTGGACTCAGATGGGTGAGTGTGGTAACTCCTCCCCAACCTTGTTACAGACTGCTTGCAGGGGTCTCTTCTCTCTTTCCATCTCCATTTCCTGGGATAGCGCCCAAGCTTGCTGTGGACCCAGATCTCCTCCATTTTTCTGTCTCTTTGCCAGCCCCTATACCTAGAAACATTCCTCTCTACCCAGGATGTCCAGTTGTCACATTGGCAGAGACTTTGGTAGGTGACACTGTCCTTCCTGTTTTCCTTTATGGTCTCTCCATTCTTACCCTGAAGCCAATAACAACCTTCTTTTAAGTGTCCCTCATTCCACCTCAGTTTCATTCATTGCAGACTCCAACCTGCTTGCAGGATTTCCTCTTCTCATCACACCTCCAACGTGTGGAACCCACCTCTAGGGATGAACAGGATCGCCTTAACTTTACTTTGAAGCCCTCACATCCTTTCTCCTAGCCCACCTGTAAAGGAATTTTAATTCAGAATATGGCTATTCTGGAAAGAGATATGGTGAGAATGGATAGCCTTATCTCGTCCCTGATTTTAGCAGGAACACTAAAATTTAACTTGATATTGGCTATTGGCTTGCTATACATTGCCTTTATTGTGTTTAGATATGGATCTTGTATACTTTATCCAAGACTTTAAACATGAAGAAGTGTTGGATTTTGTCAAAGACCTTTTCAGCATTTAATAAGATGATCATGTGGTTTTGTTCCTTTCAGTTTGTTTATATGGTGGGTTACTTTGACAGATTTTTGTATGTTGAACCAATAGCCACTCATAGGCTCTCTTCATGGTGCCAAGCTTCAGCTTCTCTGTATAATCCCTTCAGTCCTGGCCCTTCAATTACCACCAAGGCTGTACCTTCTCCAATGGCATCTTCTGGCCTCTCTCATTACCAATCCTCAGGCCTTCAAAACCAGTACCACCTTGGTGACTGACACTACCAAGATCAGCTGCCAGCATGAGGTACAACCAGCCCTGAAACACATCTTCCTTGAAGATTTCACCTCATTGGTTCTGGTCTCTTCTTAATCACTGCTAATTTCTCAGTTCCACTATTAAATATCCCAGCAAAGCAGAAGTATTTGGTATTTCCGGTATCTTGTTAATAATAGCTGAGTCTACATCCCCCACTAACCAGACCACAGAATATTACTTCAAAACAATGAATGGCCTTTAAATTTACCTCTGAAATTTTACATGCCAGGCCTACATGTTCTGTATTACCCTTAAAATTCTTATCTTCCAAGCACCTACAGAACAGCTCACCAAGCACCAGACACTCCGTGGCTTTTCTTGCACCACACAACGTTTCAAAGTCCTTTCACAATCCCCCTCAAAAAGTATGTCACAGCAGTACCCTGCAGTTATGTCATGTTAGGCGTAACTGTGATCTGGTTAAACATATAGTGCATCTGGGATTGTATGTGGGATAGTTACATAACATTTAGGCATTTTATGACTTGGTTATCTTTTTGTTTGGAAATTAATTATGTCATAAAAGATATGATGTGTGTCAAGTTGTCAAGGGCGGACTGTGATGGCTATTTGTGGGTGTCAACTTGACTACAGCTAACCTAGGTCTTTGTGGCAGGAAAACATGCTTTCAATCTAGATCTTTTTTTTTTTTTAATGCTGGGAAAAGACAGGCTTTTAATTGGGATTTTGAGGAGGAGGACATACTTTTAATCCAGATATTTTATCCACATCTAATCTGGGCCATGCCTTCTGCTAGAAGCCTGTTTAAGGAGTTAGAAGAAGAAAGTTTTTGCTCTTTTCCTGCTGGATCTCACCTTGATAGTCTATTCCTTCACCAGCGTTAGGGCTTAATTCTTCAGAATTTCAGTGTGTACTGAAGACCAAAACTAAACACAAAGGTTATAGAAGGGGACAGGCAGATTAAATATAATGTACAAAGCCAGGACACTCCACCTGACTCTGTCTTTAGATTGTCTCCATGTATAGATAGTATATTGTAAACATACAGAAGTATTCATAGGGGAGGTCTTCCTTTCCTTCCTTTTGATCCTCCCCTATCAGTGGACTCTGGGAGGGGCATGTGTGGAGAAGGGGGAGGGAAGGTAAGATTGGGAGGAAAGGAGGAAGGGGTTTATGGGGGGATACAAAGTAAATAAAGTGTAATTAATAAAAATTTAAAAAATAAATAAAACATAAAAAAGAAGTGTTCATATTATTTGAAGACCCAGGTTAACCAATGAAGATTCTACTATTAGGTCTACTATTGGTCTTCTTGACAGCAATACAGATAATGCATTCATGAGGTGTAGGACTTATGAGTATAAAAAAAATCTATGTAATTTTAATGACAGCATGGTTATTCTGTCAACATAGGGTATTCAAGTCACAAAATTAAGGGGTATTTAATAGAACCCAGGGTGAAAATAGGTGGAAAATTACCAAATTATAGTGTTGTGTCAACATAGTCAAAGCATAGTCATGATCCTTTGCCTGTTTTCCTGAACTGAGTTTATTTTCAAGCTCAGAGCCCATATATGGAAGGAGGAACTGGGTCACTAGAGAAAAAACCTTACAGTTCCACAGGTACATGAAGATTCTCTATCTCCTACAAGAAAACATTCCATTCATCATCTATGTGGGCAGTTATATACTAGGAACGAAGGAAATACACAGAGATTTCAACTACTGGGGTCTAAGCTGACATTGCTCTCTCATCATGGAACTCTTGGGAGTAAACATTAAGAAACCAGTCAATAAATGGAAGATTTGGATATACAGTGGCCTATTTTGTGGATTACCCTGTTGGTAGTTATCTTGAACAGAACATTAAACGTAAAATTGGCAGTTAGAATCCTCACACTGATTTCTTCACCCAACAGACTGGAACATCTTAGTGAGAGAAGCCACAATGAAATTCCTGAAAGCATGCCTCCACTCTAGCTCATAAGGAAAAGCTAGCGTGTGCCCCTGTGCAATGGCAGAGATTAGCTCTACCTTCAGTGTCCTGTAGTTTATCAAATGTGTGGTTCTCTTTATATTCCCAGGTAATTCATCAGTCTTGTCAAATGTATTCTGGTGATGATAAACATTCTTTGTTAGCTTAACTGTATGTAGAGTTATCTGTGGTTTGTTTTTAAGGTTATTTCTACAGAATTTTGACCAATAAAAGAGAAATGACCCTAAATACTCATGTGAAGGATGCCCAGACTGAATAAAAAGGGAAGAATTCTATTGAGTAGAGAGCATGTATCTATTTCCTGGCTGCAGAAACAATGTTCAATTATCCTAGCTCCTGCTGTCATGTCTTTTCCTCCATAATGAACTATATTTCTTCAAACCATAAGCCAAACTAAATCCTTCCTCCATGAAGTTTATTCTTATTCAGTATTTGGTTGCAGCCACTAAAAATTAGCTAGTACATTCCTGGAGAAAGATAGTAGAGCACTGAATACTCAACCAAATGGTAGCTCCTACGCTAGCTTTGTCAGATGTGATTGTCTTTATAAACACATAGTAAGTCAGCCTCAAGAAAATTATGTGTATCCACTAGATACCACTAGGAAAAAGGGTCAGAAGAAACTTGCCTCCCCAAGGAATAGCAAAGCTTGCATATAGTCTTGACCCAGAGCTGGAGAAACTGTCCAAATCCTAAACCTCATTTATTCAAAAAGGATGTGTGTTATCTGGATAATTTTCAGAATGTAACATTGGTCTACTGTATCAAAGACATGATTCTAACCATACCAGATAAGCAAACAGCAGCCAGTTTATTAAATGTTTTCAAAAACTCCATACATTCCATCACTGGGAGAGAGGAATATTGCAAGGATTAAGCTATATCATGAAAATCTGAGACTTCTGTGAGGCATGCCTCTAAAGTAAAGCAAAAATTATTGCCTCTTGTGCATTCTCTTCTTCAGAGAGAAATTAGTAGCTGGTAGAATTTAGGATGCCTTGTATTTTTATATTGACTCTGACAAAATATTTCTATCTCATTTGTAAATTATTTGGGACATTTTGGTATGACCCTAGCAGGACTGCTTTGTACAGGTCTACTGTATAATGCAACTGTCCCCTGCCCCTTAGGCCGTAAGATTTGTCAGACCCTGTGGTATTGCATAGTAATATATAGCATTCTGATAGAGATAATTGTAGTATATAAAGAGGCTATACAATGTTTATGGTGTGCCACAGTAAGAGAACCAGTGTAGACTCATGTTCATGGAGCAATGATATGCCATCTGCACCAGAAAATTATGCCCTCCTTCCTGGTATGTTCCTGCCTTGGCAGGATGATAGGTTGCAAAGTGACTCAAGACCAGAATTCCCCCTCATATTTGGGGTTTTGTAAGATGTACAAAGTCATGAGATATGATAAACTCAGAAGTTATATCTTATAATACAAAATGGACACATCTTGGATTCGGTCTGGATCATCTGGGATCCTCGTATTTGTACAGTTAACTCATGATGGGTATAGTTATTATAGCACAGAGGACTTAACTTTGGAGGCTGCCACTTCAAGGATGAGTTAGCCACTGTTACTGTTGAGTGCCCAACCCAGCAGGGTCAGAAGAAGGGATTCTCAGAGTGTCAGCTTTACTAAGGAAAGCAACAAACCACTTCATTGCAAGGTGAATAAACTAACCTTTTCCCACCTTAAAAGAAACAGCAATTCACCTTGACTATATCAATACATCTTGAACATGGGTATGATGTCTTTGCCCTTTGTGGTTCAGCAAAGACCATTATATGAAGGTCATCTGATGTCAATATGAGATGATACATAATCTGGCAGTGTCCACCCCTAAATAAATATCTACTTTGCATCATAGGAAGGATTTTCACAAATGATACAGATCTACATATCAAAGTACTCACTGATCTGCTGAAAAGATGCCAGTATTATCAATTACAGAAGTGGTTCTCAACCCTCGTAATGCTATGAGCCTTTAATACAGTCCTTTGAATTGTGGTGACTCAACCACGAAATTATTTTTGTTGTTATTTCATAGCTGTAATTTTTCTAGTTATGAAATACAATGTAAATATCTGTGTTTTCCAATGGTGTTAGGCTACCACTGTGAAAATTTCATTAAAACAATCAATAGGGTCTCAACTCATGGTTGAGAACTACTGAATTAGAGGAATGGGTATTTTCCAAAAGTATCTTAAGTGCCATCTTGGGGAGGGCATAGGATTAAGGGGTTATGTCTTCCTGACTAGAATATACACTAAATCAATGGCCATGGTACAATACTATCTTTTACTGGGCAGAATATGTGGTCCCGAGAAAGATACATGAGCTAGCAGAGGCCTCCTCTGTTTTCGCTTGGATAATTTATACTTTCTGCCTATTGAACTCTGTGTTGAAGATCTGGAGCTCCTGAACTTCAAACAGGGAATGTGTCTGTCACAGGATAAAGTGAGCTATCAATAAAAAAGAGTTATGACTGCTGTCTGGTGGCTTTTCATTCTTGGCATATATGCTGTCCCCTAGATGGAGTGTGACCTGAGGTAAGGGAGGTCTCTTGAAGTGCAGGCATTGCTAAAGAAAAGGGTCTGCAGTGAGCCCTGAGCAGCCATCATTCTTGGCATAGAATGGCACATGTGTCTCATTCGTGAAGAGGGGACTTAGGGAATAACACAACATTCACTACAGTCCACTTCCAGGACTACTTGGTTACATATAAACTGTGTAGAAACTTCTCCCCATCTAAGAATAGACCCTGAAGTTTCTGGTTAATTTCTTAATCTGAAAAAAAGAGAGATTTTAGCAAATATAGACAAAAATGGAGTTTCTGATCACTGAAGCTGATATATACGAGGCATCGCTTCATCTTTCCATTCTGTCCATAGTACAGTGAATCTCTTTGGCTCATTTTCTTACTGATAATGTTTCTCAGAGCAATGTACACAAAGTCTCCATCACAGTAACTGTTTCAGACTTTCCACTCTTTAGTATCTTCCTTTGCCTTTTTTCTCAGGAGGACATTGAAAACTTTGTGATTAATGTAGGGCTTACCACTAGCCTTGTTAAAAAAAAAACTGAAAAGAAACTGAAAATAGTGCAACAAGGTCTGTTCATTTTTTGCATCCATTTTCAACTTTCAGTCTTTTTGTCTGAAACTTGCCTGGGAAGTTTATGAAGAGAGTTAACCCAAGAACATTAATTTGGGTAGTGAAAGCACAAAGATCAGAAAGCAGTTACTACGTGGATTAGTTTGCTAAGATTGCTGCAACGAGCACCACAAACAGAATGAAGGGCGGAAACCGCCTCTGTCATAGAGTTGTCCAGAAGCTCTGCTCCATACCCAGATGGTGACTTTGTTTGGTCCTTCCTTGGGAATCAAAGGGAAGTCGTCCTCCTGAATGCCCCTAGCTGTTGGTGACTTTGGTATGCCTTGGTATCCTTGATGCTCTATCTCTACCCTCCTGTTCACATGCTGTTCTCCTTATTTGTCTCCCTGGTCAGTATCCTCTTTTCATAAGGATAACAATCTTATGGGGTAAAACACACATTACACTCTACTGTAATTTCATCTCAGCTTAACTGATCACACGCACACACACACACATATATATATATTTGATCACATACATATACACACATATATGTATATATGGACCCTGTTTCTTAATAGGATCATTATCTGAGGGTACTAAGCATCTGAATTTTATAATTCAGTGTATTTTATGAAACTTTAGGGATTGTTTCTATTAATTGGGAGAGTTAAGTGGTAGAAAAAATATCAACTTTGGAAATGAGTGTAAGTTTTGGTTTTTGTTTGTTTTGATAGGAAACTTTAATTATGACACCCCCCCTCAAGGAAAAGAAAACCTTCTATTCACATGCTGCCCAGGAAGACTCCCTAGTTTTGACTTTTCAGATTAAGCTGGAGAAAGCCCTGGAGATCTTGGGTACCTGTGTCTTTGCTCCACCTGAAACTCTGTGGCATCAAAAGGAAGAGAAAGAACAAAATGTACTCACTACATGAGTCCCTACTAGCTATTTGCAGTTAATCTCTTGAAGAAAGAGGATTCAGTCTAGCAATTCCAATCTTGGGACAAGTTTTATAAGATGAAAACCTTCATCATCCCACTCGGTTCACTGACTCTGAAAGGCCCACATGCCATGTCATGTTGCCAGATCGAACATCTGCATTTCAGTTGCTGCATGCCTTTGGCATTGGCATTGGCCCTATGACCATAGTGCTTTCTACAGCAGCTATTTTAGTGGTTTGGCTCTTTTGTGTTCCCTTAGGTCTTATGGTGTAGCAGGAGGACACCCACAGTGGACAGCAAGAGAGTCATCCTAATGAATGGCATAGTACAGACCTTAGGAATGTGATTTTGTGTCATTTCATAGAGTAGCTGGCTAAATTCTGGTTAGTGAAGGATCAAGTTAAATTAGGCAGAAAAGTGATGTGGAGCTTTTTCTTTCAGGAAATCAGTCACAGAAGCTTGCTTGTCACAACCAAGGCTCCCTTTGGGGAGTTCTTAAGGGAGAATTAAAAAGTTATTTATGAGTATGACTCAGGTCATGTGGAACAGCGCTGTAAAACTGAACTCAGTCACAGACTTCAGATAAAGGTGGATTACTTTCCCCATGGTGTTCCTTTCCCATGTGGCAGGTCCTTGTGCCCACACCCCTGAATATAATCACAGGCCAGTACACTCAGCTACAGGCTCCCTTCTCCAATAATCTCACTGGATACAGTACTTAGGAACCTAATAAATTGCCACCATAAATGGAGAAGGGAGGAAGGAAGGAAGAAAGGAAGGAAGGAAGGAAGGAAGGAAGAAAGAAAGAAAGAAAGAAAGAAAGAAAGAAAGAAAGAAAGAAAGAAAGAAAGAAAGAAAACAAAAAACTATATTTCTGTCCCCAAATGTCTGCATGAGGATGGAGGAAGGTGTCATGAACCTAATGCTAAAGTAAATAGAAACGTCTTTTAAAATGTGGCTGCTTGCTGCCCAATGTGGGCTCTGAAGCAGTACCACTGGGAGCAACTTGCACATGGTGTGGTCTTTCTGATGAAGAAGCCTGGCTGGCATGCCAGAAGGAGCTTGCAATGAATGCTGCCAAGGACCACCGGGACCCATTTTAGTAGTCTGAGCTGGAAGCCATGGCTGCTAGTCACCCGTCAGCAGCACAGCCGTGGGGGCACTTCATGTGTGTCCTTGAACTCATGGTTGTAGAGTGTGATATCTGTGGCGGTTGCTTGGGGAGACTTATACTACTGAAGATCAGGGCTCAGTGTCCGACGCTTCAATAAGGAAACTGGCATCTCTGAAAAAGCTGATTTACCAGATCCACGACATTGTAGAGAGGATTCATAACAAAATCAGAAGATGCATGGTCACCACAGGCTGGGAACACAGAAGTGGTAGTGTAAGCTTGGAAGAGGGCTGCAGCTACTGAGTAGATTCTAACCAGTCTAGGGTAAGGGAGAATGACAGTCATCTTATGAGCAAGAGATATGAATGGGTAGCCAGCTGCCATATTATGGAAGAAATACAAGCTAGGTATAGGTTTCTGGGTTCAGTTGCAGAGACTACCCTACCACTCTGCACTGTTGTGGTAGTCACATATACAGAGAGATTAGAATAAATCATGTGTAGATTTAAGAACTATGAATTTGAATACCTAGGGAAGAAAGTGTTTTCCAGTAGTCATGAGTACTTATTACTAATCAATGGTCTCCTTCACATTCTACAAATATTCATGGGCTTGGATGCCTCCTAAGAGTTGGTGAAATCTAATATATTACAGATAAAGTTTCTATCCCCTCAGACCTTATATTGTAATGAGTAAGAGAAAGACCAACTGGAAAAATGAGCAGGTGAATAAAGAAGAGGGTTTCAAGCTATAGAGAGATCCATAATCAAAATGAGGAAGGATTAATGGGCTGCAAGATGTCTCAGCTGTTGAAGGTTCTTGCAGCCAAGCCTGATGACCTGAATTCCATCTGGGACCCACATGTTTGAGGTAGAGAACTGGTTTCCATAAGTTGTCCCTGGTCTCCCATGTGCATTGTGGTATGCAATTCCTTATAATAAGTAAATGTAATGAAAATTTTAATTTAAATGATAAAGGATGCTATGATATGAGATTTAAAAGGTTGCTTTAGGCAGAATTGTTCTAGGATATTAAGAAACTGGCTTCATTTTCTTTTGATGATGCATGCACTTCAGTGGGCACTATTGTTCCCATTTGCCAGAAAAGAAACTGCGAAGTTCTGTAGACTTGTTCGGATGAGGCAGATTTTACACTAGATATTGAGTCAGAATTGGAGAGTGATCCTGAGCGAGAGATTCGTGAATTTAAAGGATTTTTCCAGGAGCATCCACCTATATATCCTGGTTTTTCTTTTTTGAGATTGCTTGTCCTGCACATATCATATTTTGAATCAAAGCATCCAGTGATAAAATACCCTTTCTAATATCCTTGACATGTATGTCACCTATTACTGCCAGACTCTTGACAAGGTGCAATGGGGTAAGACAGGCAGAGGTAGGTCACAGGCATTTGTAGAGATTTCTTGAACTCTGGAGTAGGGGATCTATTTCATTCTTGTCAATATGGTAAGAAGGTCAGAATCCTTAGAAAGGAGATCTCGTCTTCAGCTGTGCTCGCTGTGATGCCATCACGTTTCCCATGATGCAAGGAATGGGGAGAGATTCAACTTGCATTGTGGGAAAAGGCAAGAAGAAAGTTTAAAAATATATTTAAATTAAAAAATGTTGGTTCTGATTTTTTGTTGTTGTTGAAACAGGTTATTGTTACATATAGTTCCATCTTGCCTGGAACCTCCCTTCCTGAGCTTTCTCAGTGTGGGACACAGTCACGAATCACCGTGCCCGCCTTTGAGTCAGATTGGAAGAATTGTCTCGTCTCCTTTTATTGTATCAACCTTTAAGTTCATATGACACCTGCACCTCTTTTGCCCCAGTTGGAGTACCTAAGGTACAAAATGCAGAACAGTACAAATAAGAGCTTTAAAGTCATGCAGGCAAGATCGAGATTCATGCATCCATATCCATTCTCACTTCACCTTATATATCTCTTCTTTCATCAGGGATCACATAAAGATTCCAAACATGGTGTCAGGCACAGGTGAGACAACAGTAAACTCTTGTTGAATGAAGGACAAGGAAACTGATGAATGAATGGCCAATTAAACAGATCTTCTCCATCTGCCTCTCTCTGTCTCATGTTTTACCTTCTTCCTAGGGAATGTTCTTTACTCTCCACACACTCAGCCTTTGCCCTTATCTTTCCTGAGCATTGCAAAATTCTATTATATCCCCTATCCTCATGAAGCTGTGCATTTTTCCATGCTGCCCCTTTCATAAGTGTAAATTGCTTTTACATAAGCCACCATACCCAGCTATGATTATCTATTTCTGCAAAGCCTTCCCAGTTTCAAAAACAGACCTTCTCATGTGTCATCTTGTATTTGAGAAATAATGTTAGTCTTGTCTATTATATCTTGTCAGTGTAATATTGGGATCCCAATGCCACCAAGACTCAGATATTATATCTTTAGAAAATATTGCTTTAATTGATCTTCAGAACAGCTGCTGTCTTTGTGCATGATTACCATTTTATATGGGAGGAACCAGTGTCTCAGAAGGTTTCTGCAAAATTACCTAAGCAGTAAGCAATAGAGCAATAGATAAATCTACAACCCCTGATTGCCATAATCACAAAGATTGGATCATCATTAATTGTATTTATTCTAGCTTCCTTCCTTAGTGGTGGGTAGTTGAAAGAATGACATGGAGGAAAAAGACAAAAACTATACAAGAGGCTTCAGAATCAGCTCCCAGAAAACCAAGTGCTTGAGGACCAAGGAGTGGAGCCTAAAGTTCTGGAAAGCAGCATTTTGGTAAAACTTTATAGTGCTGAGCTTTGCCATGTGAGACTATTCCAAAAGCTGCTATGTTGAGCAGCTAATTAATCCTCTTGAAGCAATTACCTAGCCACCAGAAATGGTCTACAGGAGGCCCATGCCTTGGGGCACAGACTGTTAAATAAGCAGCAGAAGAACCTTGAAGTGGCAGGTTTGTAACTGGTCCTTCCTGAGGTCAGCACTTCAGACACTTGCTTAGGCTGGGCCCAGCAGCACAGCATCACACACAGGTGGGCCTACTGTAAGTGCTTTTTAATGATGGTGGCGGTGATGATGTATGAAGGTCTGTTTATACTTGCAGAGAGGGCCATGTATTTTAACAAGATGGATTTTTGATTGGCATTTCAAAGAGGCCAGTGTTGTTGGAAAATGTCAGCACCCTGCATAGGAGGGCACTTCATAAGTGTTAAGGGACTGGGTCTGCTAAGGGGATTAGGATAATTGTTTTGGAGTGAGTGGGCCAGCTCAGTGGAGGTGACCTGAAGTCATTTTAACGGGTCTAGTGGAACTCACTGTGACAACTCAAGCAACTGGATTAAGATGCTCTCATGGAAATCCCCAACCTTCCCTGAGCATCGTTTCCACTGGGATACTGGCTGCCTATTGTACCACTATGCCTGGTAGAGTGACTGGCTGCCTATTGTATGCTATGGTTGGTAGGGTGACTCAGTTTCTGGGCTCAAGCAAAGAGATGCTGATCAAAGGAACCGCCACCCACCATGTGGCATAGGACTTCTTTGCCTCCAAAGATGAAAGATGCCTATTTCCATGGAACTTCTCATTTGGGAGAACCTTTTAATTCGTGCCAGTTCAAGATCAATCAGGGATGAAGCCACACACTGTCAGAATTGAAAGTTCTGTGGATAGAAATAAAGAAGGAAAGGTTCATTCTCTTGAGACACGCAGGCTGGGTTGCTGAAAGTGAAGGTTCAGTAAGTCTGATAACCTTAAGAACAAGCTTCAGAGTGAATGTGTGTGAATTTATAGATTAAACAGAATGGTGCTTATATTAATCCTGTACATTAACTCATTTCTGTGTGCTACATTCTTTTTTGTTAGTTATGTTGGGTTAAAAAACCCTTAAGTTTCAATTACTAGTTGACTTAGCTAATAATGACTGACTGACCGAATGAATAAATGATGAAGTAGATGTTGCCTCTGTGTGTGAGTGTGTGCATGTGTGTGTGTACGTGTGTGTAAGCACTGACATTGTCCTTCATGTCTGAGTATTTTTGCTTCAAGTCAGTTTGACTGTTTGTATCCATAAAACATTAGAGTGGCCTTAACACTTTCTCCCCAAAATTAAACTAAAGGGGATGATTCTGGACGGTTCCTATCCCAAGTTCATTTCAGCTTGACAACATGAGATTCTTAACTGCTTTTTGATAATTTCAGTATTTACAGTGCTGCTAGCTCTGGCTTGTAAGCAACATTTCCTCATCCTCTCCAAGGAACTGGCAGGAATGTGAGGGGGCAGAAAGGGCAGGGTGTCCGCCTGCATGCTGAGGACGCGTCCCTCGGCTGCAGGGCAGTGCTCACACCTGTGGCCAGCAAGTTTGGGGATTCTCTAAGGTTCAAGTTGGCAAACTGTGTCACAAAAGACTCTTGGCCTGAAAAACCCATGCCTTCCCACAAGGCTTTGTAAACAGTCTTAAAATCCACATTACATATCTGGCCTGAATTTCTTATAATCATTTCATTTGTTTCAGTGACTGGACAATAAGTGCTTCAAGGCTGAATGTGTTCTTTTTTAGCTTAATTCTGGTCCAAGACAGCTCTTCTTTAAATTAAATTATTTAAATTAAATTTTAAAAAATCATCCATGAAATTTATAGTTCCTCTATGCAAGATTTTCCTCCTGTAGACACATCCATCTTTGAAACTCCTCCATCGACTTCTCCAATAGACAAGGAAGGTACTGAAGATTTTGAAGAAAGAGCCCACAAGTTTAAAGCCTCTTGTCTCTCCTGCAGTACCACAGTCACTGAGAGACTAACAACTAATGTTCCTGGAATTCAACCCAACTCTACTGAATCAAAAGCCCTAGTGCTGGTTCAGGACTCCTCTGTGCACATCGCCTCGTAAGCACTTTTGTGAGCTGCCAGATGCTGCCAGCTCATTTCCAGGGCTATCCATTAGACCTGGTACCATGTCTTGGCTGGGCAGGTTTCATGCTATACAGAAATTCATCAGGTTTTCTGATTTTTATGTTTTAATGTTATTATAAACGTGAATTACCATCTAAAGATTTCTCTAAAATAGAAGCAAGGGTTTTTAAAAACTCTGTTTCTCTGCTTTTCATACACTTCTTCCAGCCCTCCTCTACTTTACGCCTCACTTCTCCTCTCTTCTTAAACTTTACTGGCCTAAGTTAGAAACATATGTGGCACACCAAGGAGGAGGGTAAATGCCAGATAACAATAAAATGTCAAGGTAAGCCAACCTCATTTGGGGGATTCGTGTAGAAAATCTGAGAGGAAAAAACTAATTTACAGGTGGGTTCTCTGGAGGAGAAATGGCACACTACAGAGCTCTTGGGGAGATCACAGGCAAGTCGTGATGCTGAAATCTAAAGAATGGAACAAAGATATGACTGATAGAAGAAAGTGAGTGGGAGAGAAGCAAAAACACGGCATCATGCAAATCTCATACAGAATCCAATCAACATAACATGCAGGGGGTGCTTGTGGAGGAAGAAAAGAATTTTGAGAAATTGGTTTGGCTTCTAGATGAGTGAAAGAATCAATTATCCACTGTTTTTTTCAGATAAAGGGTATCTCCAAAATTTTGTCAGTGTATCTCCATTCTGATCACTGCCATTTCTTTTTTTAAGGTATTTTTATTAAATACAGTTTATTCATTTTGTATCCCACCTGTAGCTCCCTCCCACTTCCCCTCCCAATCCCACCCTCCCTCCCTTTTCTCCTCACATGCTATTTCTTAAAAGCATCAGGAAGCACACCCAAGCCACCCTCCCCAAGATTTTGAATATTGTCTCCAGTCTTCCTCATTCTCACGATTCATTTACATGAGTAGATGTGCCTACCAGAAATCAACGACTTTTTCCCCCTCTAACTTAAGTAGTCACAAAGCACAGTGTGGCTATGGGACGTCATGAGGTCTGCTCTTGTACTTCATGTACCCTGCCCCACTTAAAGAGCCTAAGTCTGAGACCTGTGCTCTGAGGCAAATCTGTGCAGAGCTGAAGACAGAAGAAGATGGACGAACAAGCTTTATTCCTCTGGATTAAGTAAGACCTCACACTTAAAAGCTCCAAATCAACAGGCACAAAGGAACATTTCACAACAAAGTTCCTGGGCCCTGAGATGTGGACTAGACTAGAGGGAGATAGAGTTTTTGACAGAGACTGTGAGCTGAGTGAAGAGGGAAAGCCTGTGAGGGGTAGTACAGAGCTCCTGAGTGCCACTAGAGCCACGGGAGTTAAAAGCCTTCCCAAGATGTGGAAGGAACTCTAAAACAGGAAACCTGAAGAATAGTTTCTGGACCCATAAAAATTCCGCGCAGTGGGTCTGGATATGGGGCCAGGGCCGTAAGTGAAATAAGTAAAGAATCAGAGTGAGGGAGAAGGTGCATGCATGCCTGATGAAATGCACGGATAAATCCAGTGACAGGTCATAGGCTGCACGCCAGGCGGCTGTGCGGCATTTAGGCCGCTGTTATTTTCTCTACATTAAACAAAGTCTGATGGAATACTTTGGAAGAAAGATAGACCAATTTTTCTAATTTATCTAGAGCTAAAGAGAGAAAGTGGAACTCATTCTTTTGGCCATGGAAGAACAAAGTTCATGCACTCTTTTTCTTTGGCAGAATCAGCTCTTGTGATTCATGTCGTGGAGACTCGAATCCTGGAGAACATTAGGAAAGGGGGAACATCTAAAGGTTTGCACGCTCTGATCATAAACCTTCCCCTGAGTGGAAAATAGGTTGAATGGCTTATCCTAATCATTCCCTCACCTAGCCTGCTGCTCCAGCCCTGCTTCCTTGCTGTACTACAAGGCTGCTAGGACTATGAGAGCAAGAAGGTAATAAAATATTTACTTCTAGGAGTGGCAGATTTGGCGCCTGTGATCCTGCTAATTGGGAGGGTGCCTGCTATCTCCCTTGTTCCCCCGGGGCTTCAGCAAACGACACATGCACGCAGACATGCTCCTGGACTGATTCGATAGTCAATTCACAGGGGTGTGTGAAAATCAGCCTCATTATTTTAGATCTGGAGTTGAATTTTGTTAATGTGCATGGGTGTGAGATTAGGGAGTAAATGGGCCCTGTGGCAAACAAGAAAGAGTACATTATGTACATATGTAAAATTTGTATTAAAATATGCACACCCTGTGCAGACCAACAAACAAAAACAACAAAAGCCCAAATACAAAACTCCAGGTCAAACTTTACCTTTGTGCCAACAATGTGTGATTCTTGTCTTCAAGTCATGTTTTCTATTTATCAATACCATCCCGAACCTGAACTGAAAGTCAATTTTGTGGTTTTAGATATTTTGGGTTATGTACTTTTGTTTTGGTATTTCATTTTTAAGCTAGTAATTTAAAACATGGAAAGGGGGGCTCTGCATTTCATTTTTTAACTTCTGAATTGAGAATATATAGAATTAAAATCTGTCTAATCACTGTAATATTTTTCTGGATTTGTTTGCATGTTCTAGGTTTCTGACTATGATACTGAGATGGGATCAGTAAGGTAAATAAATGACTTCCAGAAATATATTCAAAGACACTGGGGTGAGCCACAGTCTGTGCTATTGGGAGGCAGGGTCTGTGCAAGACCATTGTTCTTCAGATTGTTTCCAGCCTCTAGCATTGTGCTGGGTATGTAGCAGTGACTCTGTTTGTGTCTGTTGAGAAATTTAAAGTATCCAAGTTGTTCTGTTTTATTCTCTCTTTTGCAGCATCTTAGATTTCAGACACAGTCCTTGGTAATCAGAAAAGCAACATGCTGGGAGAACACTGGAACAAAATTCTGTGTGGGACAAGAATCTGAGTGTTTAAGAGAGATAAAGGAGAATAACTCTTTTCCTGTGGTACTGCCAATTGAAACCATGTCTGTGATTTTGTAATTTGCTCATGTCTCATTGAAATAATGCACTGTAGGATTGAAGCATAGATCAAGAGACAAAACACACAGTAAATCTGAACCAGTTAAACCTTAATAGTGTAAATGAAACCTCTAAATTGTGTGAACCACGAGCAGCCTTGCAACTCTTTACATGTGCAAAGAATTGAATGAAGACATATGGTCACCATCAACTTGGTTATTTAATTCCGAGATGACACACGTATTAATCTAACTGAAAGGGGAAGCTACTGTATAGCTGGTTATAATTAACCAACCACAAATTTCTATAACCACTTCAGTCTAAACCAAAAGCCAAAATGGCATTTCATGATTACACCATCCCACCCAGATTTGCATTTTTTGATGAATTCCCAAGGTTAGGCTATGAGCCATACTGTAAAACCAACCCTCAATTACACCTTTTTAGAAGGGCGGATTAGTGGCAGGTGGTGCCTGCTATAAAAGGCTCATTAAAACACCTTCTGGTGGAGCTTCACAAAAGGAAGCCACCAGATGGAGACCCATCTCCACATGGTAGTCTTACCTCAAATGAGAGTTTCACCTGACACTTTGGGGACAGACAATTTTTTTCTCACCTAACAAGCCACTGAGGTTCAAAAGACGATCTATTAGGATTAATCGTACTTGATCACTAATCCATTGTAATGCCATATGCTGAGAGCGTTGTTCACTGTTAAGCCTGGAGCCAGGTAGAGCCCCTCCGGTAATGTAAACCGTCCCATTTTCCTGGAGCTAATCTCATTTCACCTCCTCCCAGACCCCACATGCCAGGAAGGGCACTTAACTCTTCCTACACTGTCTCTGATGCATTTTTGAATGGTAGCAAATCTGATCTCCAAGGTAATGACGCCGAAACCTGCTGACTAATTGGAAAATGAGTTTCCTGGTGTTGCTTGCTTAGCAGGGTGAATGGATGAAAGGTATTTAATCCATTGTGCACAAATTCAAAGACTTCGCCTGGCCTTCTTATCAGCACAGCTTGGTATTACTCATCTGCTTCTTTTTCCTGAATGCGTTTGTTGAATCTGCGATTTACTGGCTTGGAACAATTGGCCAGCTGGGCAGTGAGAGTGAGATTTACTTTCATAGAGGGGATTCTGTCACCTTATGCAGTCCTTGAAGTGGCAAGCTTTTTTTTTTCCAAGTGGATTGCCTTTAGTACGGGTTCAGACCGTTAAGTGCTAAACTGTATAATATTATAGTTAGTTTCTGTCTCCCCCATCTCTCTGTATCTCTGACCTCTTTATCTATCTGTCTATCTGTCTGTATGTCTATCTATCTACCTACCTATATACAGATAAATATAGATATACGTATGCATATATAGATATGTCTGATTTTCTTGTGTGTATTAAGCTATACACACAACGCCGCCTATAAAGCCCCTTTCTAAAGGAAGGCCTTTCTTGCTCATGTCCCATGTTTATGCATTGCTCACATGTTAATCACACACACACATGGCCACGTGAGCCCCTCACCTTTTTCTCTAGTTCTGGGCTCCAACATGAAGAATTAAATGAAAGAATGTCCACATCTTCTACAATGGTTCCGACTGTACAGGTTTCTAGACAGCCTGGCACAGAGATTCCGTGTGCAACATGTAGAAGCAGCTAAGATGATAATAGCTGCTCTGAATCAGCCAGTGCACTTAGCAAATTAAGCTTGCTATGTGCCACACGTCATAGTTTCCTAATAAACTTCTCTTTCCAAATGCCATGCTAGGGAGCCATGATTGTGAGATCAACCTGAGTTACATAAACTGGATCCACACATTGTATAATCTTTGCATTTGGCATAGGCACTTCATTAAAATGAAGATTCTCAGCCTTCAACATTGACCTCTAAATCAGAATCTCTGCAGGGAGGATCTGTGACAAACTGTGTAAGTGACTATAGTGTATCCTAAAATTTAAATGATTCCAGGCTAGGATCCTCAAACCTTTGACCCCTGTCTTATGGAAGGTCATGTGACTCTATAGCCAAGTAAGGAAAAGAAAAAAAAACATGGAATACCTCACTTTCTCTCTGGATCAAATTTGTAACAATTCAAGGTTGCCATGAGTGTTTTGTATTATCCAAATGGTATATCTAATATGTCCCATACTGTACATGTTTACGAACCCTTAAAAATCTTAAGTTTCTAATGACACATATAAATCATTCTAGCCTTGTTCTTATAGTTGATGCAGTCACCAGACACCAGAGATAAAAATATAACCCCAGCATTCCCCAGCTGGAAGAGTTTATTTTATCACACATGAGAACTGCTAGCTTTGGCCAGGCAGCAGGGAATCTCCTAGGATATGTTTCAGAGAGCGGGAGTGCGGATCTCATTTCATTAGTCTCTTCTCTGATTCAAAAGTCCAACTTGTACTTTAATACATTAAGTGCATATGTTATGATTATAAGGTTAATATAAAAATAAAGTTATAAATATATCTTCTTTTGAGAGGCAGATACTGCACAAATCTCAAAGAGTAGAAACATCTTCTCTGCTTCTGCTTCACTTTATTCTTCCTCTACCTTGAGTAGCCATGGGCTAGAACAGTTTCCTGGAGGAGAAATCATTCCAGGAGGAATAAGACATGTTCAGGGTTCATCGGGACTAGATAAGAAAGGATCTATGAACACTGGCCCGTCCCAGTAAGCCAGGGATTAAATCTAAATGCCAAGAACAGTGGAAAGGTGACTCTAGGCTAGTCAGAAGTTTGGGGGCTCAAAGACTATGGAAGGACCACAAAGTAGCTGGTTGGGTAGGGCACCAGTCTTCCCTATTGGGATTACCATGTTGCTCAGGAAAGTTCAAAAGGCAGGTTATCTCAGGCACCTGATTAACTCATTGAGACAAAGTCATGAAGGAAGTCTCCTTCTTGAATGCCTATGGCATAGGACCTTAGGAAGCAGGCAGATGACCAGTGAGAACAATTTATCGCAGGATTGGATCCTAAGACATCATTCCTCTCCCAAAGTTGCTAGGGCCTAGGGACTCTTAACCTTGACTTTCTTCTTGGATTTTTTGAAGTATTTTCTGTCGGTCTGTCCTCCCCTTACTGAGCTGATAATAAAGAGGGAGTATTAAGCCTGCTATGATGCCCTTTAAAAGCTAAACTTCCATAAGTCCCAGGAGACTGTGAAAAATGAGGAGATCAGAACCAAGTTTGCAGCATAAAAAATACAAATGACCCTGAATTTCTTTTTCCTTTATCCTTCATAATAATTTGGATACTAACATGTACTGCCACACTGCCCATATTAGAGTTCAGTGAAAAGCTCTCAGTGTAAAGTCAGTTCTCTGCTTTGATAAGCAAAGGACTAAGAGCAAACAGTGTGTGATGCCGAGTCAACCCAGAGCTTCTCTTGTCTTCAAGAGAATGTTGCCTTCAAACATTCCTTTTCTTTCCTTGTTTGTTTTCTCTTCACTTTATTTTGCTTCGTTGTCTCTCTCTCTGGGATTGTTACATGTAACTCAGCTTTGCTGTTTGTACCATTGTGGTTGGCATGAGCTCGCCTTTCTTCTTGGTGTTTTTTCCCCACTCTTCTTCCAACAGTGCAAGTCCTTGAGAAACCAAGATTTGTGCGTTTTCTGAGAATATATAATTCTGACTTTTACACCTTGCTACTGTTTGCTGTGTACACTCCTGGGAATTTACGAAGAGCAAGACGTTCTTTTCTAGCATTCAACTTCTCAGATGTGTGAGAAACACTCATGGTTCAACAGTGAAGAGATGAACAGGACAATCCAAGATCAATCCTACTTTTTCTACACTCTGTAGATAATGTGCTTATCAAAATAAAACTGTTTTTCTTTTTTTTTTTTTTTTTTTTTTTTACTTTTGTAACTCATTTACTTGGAGGGCTTTTATTGTCTCTGGTTACCTCAGGTTTCCCCTTGAGAAAGAAATTTAAGCTCCAATTAGGGCAAGAGAACGGAGGGAGGGGCAGACTTAGGTGTTAAATTCCCCAGAGCCTGCTCTCCCTCAAACAGACCACAAGATTCTCCAGCCCGGCTAATTTCTTCCCATTTAACTAATAGAAGGCTAGGGAGTGACCTTTGCAGGCCAGTGGGCAGGAACTGAGAAACACTCCCCCCAAATGAGAGGGATATATCTGTTTACAACACAGCATGTTGGCCTCAGCTAATGACATTAATCCCGCTACTGCATTTCATTAGGTGACAGACAGGGAGCCACACTTTGGAAGGAACTGTTTCACCCAGCAGACAGCTGTGGAGAAGAGTCACTCCGAAATCAGTGTCCCCTCTGCCTCTCCTCATTTGCTTTTCTTCTTCTATTATTCCTGACATGTTCACTGAACTACGGGCTGCATATGTTTAAAAATAATTAAATGTGCTCCAAACAAATAGGCAATGTTTCCTCAGTCCTAGCAATGAGCGCTCTGTGTTTGGACAGATATTTTTTCTCTGTTCAGTGGGTTCATCAGGCAGTCCAACTCTTTTCTGTCACTCCTGAAACCTAGCAGATAAATCTCCACGGCAGGCTGCTGCCCCTGTACCTTCACATGCTCTGACCTTGGCCTTCTAGCCCGAAGATCTCCAACTGGGGACTCCCAAGTTTGCAAATGGAATTGAAATACCCAGATCGCGAGTCCCCAAATGACCAACAGGCTTTGAGTCCGATGTAAAGCACACGAGGGCCTTTATTATAAACTTTATTACAAACTTTATTACAAGCTGGGTGGCTGCCTTTTGCAAGAACAAAGAGGCGAGCAACCCCCAGCTCTGGGGGAACAGGGCTTTTAAGGGGGCGAAAACGAAAGTAGGGAAGTGTAAATCTTTTTTTTTTATTTTTATTTTTTTATTTTTTTGTTATCAATCACAGGTTAGGTACTTTGCATCCCATGCGCAGCCCCCCCC
>CM053754.1:46799546-46911933 GCA_028658305.1 Pachyuromys duprasi
CCTCCTTCCTGTATATCCTCTCTCGGAGTATAGATTTCAGCATGACCTTCCTATCCTATAGGTCTATATAAGTGAGTATATACCATATGTTTCTTTCTGCTTTTGAGAAACCTCACTTAGGATGATCGTTTCCAGGTCCCACCATTTGCCTGCAAATTTCATTATTTCCTCCTTTTTAATTGCTGAGTAATATTCCATTGTGTAAAAGTACCACAATTTCTGTATCCATTCCTCATCTTGGCACTATAGGATTGGGTGAAAGGGTCCCTAGGGGAGTTGACCTTAAAATGATTGGTTTGTTTTCAGGTGCCAAAACTGCAAATGATCAGATCTGGCTACCTGAGGATACCTGCCTTGTTACATGCAGGTTAGGTAGTAGCAAGGGGGAGGGAGTTAACACATTCCACAGGCTTCCTTAGAGGCTATGTGACCCTAGTCATATCCCAAGGTTAATCTGGGTGGGGGATTGCTGGACCCTTGCTCTGAAAGAACTGTGCTATGGTGACTTTGCCCCAGTCCCAAGAATTAACTCTAAATTTTTGAACCTCTCAGAATCACTGGTAAAGGATTTTTAAAAAGCAAGATAAACTTGGGATTTAAAATTAAAGTGTTGGAAAATACTGAGAAAAGACACCCCAAGATAATTAAATATATGGGACAGCAGTTAACAAACATGAAGCCTTGGGACCCTCCTCACTACCACCAAACCTGGACTAGTGAAAAATACCACCAATATCACCAACACCTTGCTCTTTTCTTTTTAAAACTTGTGTCCTTTCCTTAGAAGATGAAGAAATTAACATATTAAAAGTCACAGAAAGAGGGCTCAGTAGATGGCTCAGTAGTTAAGGACCAGGGTAGAGGACCGATGTGGTTCCTAGTACCCACATGGAGTGACTTTAAACCACCTGAAACACCAGCTCCAGGGATCTGTCACCCTCTTGTGGCCTCCTTGGGTACGTGCCTTCATGTGCATATGCACACAAACAAAAACAAAATACAAACTATCTATACAGAAAATTAGTATAACTTTTCATTGAGTTAGTATAACTGAATGAATAATAATAATAAAGAGTCTGAGCTCACACAGCAAAAAGTCTGTATTTAAAAGCAAAGCAAAGTGAAGAGCCAGGGTGGTGGCAAACATCTTTAATCCCAGCACACAGGAGGCAGAGGCAGGTGGATCACTACGAGTTCAAAGCCAGCCTGGTCTACATAGCAAATTCCAGGACAACCAGGGCTACACAGAAAAGAACAAGCAAGGAAACAAATAAATACTCTTCCCTCCAACAAACAAACAAACAAACAATTGTTTTTGTTGCTCAGCAAACTTCAGCTTCATACAAATGATATACCAGTTGTTGAAGAGATAACAATGTTCTCAGTAGTAGCTCTTCACTATCGGGTTGATAGACGAGAGACATTTCTCTGTTTCTCACTATAGTCTCACTGCAGCTTGGAAAAGCATACCTCCCCCCTTGCAGAACTCTGTAGTTAAGCAGTATGGGGACAGAAGGATCTGGAATACAAGGAGGAAGAGAGAATGGAGGAAGACAAGGGTCAGTATAGTTACCATCCCAAAAGTGCTGTTATGGTTTGGCTTGATCCAGGAACAACATCAAGTAAAACCATAGGAATGAATGCTATTTGGTTCCTTTAAGCACTATGCTCAACTGTGATTTGAATCAATATTGACAGCAGTTAATGTGCAGAGACGTTAATTTACCCATTGACTGTTTTCACACTCAGTGGTGCACAAAGTAGTCTTGATACCTTGTGAATTTTAAAATGCCAGCAAAAAACATGTAGGGAATATCAGTATCTTCTCAAGGACAAATTTATTTGTATTCTTTCTCATATATTACATATTGATCGAAGTTTTCCTCCCTCCTCTCTTCTATTCTGCCCCCCCCCAAAAAAAAACCCTTCTCTCTCTCCCCCCAGATCCACCCCCATCAGAGAAGAGCAGGCCTCCCAGGGACATCAAACAAGCACTGCATAATGAGCTACAATAAGAGCAGGCACATACCATCACATCAAGGCTGGACAAGGCAACCCAGCAGGAAGAAAAGCATCCCACAACTAGGCAAAAGAGTCAGGGACAGCCCTCACTCCCACTGTTGGGATTTCCACAAGAACACCAAGCTACTCAGACATAAGATATATACAGATTACCTAAATCAGACCCCTACAGGCCCTCTGATCTCTGCAAATCCCCATGAGCCTTGGTTAGCTTACTCTGTGAGCTGCGTTCCCCTGGTGTGTCCCTAACCCCTCTTCTTCCTGTGCAGGATTCCCTGATCTCCACCTTATGTTTAGCTGTGGAACTCGGAATCTGCATCAGTTGACGGATAAAGTCTCTTTGGGTCTGTCTCTTTGATGATGATTCTGCTAGTCTCTGGTCCCAGCACACTCTGCAGGCAGGAAAACCTGTAGATCAAAGGTGTTGCGGTTGGATTGACGTTCTGATCCCTCTACTTGAGGCCTTGCCTGGTTACAGAAGACAGCAAGTTCAGGCTTCGTGTCCCTTATTAGTAGGAGTCTGTGCTGGGGTTACCCTCATAGATCTCCTGGAGCTCCCGTTGGACTAGGTTTCTACCTCACCTCTGAATGTCCTCAATTCCAGTTGTTTCCCCCAGTATTTTCTCCCTCCCATCCCATCTGATCCCTCCTGTTCCCAATACCACCCATCCTTAGTCAACCTGCGAAATCTATTTCTCCTTACCCCAAAGATCCTTGGTTCCCCTCTTATTTGTTCGTTCATTTGTTTATTAAAATTATTCACTTTGTATTCCTGCTGCAGCTCCTTCCCTCATCTTCTCCCAGTCCCACCCACCCATCCTATTCTCCCCCTTTTTCCTTTCCCTAGTCCACCGATAGGCAAGGTCCTCCTCCTTTCTATCTGACACTAGTCTATTAGGTCTCATTAGGACGAGCTGCATTGTCTTCCTCTGTGGCCTGGCAAAACTACAACCCCCCAGGGGGAAGTGATCAAAGAGCTAGCCACTGAGTTCATGTCAGAGACGGCCCCTGATCCCCTTACTAGGGAGCCCACTTGGTTCTGAGGAGCCTATGGACCACATCTCAGTAGGGGTTCTAGGTTATCTCCATACAAGTCCTTGGTTGGAATATCAGTCTCCCTGGGCCCAGGTTTTTGGCTCTTTTGGTCTCATTGTGGAGTTCCTGTTCCTTCCAGGTCTTTCTATCTCCCTCTTCTTCCATAAGGTTTCCTGCACTCTGCCCAAAGTATGGCTATGGGTCTCAGTATCTCCCTCTATACCCTGTGGGTAGAGTCTTTCAGAGGTCCCCTGTGGAAGGCTCTTGTCCTGTTCCTTGTCTGCTGCCAGACAATCTCGATATAGAACCCTTAGCTACCATGTCTACCTGCACACCGCCATGTTTACCACCATGATAATAATGGACTAAACCTCTGAACTGTAAGCCAACCCTTATAAATGATTCTTTATAAGAGTTGCCATGATAATGGTGTCTCTTCACAGAAATAGAAGCTATAACTAAGACACTATCCAGCAATGCAGTGAATGGTTAAATAAACTATAGTATAAATAAGCAACCAAATGCTTGCAGCCAATTAGAAAGATAGTTAGGTACAGTTTTAGCGTATGTGCACTATCAGCCTCTCTCTCCTCTCTCTCTCTCTCTCTCTGTCTCTGTCTCTCTCTCTCTCTCTCCCTTCCTCTCTCTCTCTCACTCAATCTTTCTCTCATATAGGTCCTTTGTTTCTAGAACTATCAGGCTTAATGTTTCATTTTGGCTTAACTGCAAAAAGTATGGAATGACATAGGGTCAAGAAAGGCTAGCTGGATTTCCATTTTATGAGCATGGAAATGCTAGCCCTAGAGGAAGGAAGTAAATCTGGGATGGGAGTAGGCCTGGAAAATTGGAAGAGAGAAAGAGTTGGCAAGAACAGGGGACAACGTGTCCTGGGGCCCCTGAAGCAAAGTATAGAGTTCATGACTGAGCAGCAGAACTTTGCTCTTTCCCTGTTTTACAGGATGTGAGTCTAAGGTTAAGGGTTAGCAAGACCTCTGCAGAGGATGAGGTGTCCCAGGTGATCTCTCCCTCAGCTTTGTTCTGAGAGAGAACTCTCCCAGCAAGGGAGAGGGGGCATTGCTCACTGACTTTCAGACGAGTGACTTCTTCTGGTGTTCCTTCACATGTCAGTTCTCCCTCAGATTTGTCTTTGATAAGGAAACTGGATGAAGATAAATCCTAATGACCTCAATGTCACTCACTTGCCTCTGAGAACACATAGGGTCACACTCTGAGGTGTCCAGTCTAAGGATTGGGACTTGAAAACACTACTTTTTTACCTTCCAGGGGGCTACACCTGCTCTCCAAACAGTGATGATGAAAAAGTTAAGTCAGGCTGTGAGTTTGGAAATCAGAAGCCAAACTCTCTAAGTACTGCAGAGAGAAGCCAAGGGAGGCCTCAAGGGCCTGAAGAAAGCGTCTAGGTTATCTTTCTGTGTCGTGCAAAGAATTGTCTTTCTGTTCATATTGTGCCTCTCTTTTTATGAGCATGGAGATACTGCCCCTGGGGGAAGAAAATAGATCTGGGAAGGGACTAGATCTGGAAAACTGGAGGAGAGAAAAAGTTGGCAAGAGCAAAGGACACAGTGTCCTGGGGCCCCCGAAGCAAAGTTATGGAGTGAGTCACTGAGCAATAGAACTTGCTGTTTTTCCTTTTCTTTTCCTTTTACATTTTAAAGAGGGAATATATGCTATTGTTATAAAATTGGAAAGGCACAAAAATTCTGAATGGAAAAAGAAGTTTCTATCCTGCCAATCAATGTCTCAGCCCATTTCCTTTTCTTGCAGAAACCACAGAGCTACAGTTCCTTGTGTGCCTCTAAGAGATACTTCATGCATGTCCTGGTCCATGTTGTGTGTGTCCTGCTGGGGTTACCCATAGTCAAGTGCCCCATCTCACTCAGTTTATACAACTGAGATATGCTATGCCTCTGGGCTACCTTACTCCTTTCATAATTGCGTTATCTAGATATCCCCCAATGCTTTTGACCAGGTTTTCCTGATTAATGTGTAGCTTAATCACAGCTATATCTCATTCAAACAAAATTACTATGTCTGTCTTATGCATATGAAGTATTAATTGCTCATACGATTTCAAATATTCATAGCATACCTGACGGCACATGGATTTTAAATTTGATAAGTGTTGTAGATTTTGCCCATGGAGTTTATACTAAGCCACATTCCCATTGAATTTTATAGGAACCCTAATTTTATCTCCTTTGATATGATGTGCTAGCAAGCATTTTGAGGGTCACTAATCTAAAAGTATCTCCCCTTAGCTTACTTTGATAATTATGAGTAGATTTGTCAATTTCTCTTTCCAAATAAGTTTGTGTGCAGTTTTAACACTTTCAAGCTATTCACATTTTTTTTTTCTGTGACTTGACCTATGTTTTTTATGTTGGTGTTTTGGGTTGGTATTTTGGTGGTGTTTATATTTTTCTTATTCTTTTGCAATAGTTTTAAAATTCTGATAAAATTAAAAATTTTTGTGGCAGTATTTGCAAATATTTTGTATAGTCATTACCTGGGTTTTCTTTTCTCCGTAAGGGGGAGAATGCTTCAGTGATATATAATCAAACACAATTCTTTCAAGGCTTACATACTGTGTACAAAGAAACAGTCTCTCTTTTCTAAAACCAACCACTATGCAGAGTTTACAGTTCATGCTTTTATGTGCTGTGATTTTCTCACATATGATTTTATAGACTGCATAAATATTTAAGATGCAAAGTTAGATTTCTCTTTAATATCTTTTAAAACATAACACTACATCAAATTGATTTCCAAGTGGTTGTACAAGTTTTCATTCCCACCAGCAATGGAGGAGGGTTTCCATCCTTTACAGCATGTATTGTCACTTGGGATTTTTACCTTAGCCGTTCAGATGGGTCTAAGTTGATATCTCAAAGTCATTTTGATTTGCATTTGTGTGATGAATAAGGATGTTGAACATTTCTTTAAGTGTTTCTCCACCATTCGATATTTTCCTGTTAAGAATTCTCTTTTTAGCTCTGTACTCCATTTTAAAATTAGATTATTTGATTTGTTGGTGTTTAATTTCTTGAGTTCTTTATATATTCTGGATATTAGCCCTCTGTCAGATGTAGGGTTGCTGAAGATCTTTTCCCAGTCTGCCGGCTGTTATTTTGTTCTGTTGACAGTGTCCTTTGCTTTACAGAAGCGTTTCAGTTTCAGGTCCCATTTATTAATTATTGGTCTTAGAGCCTGAGCTGTTGGTGTTCTACTCAGGAAGTTGTCTCCTTTGCATGGAGAGGACCTGGGCCGCCTGCTCAGATGTAGCCCATAGGCATCTCAGTCTCCATGTGAGTCCCTAAGTAAGGGGACCAGGGAATGTCTCTGACATGAACTCTGTTTCCTGCTCTTGGATCCTTTCCCCTGGCAGTAAAGCCTTGCCAGGACACAGAGGAAGAGGATCCAGACAGTCCTGATGAGACTTGATAAGGTAGGGTCAGATGGCTAGGGAAGGGGTCTCCCTCTTTCAGTGGACTAGAGGGGGAAGAAAGAGGGAGGGTGGGACCAGGAGGAGATGAGGGAAGGAGCTACAATCAGGATATAAAATAAATAAATTGTAAAAAGTAAAAATTAAAACAAAATAACACTACACTAAGACTAAGGTATAACTTTTTGTTGCTCAGTTGTACATACTTTTATATCAAAATTGCTCACAATGAGATCTATAACGTCTTAATAAATTAATTTGTGTATGAAAAACAGGTGTGAACATGTACATCTATGAATGGAAATCAATTTTTCCTTTGTAGTTATCATCTTCATTTTAAGTCTTATACTATATGGATACAGAAAACATTGTCAGAGGACAACTTGAGCACAGTTAGTCATTTTGAGGGATGAATAAAAGCTACCCAGAAACTTCTTTGGCCATTCTGTCCCTTCTGCAATCTAAGCCAGTTTCTCCTTGACTTTATGAGAAGTCTTGGAAGTCTTAATGATGGTCTTAGGATTGCTCTGATTTGCTCATCTCTCAGCTATGAGGGGAAGCACAACTGGACAGGGTCTTGAGGCACTGTGTTGCCAAGGCAGACATCATCCAGGACTAACCTGTTCTTTCATAGCCCTTGCAATGTAAGAGGCAAAGCTTTCTGCATGTGCCGACTCCATATCATAACAACTGTCCCATTCCAGCTCTAGGACACTTGCCACCTCATCTACCCACTGCCAGACAGCTGGAGGAACATTAACATCTTTTCAAGCCACAGGGCAGCCTGGTGATTCACTGGTGACTTCTCTGTTATTGTGATGTGCCAGGAGCAAACTTTAGCTTCTGTGTATCTCACAATTCCTTCCGTACCTCTGCGGCCCCCTGCTGCCCAAGATCTGAGGCCTAGGACTTTGCACTTTTCAGAGGAACCACCAGAAAAGCAGGCTATCTAATCTTAGATTTCCATCTAGTCCTAGTTTCTGTCATACTTCCTTTGGGGAATGGGGTAGGTTCAAGTTTTCTTTTCATTGTTTTCTTCTGTAATTCTTGAACAAATGTCCAATTTCAAAACATATTCTGAATGGCTGAGATGAAATGATAGACACATACAGCTCAGCAAATATTGTTCTGAGCTTTCAGTGTCTAGATGAGACAATAGTCTCTTAAGATCTGTAACTTAAAATTTAAGGTGTGCTCTCTGGGAGAACTGTATTTGTTAGGCCTTCGTTGCTGTAATACAACACCTCACAAAAACAGGAAGGAAGGGTTTATTTTGGTCCACAGTTGAAAGGTATAGTCCAACAAGATAGGGTAATCATGGCAGAAGGAGCATGAGGCAAACTTTCACATTGTGTCCACAGTCAGCAAGCAGAGAGCAGTAAATACTCATGCTCAACTCATTTTCTCTATTTTATTCAGTCTAGAACCTCAGTCTGTGGGATGACACCATACAGGGATAAGAAGAGTCTTTCTGTCTCAGTTAAAATGAACAAGATTACCTCACAGTCATGCCTAGGACCAAGCCTTTTAGCTGATTCTAGATTCTATCAAGTTCACAATGTTCATTAGGGATGTCATTGCTACAAATAACTTTGGGAGTTGTGGTAGTTAATAATCACTGTCAGCTTGACTGTATTTGCAGCCACTTAGGACCCTAGATGTGTCTAGATATTAACTGAGAGGAGAAGACTTGTCCTCAATGTGGGCAGTACTCTCCAAAGGGCTAGAAGTCTAGATGGAATAGAAAAAGAGTCTTTACTAAAGTCATTTGCTTCTTGAACAGACCTTGAAAAACCTCAAGTTTGTAAGTTCAGGAAAGGGGCCTTACTAAGTAATGAATCTACAATTTGGGCGAAAATGATTGTTCTGATCTAGCAAGCCATCAACGTGGCTAAATGCTCATTTTCTAGCTGATCCAACAAATCTATCCCAAAGACAGTGATATGGAATGTGGGGTAGTTTTATGGCACTATGATGGATGGAGGCATCCTATCAATTGAGGATCCTCTTCTCGGATTAATTAAGCTCATGTCAAGCTGACAAAAAACAAAAACAGGGGCTGGAGAGATGGCTCAGTGGTTAAGAGCGCAGTCTGCTCTTCCAAAGGACCTGGGTTCAATTCCCAGCACCCACATGGCAGCTCACAACTGTCTGTAACACCAATTCCAGGGATCTGACACCTTCACACTAAAGCACATAAAATAAAAATTAAATAATTAATTTTAAAAAACCAAAAAAACAAAAAATTCCAACCATCACAATTAACTCTTATCAACTGGACATACCAATACATTACTGTTAAACCATAACCCTTTCTTTCTTATTTATTCTCAAACACCCTCATATTAATATTAAAATCATATTATAAAACACTTTAAAAGTCCTACTGTCTTTAAACATTCTCCACAATTAAAAATATGAAATGAAGTTTCTTTTAAATATTCAAATCTTTTAACTGTAGGTTTCTATAAAATCAAAAATAAGTTAAACAATTCTCATTCCAAGAGGGAAAATCTAGGGCACAGTCATAGTCAAATCAAACCTAAACCAAACTCCAACAGTATAAATAGCCTAAAGTCTGCCTGTAACTCATGATATTCTGGGCTCCAAGGAGCCTAGGCAGCTTCACTTCTCCAGATTTCATTTGCAGCACAAACAGCTCTCTTATGGGCCCAGGCCAGCTCCACTCTACAGCTGCTGCTGGTCTTTGTGTTCATGATACTGGCATCTCCAGTATACTGGGGTCTCCAGTGCAATCAGACGTGTACCTTCAATATTGGTTTCTCCTCATCTCACAGCGCCAAACCTCAGCTGCCCTCCAGGACTCCTTTGTACCTTCAAAACCATCACCACCTTGGGGGTTCTCATACATTATCCAAGTTTAGCTGCTAGCATTAAGTACAGCCTTTGCTCCCACTAGACCATGGCTTTGTATGCTGACCCAAAGGACATACTTCAGAAATATTTTTGATCATTGATGCTAAATCACTAATTTCTCTGCTTCAGCTAATTAATCTCAGATGTCTCATTAAAGCAAAAACTGAACTTCCATGACACCAATTTTTTATTAATCACAGCTGATTCTTCAGTGCCATCTTACCAGAACCACTATTCTCAATTTGAAAAATAACATAAACAATCCTAATAGAGTTATTGCTTCCCTATGAAACATTGTAAGCCAAGCTTCCAACACCTACACTGCTCTCAGCAAGCTCATTAAGAGCTAAGTACTCAATGGTTTTTCCATCATAGTTCCCAACACTTCCACAATTTGCCCAGATCTGACACAGCAATACCTGCTCTTGGTACCATCTTATATCCTAGTTTGGTTTCTATTGTCATGATAAAGGCCATTATCAAAAGCAAGTTGGGGAGAAAAGAGTTTATTTTCTTACACTTCTACATTATAGTCCATGAGTGAAATAATTCAGGGGAGAAACTGAATGTGAGGACCTGGAGATAAAAGCTATGGAGTGGTATTTATTATACTAATACCCATGTCTTGATCAACCTGCTTTATTTGTTTGTGTTTAATAGAGCTCAGGGCCACCATCACAGGGGTAGCACGGTCCCCAGTGTGCTGGATCCTCTCATATCAATCAGAATAATTTTTTAAATGCCTTACAGACCTACAAGAAAACCAAGGTCTCTTTTCCAAGATAGGTCTTGGTTGTGTGAAGTTGACAAAACAAACAACAAGCAAAAACCAAACCAGCAAAAAAGTAGAACAGACTCTTTGAATGATATTCAATTTTTTAAAAAGTTATATAGTAGGACCAATAATTCAACTACATGAGCATGTCACAATGAAGATTTCATATAGTGGGGCATAATTGGTTTACATTTAACATGGCATCACATCATGACTAGAACAAATATGCCTGTCATCACAATAATTAGGAAGTTTGAAAATATCCGCTTGCATTAGTTATTCTTTGTTGCTGTGATAAAATATTATGACCAGAAGCAACTTATAGAAGGAAGAGCTAACTTGGGCTTATGGCTCTAGAAAGCTAAAAGTCCATTATGGCATGGAAAACGTAGCAGCAAGGTATAGGTATGGCAGTAGAATCAGGAAGACATGGGCTCACATCTTCAAATGCAAGCATGAAACAGAAAAAGAATGAACTAGGAGCGAGGCACATTGCCTCCTGTGATACTACGCCTCCTAAACATCTCTAGACAGAGCCACCAAATGGGACCAACCATTTAAATACCCAAACCTATGGAGAATGTTCAAACCACTACATAATTTTTCTTAGAATTGGAATCTTCTGGGTTGGAGAGATGGCTCAGCCATTAAAGGCTAGGCTCACAACCATAAATATAAGAGTTGGAATCTTCTTTTTATGAGTTGCAGAAAGATCCAGAGAATGATGAAGATATCCTTCATAGGTCCTCCTTTACCTCTACTATGTTGGGAGTATACCAGGCCATATATGCTCTTCCTTATTAGGCACGCACCTGGAGAATAAATGTAGGTGGTAGCAAAGAGAGAACCAAGACTTAGAAGGAAAAACAAAATTACTTACCTCCAAAACGCATAATAGTAATGATATCATGATTTTCCAAGTTGCGAAAATAATGAAACATTGTTAGTCACAGGGATCCACACAGTGACTGGTGTGTTGTATTTTTTATTTTCTATTGATGAGCTAATATTCTGTACATCTTGGACATGTTATTATGCTATTGAACATTCCTCATATGCTGGACCTTGATCCAAAGTTTGATATAAATTAATGCACACAACAGATAACAAATTTTTTCCTCAGGGAACTTACAATTTGGTCTTTGATGAAAATCTGAGCTTTAAAAATACTTGGCATCAAAACTACATGAATCTTGTCTATATTATTTTGGGGAATGTTGAGGTCACATATATCTATGTCATTACTGAAATGTTTTTATGTCTCATTATAAAAGCTGCTTAAGGACAAAAAATTCCTTCTATATAAAGTCATTTTAGTTATTTTTAGGCAGGCCATTTGGATTCAGACAAGCAGACACATTTACTCCAGATAAGTGAGCCCCACCCAATTGCTATTATTATTAAAACTTGTGTTGGCTACGTAGTAAGAAAAATATGGACATATATATACATGATCAATCCCAAAACAGTAATTTCTATACTTAAGCACACATAAAACAAGCATTCTAGTAGATTCTAGGAAGACAATGAATGGTTTATTGTTCTGGCTAACATTTTCATAAAATATTCATTTACTAAGACATGCTGATGTAGAGGAAAGCATAGAAATGTAGAGGAGCTCCTTTTCCTTAGAGGAGGGGTGGGAGCCCTGAGCTGTCTCATTTACATTTCTATTGCTGTAATAAAACGCCATGGCCAAAGGAATTGATAGAAAAAAGTGTTTATTTAGCTCATGGTTCCAGAGGGCAAATAGTACATGACTATGGAGTAGAGGCAGCAGGACACAGGTAGATGGACCATCAGCTGAGAGTTTACATCTCAAATCACAAACTTGAAGCAGAGAGTGCATAATGAAATGGCACATGGAAATTAAAACCTCAAAGCCCATCCCTAGTGACATACTTCCTCCAGCAAGGCCACACCCCCTAACCCTACCCAAACAATGCCACTACCTGGGGACTAACTATTCAAATGCCAGAGTCTAAGGGGGAAATTCTCATTCAGACTACCACATTCTGCTTTTTGACCTTCATAGTCTGGTGTCCTATAATGCAAAAGTCCTATAATTTCAAAAGTCCCCATAGTCTCTCAGTAGTAATACTGTTAAAAAGTTCAAAGTCTCTTGGAAGAATGAAGGAACTCTCACTCTCTGTCTGCCTGTCTGCCTGCTTGTCTTTCTGTTTCTCTCTCTCTTTCTTATTTTCAGAAATGATACAGGTTTATTTTAAGATTAGACATACAGGTATTGGGGGACAGCCAGTCTCCACTTTAATAATGACATGAATTTCCTTCCCCAACCCACCTTGGTACACACACACACACACACACACACACCATATGCATAATGAAATGGCACATGAAAATTGAAACCTCAAAGCCCATCCCCAGTGACATACTTCCTCCAACAAGACCACACTCCCTAAACCTACAAATGTATCCTGCTATACAATTTCAAAAAGCAATCTTGGGCTATACAACACTCCAGCAGATATCTCATGGTATCTCCAGAATCTTAGGGTCTCCAATGCAACTCAGGCTTCCTTTCCACAGCTTCATACAATGACCCCCAGGCAAGGACTTTCCTGACTTAATTTCTTGGCTTCAGTGGCTTTATGACACCTTGGAGAAAGGTTCCATCAACCTTTAACTTTTGTTTATTTATAATTCTAAAGCCAGAACCATGTGGATGACTTATCAAGTTTGCCTGCCCACTAGAGATGACTTTTGTCTCCTTTGAATCACATCTGTAGCAGCTTTTGTTTCTTTCTAGGAGTAGAGCCATCCTTAGGAGTTTTTCTTTCACCAGGTGGACGCTCAGCTAGATGGGGTCTTCCCCTGAGGGTGCTCTTGCTCATGCTCTGTGCAGATCTGACTGCTTAGTAACAGTGCAAATATTCCTAGCAGTTGAAGCTCCTCTTCTAGCATGAACCATGGCTTTAATATTAAACTTGTCAATATCATTTTTCTCTACAAGCCATATACTTTAGTTTTTGGGTTTTTTTTGTTTTATGTCTCACTTTTCATCGTAGATCTGCATTAGAGTCATTACTGATAGCCGAAGCATAGATTCAGTATTAGGCTGTCTTGAATTCTCCTTTACCATTAAAACACAAACACAAACAAAAACAAAACAGTCTATTACTTTTCTAGGTTAAAATTTCTAGGGCAAATTTCTTAGGATATGGGCACAAAGCAGCCTTGTTTTCTGTTATTTTTTTAAAATTTTTTGCCAAACAATCACAGGAATGGTCTCTAGCCTAACAGCTAATATTTCCACCGACTGGAAATCTCCCGAGATGGGCCTCCAAAGTCCATATTGCCTCAGTTCTACTCCTTTTCAAGCTCCTACTAGGATGGCTCATAAAGCTCCTCTTACAATATTCAACTGCCAAGATCATCTACATTTTTTTCCAAGATAAAAACAAACAAGCAAACAAACAAAACAAAACCAAAATCAAAACAAAAGCAAAAAATCAAACCATAACAAAATAAATCCCAGCAAGGCCAAATCTGTCACATAAGACCTGGTAGCAACTTCTATCTTTTTTTTTTTTTCTGTTACTGTAATACACCATAAGCAGGGCAACTTATAGAAGGAAGGGTTTATTTTAGACTTAGGGTTCCAAAGGGATAGGAGTCCATCTCCGTCACAGTTGCAAAGCATTGCAACCAGCAGCAGGTGTGATGGCAGAAACAGCTAAGAGCTCACATCTTGAACTGTAGACAGGAAACTGAGGAAACACTGGAAATGAGGTACAAGTCCTGTAATCTTAGAACCTTTCACTTTCTCCCGCATGACCACACCTCCTAAACCTACCCAAACTGAGTCAGCTTTTCAAATGCCAGAGCCTCCAGGGACTTTTCCAACACATCACAGAGTGTTGGAGGATGGTAGACTCACACACACAACCTTAAGTAACCACAGAATCGAAAGCAGGTGAAGGAGGCAGAGGGGAATCCTGTGCTTCCCGCCCAGAGCTCTGAGCGGAACTCCTCAGAGTGTGCCCGTCTTGAATACAGAGTGGCTGGTCCAGGGAGGCCACGCCTAAAATTTCCAGAACAACCAACACTTTATATTTTATTTGTTTTCTCTTTATTTCAAAATTTTTATGCTTATTGTATTTTCTTTTTCAAAAAACACACCAGAGATCAAACAAAATGCTACTGTGAGATGCTGTGAGAGGCCGTGGAGTAGTCTCTACTAGCTGCGCCAGAGATCAACTTGGGGTTCAATAGAAATGTTTGATGAGCATCTGTTGACTTGAATAGCATTTTGTGGGCCTTCTGGGATCTCCAGCAAACTTTTTGATCCTGTTCCTAGTGATATTAAATCTTCTATCTTGGCACTTAAAAGGGAGTCCTGTATTTCCTGCCTGGTCTCCTGGGACCCTCTCATCTCCCAGCCTTTGTGTAGGAAGTTTAATCCTGCACATGTCATGAATGTGAGTGGTGAGTGCTGATCAAGTTCTACTATGGTCTCTGTCATTCAGAAGTCTTGGGAACCAGTCTGAAGGGAATGTGGCAGCGATCCTTCCTCCTTTGGAAAGACTTGGTTGTGTCTTCCTGTGGGAGGTTCTGTTTCCTGTTGACTCTGATGTTTCTCTCTATAAAGACATAAGCATATGTGTGTACATATGTACTACCTCTTTCATTTTCTTGTTTTAGTCACTTCTTGCCAGCCAGACTTTCTATTATTCAGAATAGCTGTCCTATCCCTTACTCTGAAGACACGTCTGTTCCAGTGACCATCTCCAAGAGATGATGACAGTCCTGTTTTCAATGTGAAGCTCATCTGAGTGGTTCAGATCCTTTCAAACCTGGACATTCAGCTAACCCATGACAAGGTCACTTCTGCTCAGACGCTCTCCCTTCCCCTGTCCGTTCACCTCTGCCTGATTAGGAAAGGGGAAGTAGTCAGATGACTTAGAGTTCCAGGAAGTGCTTTGACAGTGGGGATGGTGGGAGGGAAGACATTATAATTGTGCCTAGTAAAAATGGATATTATAAATGTATTTGATACAATTGGAGAAGAAAGTAATACAACACAAAATACGGTGGCAAGAGGGAGAGAGAGAGAGAGAGAATCACCATGGAGGTTCAAAGAGAAGACACATCAGATGTAGTTGCACTGTCTACCTGAGTCATCAGTGCTAACAATCTATGAGGATGCCTATATTAACTTCTTGTCATTACTTAACCATGTAATATGAATCACTACAGGATTAATAGCTTAAAAAACATGACATTTAGTTTCTTTGGTTCTGCACTGAGAAGGTCTGTACACATTTCCTTATAAAATTTGATGAATCTGTGTGTCTTTCTAGGACAGCAGTTCTCAACTTGCGGATCACATCCCCTTTGGAGGTCAAATATTAGATGTCCTGCATATCATATATTTACATAAAATTAATAGCAATAACAAAATCACAGTTATGATGTAGCAATGACATAATTATATGGTTGCAGGTCATATTAACCTGAGGAACTATAGCAAAGGGTGACAACAGTAGGAAGATTGAGAACCACTGTTCTACTCCATATGGGTAAAAACCCATTACCTTGTCTTTTTTGGCTTCTAGAGGTCACTTACTTTTTGAGACTTCCAGAAGTCTTCCTACATCTTCAAAGCAACTGTACAGGTAGATATATATTTTATTCTCTTATGTTATTCTACCCTCCTTTAGCCTTTCTTCCTTTATAATTAGGAGATCCCTGACATTATGCTATGTCATTCATATACTATAGAATAATCTTTTTATTTTAATTGTTTTTATTTTTTAATAGTAATTATAGTTTATTTACTTTGAATCCCAGCTGTAGCCCCTTCCCTCATTCCCTCCCAATCCCACCTTCCTTCCCTTAGAATAATCTTGATTGTTTTTAGGTCAGCTGATTAGTAACTTTAATTCTCTCTTTTACCTTAATTTTCCTTTATTAAGGACCAGTCTATCCTAAGGATCTAGAAACTCAAGGATGGAGTTGTTTTGAAGGGGAATACTATGCTGACCCACTAACGCATTTCATATGCTTATGAGGCTACAGGAGAGGAGCTGCAGAGTGAGGGCTCCTAGAAAAGGCGTCAAACATTGGTGACAGGTGACAATCTGAGGTTGTATTTTATCAGCCTTTCATCTTAATCAGCCAACTTTTTATCAGATAGTATCTCCTTGTGTTTATTTGCATTTCCCTGATGACTAATGAGACTGAACACATCTTCATGTGTTGGTCTATAGAAACTTTTTTACCATGACTGTTGGGGATCATTCGGGGTAGTGTATAGTCTGGTATTATAAAACACTATGCTTCAGAGAATAAAATTTGTTTTGTTTTCTTTTTTTTAATTTTTATTTTTTTATATTAATTACAGTTCATTCACTTTGTATGTGAATGAAATTTGTTAAGCAAGCAATGGTAAATATATATATATAGTCACTAAGAATTTTAGGTGAAAAAAACCCAAGATAATAGAACATAGTTTAGGTAATAATTTTAATATATAAAATGGACCGGATTGTGGAAATTTAGAGTATGTCAGTTCAGCTATTAGTATGGCTGTGAGTGTCTTGCCAAGAAAACAGAGAAGTAAATGGAAATGGTATGCAGTGCACACACTCAGCTAATTCATAGTTGATGTGCTTAGGCTTATTCCAGACATAATAATTTTCAAAGAAAATTTAAAAGCAGATGCTTCCCTGAGCTATGGATTCATCTTTGGATGTGACTGGTTGGTCACATGTAGCCACTTACTTTTCGCAGGGAGGCAGGAGCTAGCCTTACCTTAGTGTCTTTAGAATAGGGTGCAATGGGGAGTGGTGAGGTCCGAATAGCCAGTTTAGGGAGATAAATCAGGTCACAAAGCTGCACTGCAATGGTCATTAGGATAGGAGTATCAGAGGGACCCCTAGAAGCTTGGGTATGAATCCTAAGGACCATCATAGTGAGAAGTATAAGCAGCAAGTTAAGTGATGCTCTGTGGGCAGGGTATCAGTCTCCATGACAGCAGTTGGACATTAACCTAGAGTGTGGGTCATATGGTCAAAATGGTGGTACTGTGATGGAGACTGGCTAGCAAGACGGGAAGATTTGTTTAGGTCAGAGGCAGATTCAACAGCCTCAGCAACTCTCCAAGCCAGGTAAACAGTGAGAGTCTGTGAAAGCCTTTGCATTAGCAGCTGCCATCTCTCTCTCTAAAGCAAGAATTTTTCCCCTTGTTCCTTATCATGCAGTCAGAAAGCTTTCAGCAACACTATTTGTAGGAGGAGTGTAGTCATTTAGTTTCTGCAGCCTTCCCGGAGGGGGCTGTCACGTTTTCTGCAGAGAAGCTGCAACACTGTTGAGGTTCAGGTCCTTGCCCAGGGTCACACTGTGCAACAAGGTTAGAGTAGGGCTGGCATCGGTGGAGAGCGCCTGTTCTCTGTTTGGTTCACTGGCTCATCGTGGAAGCCTTGGGATAGAGAAGCAAGAAAAATGTGGTGCCAGACAGTAGCCAGAGAATTCTGATGCAGGTGGTAACATGCTCCTTTAGACGTAGGAAGCTTTATGCAGGAGAGTTGGGCCTCACTGCCTTCTGGAACAAAGACCACAATCATTAAATGTTTCTTGCAAGTCTCATCCTTGGCTTCCATTCCTTTTCTTTAAAACTTTTGAGATGCACGTAAACTGTTCCCCATCTCAGTCACTGCTGAAGGAAAGGGACAGTCTGTGATCCCATGGCCAAGTGTAGAAACAGGTGCAACTTTTCTTGTCAGATATTTGGCATCTTCCTGAGTCCCTTCTTCATGAATAGTACTTCAGGCACATACCTTAAATAATTGAGGTGGGCATGTATGTTTGTGAGTTGTGTGCACTGAGCAACTCTTTTCCTAGCAAACTCAGACATAACTCAAATGTATGACAACAGTGAGAAAATTAAGTAAGAGTTGGTTGAAATTTCAGAATGGAACTCTATGCAGCTATTAAAACAATGAAGCAGGATGGGAGTTAATGAAGCTCATGAGCCAAGTTATTCCACTGCCCTTATTTGAAGTGAGTTTAATGGTAGTGTGGCTATGGCCACTTGTTGACATTCTGTGCAAGGCTGCTTTTTTTGTGTACAACAGCAGAAGTGACAGAATTATTGATTGGCTTTCTGTTTCTTCTATTATCCCTTTGCTCTTAGTTTGGGTCTTGTCACTGAACCTGGAACATTATGGCATTTTAGATCACTGTCATGGTCTAAAAGGCTGCAATATCAGTGCTTATTTAAAAGGCTCATATATTATATCACCAATACGTTGATCTTAATTGAAGCATATGGATTTCACATTGGTCATTCACCTAGACAGCTACAAGCAGCTGAGCCATCTTGGGAGGAGCTTCTTCTCCATAGTGTTGACCTCCTCTCTTTCTTTTATTTTGTCAATTATGAGTATGGAGAAAAAGGCACAATGGACAAGCAGAATAGATACTGACAGAAGTGTTCTTAGTTGACTGACTCTGTTGTAAAGAGCCTCCACACGTTCATTTTTATTGAGCAATATTTATTTGCTTTTTTGTTATTCATTCAAAGAACTCTCATTGGTATGTTTGCATTATATATAGTACATTTATACAAGTACATATAATGTACTTTGAGCATACTCTGCAAATTCCATGCCCTTATGTCTCACTCTGGTGTTTATATACCAGGGTCCAAACATACAGTCCTCTTTGCTCTGGCTGCTGCCTCTTTGATTTTTCTATGTTCCTTCATATAGGTTGACCCCATAGTCTAATATGGAATGTACTGTAAGGTAAGAGTTAAATGGTCTCAGCTCTCTTCCTCCAGTGTCCTGCAGAAAATATTCTTACATGCTTAGGTAGGCATTGGTAGGGCAACAGATGACCAAGCAGTCTTTTCTGCTTCTCTTTCTGGAGAAGAATGGATAGCTTATTGCTCCCTTTGAATTTTCAGATGGAAATGGACTGTTGGAAAACTCTCACACATGCTTGTTAGGCCTGAGATTCCTGGCACATCTCTCTTTCTCTCTTGCATAGAGTGTGAGGCTGTGTCTTTCTAAAATCCCTTGTGAGAAGCAAGTTGGTACAAACACAGAGAGACCACTTCCATACACGGTCACTTAGAAAAAGTCTCACCAGTCTGTCCTTGCACATGAGCCATCTACACAGGTCTCCTCCAGAGTACTTCTTTCTGATTCTTAATTTGATGGACCATTTTATTTCTTAACTATGTACATTTTATAAATAGCATATATTACATATGTGATAATATACATATATATAAGATTCTGTTTATTTTTAAACATCTTACTTAAATCTTTGTTGTTTTTATTATTCCTGTTTATACAATGGGCACGAGTACACAGCATCATGACTCATCAAGTGGTGTTGGTGACTCACTGGTTGGTGTTTGGTTGAAAATGCAAGGCCCATTTTAAAGAGAAGTACTCAGAAGCATGGGATCCTTCACTTCCTGTATGTTTTATAGCATTATTATTTTTTTTCCTGATGGATAGAATGAGCAGCATCAACCGGGATTCAATTTTTCCAACTTACTTCTTGCTTCCAACTCAGGCTAATTACTCGAGCAGAGAAAAGCTGACACAAGAAACTGGACAGGGTCTGTGTCTCCGGTGCTCTGAGGAGAGAGCAATAAGTAAGGTGTTCTGCACAGCTCAATAATTTGCACCACAGGAAAGCCATACTTCCAAGGGCAGGCAATATGTCTGCAGCATCCTCCTGGAGGAAGAAGGGCCAGGAGCTCATCTTTATGGCTTGAGGCTTGAAAGCTGCTTAACCGGGCGGAACGCCACCTCCTTGCCATCAAAGCTGTCCACCTGGCAGTGAATCTCAATGAGACAGCTGACTGGCTCAGCGTACAAGTTGCCTTGCCAAGGGGATGAGAACGTAACCAGAAGGTCTTTCAGGAAATCTGTTTAGGATGTGGGGGATGAAGAGGAAGAGAAGAATCAATTCTTCCCCTGTGTGAGGTGAAGGAGAAGGAGTCCTGCCTGCTCTTTGCTGCACAAACCATTTGGAGCTTTGCAGAGACCTTTGCTCACTTGGTCCTAAATTATGGACAACAGCTATTTTAGATTTTCATAGTAGTGTCAATAAATAAGTGACATTCCTTTGAAAATACAGTATGGATGTTGGCTCAGTTCAAAGAATGAAGATAAGAAGGGACTTGAAAAGCATTCTTGTTAGGTTAGTATTGGCGGTGAATACAAGTAATGTCAGTACTCTGGAGGTTGGGGAAAAAGGGTCATGAATTCTAGTACAGAATAGGATACATAGCAAGATCCTGTCTCAAAAATCTGAAATAAAACAAGCAAACAAACTAACAAAACTTTTCTTGTGAGACAATTACAAACATAAACAGGAATCTTATAGGAAAGGCTTAAAACTATTATTAGACTGATAGCTTAAAATTTCTAAGTTGGAAAATACAGTGGATTTTTTTCTGTTCCCCAAATGTTTAGAAATGTGAACCAAATCATTAAGAAAACTTGTATTTTTCCTGTACTGTCCACATGCCAGTTACCAATTTAGTCCTTCATGCAATTGTTAGCACCCACTGACTTTGAGGGTTTACAGGTGAGTCTTCCCTTCAAGACACAACGAAACCAGGCAACTTTAATAAACTGCCAATAAACACACATCGGGAAGGTAAACCAAGATTTGACCCCTTTTATTCTCCTACCCTAGACTCCAGAATCTTATCTACCAGTCTGAAAACATTTGTAGTCGAAACTCTTTATGACACAGTGAGCATCGGGGCTGCAAAAGAGTATTGTGGGTGCATGCTGTTGGTTGAAGTAACTATCAGGCTACTCAGACACTTCTCTGCCATTTGTTTCCCTTGGTCTCATAGTTCCCCTTACAGGATCTCTGGTGCTCCAAGCCTTCAAAATTAACTGAGTCTCTGAACAGAGTCTCCTGCTGAATTAAGCCAGCAGTGCAACACGCAGGGTCTGTACCCTGATTTCTGTTGACATGGAGGAACAAGAAGAGAGAAAAGGAATAAAATCTGGCCTATCTTCAGAAATCCCATATGCGTAAGTTATGACAAAACAGTTCTTTGTTTTGCCTTGGCAACTGTGAAAAACACTAATTTTATTTAAGCAATATATATTCAAACAATTTATATAAATATATATAGTATGTTCGGAATGTATATTATAATCAGAAAAATATATAACATTGTTTTGTCACTTCTCGTTATAAAACTACCTCTAATAATTTTGAAATTAGAAAAAATGAAATTCAGAAACAATGATAAAAAACAGGAAAGGACATGAAACTTGTGGATTGAATCTATAAAAGCAAAAGGTACACAAATTAAGACTTACAGAAATAGTATTTTCAGAGAGCTTTATAGATCAAAAAGTAGGGGAAGATGAAGTCCTAGGCTATTTCAGGCAGTGTGTGTATGTTATCAAGTGACAAGTGATATTTCTCATTGTTGTGAAAATTCAGGGCAAAAACCACTCAGGGGAGGAGTTTATCCTGACTTGCAGTTGAAAGATACCTCCATGATGGCAGAAAGTCATGGCAACAGGACAGCTGGTCTCATTGCATCTGCAGTCAGAAGGCGAAAGAGATAAATGCTGTTGTTAATCTCTTTTTCTGTTTTATTTAGTATGATATCACAGAACGGCATCCTTCACTTGTAGGGTGAATCTTCACACCTCGGTTAACCAAGTCTGAAAGCTCCCTCACAGACACACCCACAGATTTGTCTCCTCGGTGATTCTAGTTCCTGTTAAGTAGACCATCAGTATTAGTCATCACAGAGGTGGTAAAATGAAGTCTTGTTTATCTCTGTATGTTAATATAGGCAGTAGAACTTACAGTTCTGCTGTGAAAATGAGTAGAATAATCCATACACTTGTATCCCATAGGTAGCTTTAACTTTCAGCTTGACAGAAAAAAATATAGGATTGCCTGGGAAGAGAGTTTCAATGGGGTCTTTTCTATATTGGGTTAGCCTGTGGGCTTGTTTTCGGGAGACTGTCTTAAGTTTACAGATACAGAAAGCCTAAGCCCACTGTGGGATGTCCCATTCACTAGGCAAGGGTCCTGAACTCTAAGTAGAGAAATAGAGGTGAGTGCAAGAAAGCAAGCAAGCCTGCCTGCACCCATTTCTCTCTGCTCTTGACTGTGGAAGTGATGTGACTAACTGCTAGAAAGTCTTGCCTTGAGCTCCCCATGATGACAGACTGGAACCTGAAATGTAAGAGATAATGTGTCCTCGGTTGCTTCCTGTCAGATTATTTGTCACAGCAACGGAGATATAAGCCGCGCTTAACACAAGGCTGTCTCAAGGCAAACGCCCACAGCTCATAGTGTTCACTGATCTTATTGGTGTCTAGTGCTACTCAAGTCTTGAACTAAGAAAATAAATCTTCTTTTTAGAATATACTTTATTAAGTTTTAATCTGAAAGTCTTTTTTTTCCCCCTCAAGTAGGAAATGAGTTAATTCAAAGCATTACTGCCTTGGCTGGGTTAAATGTTTATTCTAGATACCTCCCTCATTCTCTCATTCTGGGCGCTTTACCATTCACACAGCAAGAGCTCTGAATACTACTGGACTTAACCATCCTCTGCAGGAAAAGGACTCATCTATCATTGTCTTGAGGAGAGAGAGAGTTTTGTCCATTATCCTTAATACCGCTTTAGTGTCTGAAAAATAGAATCTACAAATTAAATACCAATCGGAAAATGAACTCAAATATACACCCTGATGTGTATGAAAATAGGAAGTTATTGGAAATATGTTATACTCCTTGGGTGCTACTGAAAAATATGATAGTGGCTGACTGAGACAACCGTCCCCATTAACTCTTTCTGATTCTCTTAATGAAGAAAATAACATTTATACTTCCTTGGCTTAAAGCATAACGTAACTGGGCTTTTTGGCTACTTTATTGGGTTCCTCTACCACTATTCTCCAACCCAATCCCTTCCATTCCCCAACACTGGTAGCTGAGAACTCTTTAGACTACTTCCTGCTGATCAGGGGCATTGAGTTCTTTGGGACAAGTCCAATCTTCATCTTCAGAATATCTCCAACTAGCAATAAGCAATCCAGCAAACAATAAAACAGCAATTCAGCAGTTCAGCATTCTCTCAATCCAGTAATCCCACAACAGCAAAAGCAGAAGCAGGAACCAGCAGCAACAGGGACTGCTGGTACTTATATCCTCTTAAGAATCCCCCAGAATTCCAAATTTTAACTATCTGCAGCTGGCAAAAATCAAGCCCCTCACAGAGCACTAGACAAGTCATAGTTAGCTGCTATGGATGAACTGAAGAAGCCCCATATCCCAAAGCCGGAATTAAAACAAAAACATATTCACAAAGCATAACTGGGTTTTTTAAGAAACCAAAATTCTGGCTGCACGTAAGCATCATCTCCTCACACTAGGGTCTTATGAAAGGAGTAATTTTATCTATTTTGTTATACTAAAAAAGTAAATGATAGTTTGGAAAAAAAAGAGAGTTTTACAATCAGAATGAATAGCTCAGACAGTGGATATTTCCCAGGTTGTCCAAGAAACATTTAGAAGTCCTACAATAAGTAAAGAAATGAGAATCTTCTGATAGTAACATTGAATGCTGTTGAAGCCTCACCGTGCTGAAATATGGGGAGGGTTTGGTGGACTCTTTATTGAGGACTCTATAGCAGCTTGCAGCATTAGATTTCTGGACTTTGGTGGCGCTTACAAAGCTTGTGAGGCTGCATGCAGATGGGAGAGGAACAAGCTAGGGTTCCGAACTGAGCAAGGGCAGCAAAATGAGCTAGGGCTTTGTAGCTGCTCCTTACAGTGCAACAGTTATGCAAACGAAGAGCCCAACGTTTCACTAAACCCATGCCAGAAATCTTGTTCCACTCTACAACAAATGTTGAATCTGCAAAGAGCCTCTGTAGAATAAAACCAATATGCTATTGTTGGAATACATGTCTTTGAATAAAACTGGTGTTCAAGAATGCCTTGGACACTTACTGTGAATAAGCCTTATCTAATAGCAAATTGGATATGCATTTTCTCTCTATTAGAGATGGAATTTTTGAAAATGTTGTCCTCTTTCAAATCCTTTGTAGTGGTGATGGGGGGGGGGGCAGAACAAAGTGTCTCTTCCTAGGCATTTTCTTTACTGGAGATGACTATTGCATAACAGTAGCTTTTCTAGCTTGGAAGATAAGGTCTCAGACGTTAAACAATTTTTCCCAGCAAGCAAAATAAATATTTTCCTGTGGATCATATTATACAGATTATATTTCACCCATAGACTACATTCTATAGATTATATTTTACTTGTGGATTATATTTAGGTTGTATGTCACCCGTGGCTTTTGGCCTATAGATTGCTTTTTCTCTGGGGACTATCTGACCTGGATGCATACGTTCTTTACCACCATAGATGACACTTAGGGAACATGAGTGCAGCTCCTGTTCCACTTTCACTCTGCTTTCTCATCTACTCATTCTGTTGATGTGAAGAAACCAAGCTCATCCTAAAGCGTGGTGCTCTTCATTGCAGGGAATGTGAGCAGTGTTTATGTGCTTGCTTGGTTTTATGGTGAAGATGTTTGAGACTTTCTTTGTTCCAGAACACAAGACTGAACAGAAAATCAGCCTGCATGTCTTTAGGTCAGGCCTTCCTTCACTTCCTAATCCCAGCATTTGCTATATCTAAAGTCATGAGAAAATTCCTACAAGGCCCTGGGGGACTTTGACGTTAACTTCTGTTTTAAATAATGGGTAGCATTTCTGTGTGTCTCTCCTCCCTTAACTCCTTGATCACTCTCAAGGTCATCTTGCTGTATTGTTTGTCATCTCTCATAAGTGAAAAGTTTATTGTTTTGCCTCCTACAAAAGAAAATCAATCATCAAAGATTATTTTAGAGCATAAGTACAAAATAGAATTTTAAATTACACTTCCACTGATTTGTTCGTATTTATTATTCTGGCACATTTCACTTGCTGAATTAGGATACAAATATACATCTGTGAAGATACATCTGGAAAGTAAATTCCTCCTTAAGAACATTTCATCCCATTGGAGTGAAGAGCTGGAGAGAGTCAAAGAGAGAAAGAACAGCAGGTGTTGGATGGTGAAGAGACAGTGGAGAGAAGTCAAGCTTAATTTACGTGAGAAGGTCCCATTAGGCTGTGAGAATCTTGAGAATCTGGTACAGAGAGGGCCAGCAGATGTGTGCTAGTGTGTCCACTGTTAGTACATGTGTAGGCAATGTTCATCTGATGTATTTATATTTACATATTAAACACCTGCTTTATTGAGACTTTGGTTGGCTTTTGTTGTTAGTGGTGGTTTGGTCTGATTTTTTATTTTTTGTTGTTTCTTGTTTTTTGGATTTGGAGTGAAGAAGAGATAAAAATTTGATTTCTTCTAAAACAATTCAATGGGCTTGAAGCCACTGGCTAAACAATGCATTTTCTGCTCCCCAAATGGAATAACTCTTTCATCAGGTACAAAGACCTGCTCTTCTTACTGATCTGTGTTTATTCCTGGGCCAAAACCATGGTCACATTAGCTTAATTCATTTGCACATTAAAATGACAATAATAGAGTGTATAATGCTCCTACTATTGCAGAGGTCCTGGGAAATAGCACAGACAAAATTCTTTCTCTTGGGAATTTTACATTCTAGAGAGTGTTAGTGTCTAGTATGGCAAGGCTGCTCTCTGCTATGTTTACCATAAACTTTTGGACAAATACTGTACATTTACTTCACCAATCCTAAGTTATTTTGTCTAATTCTTAATAATAACCTAGTTAAACCTTTTATTGAAATTAATTACAATTCTGCATCAATAAAAGCAGAAATAACTCTTTTATAAAGTATATTTTTAGATTCTGGGCATGGTATGCCCTTCACAAACCTCTGATGTTATTAACAATTTAATCTTTAGATTCCCCAGCTATGAAATCCTATCATCCTGCTTCCCTTTATTTCCTGTCATTGTTAGCACTGCTTAGGTTGCTTGGTTATTTGACTACTTAAACTGCCCATAAATGATATTATTTAAATGGCTGTTTCTCTGTATTCTATTTTTCAATGTTAATGGTCTTTGTATTTACTTTTAACGTATTTTCCACAAAACTAACAGCTTTTAGAATTTCATCACAGCTTTCTAACTTGGAGTTATGGTTACTAAATGAAAACTGAGTGATGCTTCTTAGCTTTAAACAATGTACTGATGTTATACTTTTTCATTTAACATCAGTTTAGAAAGTCAGGTTTTAATGTTTTCTAATGTTGAACTATCCCTGCATTCCTGCAATATGTTATACTTAGTCTTGGAATTCATTTTTTTTTAAATTGACACTTGTTTTTAATTTGCTGGGGGTTATGCATAACTTAGACACTGCACTGTATCCATATTCATTAGTGAGATTTTACAGTTTCTGTCCTAGTCTGTCGTCATCAGGACTAGGAAATAAGGTTATGGTAGCCTTGCAAATTGCATTGGGAAGCTGTCCATCTTTTGCTATGGTCACAAATGTTTTGAATAACATAAGGATTATCTGTTCACTGCAAGTTAGATATAATTCAGCTGTGAAACCATCTGGGCCTGGCACATATTTTAGAGAATAGATAATCTTTGAAGAATGTTTGTGGTGCAGTGGGAAGATGGCATCTTTGTAGTTAGAAATTTATCTTTGAATCTCTGCCCAACCCACTGCTCACTGTGTGGTGGATGAATGACTTACTTTTCTCAAGGTAAGATGGTGATCTATGCACCTTCCTATCTCATGGAAGAAGATTTCTCAGGGATATTTATAAAATGCAAACGTTTAAGGAAGACGCTGAGTAGTGTGGGACCCAAACCAGACCCTCAATAATCAGTTGTTTGCCTTTCCTCTACCTTTGTTATCATAGCCAAGGTATGGGCAGCTTTAAGCTTTTAGTTTTTCATTTACTCCCCCCAACCCAAGGTTTTTAAGCAAGCTTCCTATAATGCAAGCATGAGTCTGGGGATTTCTGCTCTTTAAAAATGGATTATCTGACAGTTAGGCGTCTGGGCCAGGCTCAGAGTAGAGGTGATGGTTTAAAGGAATTCATTTAGGAAGTTTTTAAAACTTATCTCAGAGTCAGGCAATTGTTTCATTTACTCAGAGCTAACATTTAATCTTGAATTCTTTTTATACAACCGGTTCTTTTTAAAAGTCCCTGGGTGGCTACCTAAGCAGTTTCTGAATGAGTTCAAAGAAAAATGAGACAGATATTTTTGAACCTTCAATTAGGGGAAAAAAATTGCCTGGACTGTATGAGGATTAGATAGTCTTTAAAGATTAAGCTGAGAAACCGAAAAGCATACGTATATACACAAATACAAGCATTATTATTCATCTGAAGATAGTTTAAAGGTCAAAAAGTTTATAATCAGCAAGAAGTACTAAGAGTCCTTGGAAAAGAGATTACACAACATTTTCTAACATTCTGATTGAATTTTATCATGAATTATATTTTTAATTTAAATTTTAACTCTTGGAGATTTTTTTAAATACATGAGTAGTCTATTTATATCATTCCCATCTCTCTCTCTCTCTCTCTCTCTCTCTCTCTCTCTCTTTCTCTCTCTCTCTCTCTTTCTCTCTCCCGTTGTCTGTTTGCTGTCTGCCTATCTACTTGAACTATAGTATCAGAGCTTGGCCTCTTTGCATGTTTATTTGAACTCTCTCACTTCATCACATGCATATCAAGTCCATGTAGCTCTATTTGTTCTTTACTGGGTATCAACTTTCTAGAAGCAAAATTTACTACAAGTTTGGCCAAGGAAACATTCTGGAACTTAAGTTTTGTTTGGGGTGTTTTTGAAAAGGAAATTTGCCATCATCAAATCCAGTTTCAGGAGCCCACACAGAATGTGTGGCACAGGGCCAACAATTCTTTTCTGGTTCCTTTGAGATTTGTCTATTACTTTGAAAATCGGAATTTCCATAAAACAGTGTAATACTGGCCTGTGTTGTAGCTCAGTAGACCAGCTGAGCAAAGAAATTTAGCTGAACTTGAAGATTGGCTTTGCCATATGTATTAGCAATGATAAAAGCAACAGCACAGAGCAAAACAACCGTGACCGACTGAACACATAGTAGAAGAAACTCAATTTTGGTTTTACTTCTTATGAAACCTTTAGGTTCAACAGAGTATCATTGGTTTTTCTGGGATGACTCAGACCTTTCAGATGCTTGTATGAGGAGCTAAGGGTGAAGTATTTATCCTTGGGGGGTGGATTAGGGCTGGGTTATAAAGCATGGCGTTGCTGACAGCTAAAGCAAATTGTCCTCAGTTCAAGTGCAGAAGACTGCTACTAGTACCGGCTTTGAGTTTCAGAATGTTTACATGAGTTCTTAGGGCTGTTCCCTTTTAGCCTCATGGGCTAGAATTACTCATGATTGTTTTATTATTGGCTATCTAGTGATAATTTGCATATACCCACAAGAAAGTTCTCAGTTTCTAGGCAGCATTTTACTTGGACTATAAAGATTTCTCTCTCTCCTTCCCCTCACACATTGACTTACATCTCGGATGTAAGAGTGTAAACCAGTTTCCTGTCATCCATACTGAAATAAGCAGTGTCACTTACAGCTATAGTGCCCATCCATGCTGCTTGTCACATAGGTGCCGTTTGTCACATCTAAATGCCAGCTTCCCTAGCATTTAGTAGGTTGGCCCTATCAGGCCTTGTCATGGCTGGAAAGGATCATGTGACGAGTCCTGGCCATTGAACTTTAGCGTGATTCCTGTGCCATCTGAGCTGAGTATTTGCTGTGCTTCAAGAGGCATGCAGGGGCCTCACATACTTTTGTCCAGTTACCAGCCACACTGGTCATCTACAGCTCTAAGAGACCACCATCACACTTGCCAAATGAAGCATGTAGCATGCTGTTTGAAGATACTGAGACTGGAGTGAAAGCAAGTTATAAAGTCAGCACGATTTAGCCTGACCTTTTGTAAGAGCTAACAAATGTTACAGGAAGTGCTGTTACTTCCTTAAAAACAACTATTGTTGATTCCCATGGTCTTCCTGTTTTAAGAGTACTCAGGTGTCTTTTAATGTCTTTGCTTGAAATTAAATGTTGGCATCTAGAAGGCAGTGTCTACATGTCATTGTTATATTTTTAATTTTTTTAATTTATTACAGTTTATTCACTTTGTATCCCAGCTGTAGCCCCCTCCCTAATACCCTCTCAATTCCACCCTCCCTCACTCTTCTTCTCTCATGACTGTTTCCCAGTCCACTGATAGGGAGGTCCTCCTCCCCTTCCATCTGACCCTAGCCTGTCAAATCTCATCAGGACTGGCTGCATTGTCTTCCTCAGTGGCCTGGCAAGGCGGCTCCCCGCTCAGGTGGAGGTGATCAAAGAGCCTGCCACTGAGTTGAGGTCAGAGACAGTCCCTGTTCCCCTTACTAGGTTGCCCATTTGGAGACTGAGATGCCATGGGCTACATCTATGCAGGGGTTCTAGGTTATCTCCATGAATGGTCCTTGGTAAGAGTATCAGTCTCAGAAAAGACCCCTGGGCCCCAATTTTTTTTATTCTGTTGCTCTCCATTGTTACATTTTAACTATACCCACCTATGAAATGGGAAAGTCTAGGAATTGCTATATTCAATGCAGCTTTGTCACCCAGTTAAAATAGGATAGTCTGGTCATAGTTCTCTAAAACATACTGTGTTCCATCTATTAGACTCATTTTCTTTGGTACTCAAAGGCACAATCTGTGGGTACTAGTGGGATTAACCTCATCCCACCATAGCTGTACAAGGACTCAGCCTTTTGACCACCTCTTCCTGGGCATTATCCCTCACTACCTGCAAGAGCTCCTTTGATGGCCTCTGTCAGTCATGCTGAACCAACTGTCAGATAACAGGTAACTGCACCTGCCCAGAGACAGCAGGATTTCACCACTCAGAGTCACAGCTCTTAGGTCAAATCTGGTAAAGCACCGACTGGTGAGTTTCCTCACAATGGTCTTGAGTTGCCAGGAGCAGGGAGACCTTGTGTACTGTTTACTTGTTTACTGCCTTATTTACTCATCAACTCCAGATATTAGAAGAATGTATGGCTCATAGGAGCCACCAGAATGAGTGTGTTACCAGAACTGGCAGAACAGATGTATTTCATAGGTTAATCATGTACTCCTTAATTCAGAGTGCAAAGCCTCCTGGTTGCTTTCCCTTTTTTAATAACAGCAAGTGTAGGCTTTCAGGGCTTCCCACCCTATAAGGAAACACACAATTATTATAGTTCTACATGAATGGCTTAATTTCCCAGTGAAAGGACAAGCTTTTCTTTCATCTCATTCATCCAGTTGGACAAGCTCGTCCCCACTGCTGTCCTAAGGATATTTCAAAACCGCAGGTATGCATGTGGTTTTTGGAGCCTGAAAGCATAAAGCCACATGCACCTTTCAAAAGTATGACTATTTTCTTTTCTATTGTTAAAAGTAGAAACTATTCACGTATTTACCCTCAGGACAGTTGTGCATGACAGGGGTGCACTACACATTCTTGCCTTGTCTCCTGTGCTGACACCTACGCTGATTGGGCTCACACACAGTTCTTTGTTCACATAGCAAAAGGCTCACTCTGTCTGAAGGCACAAAGCATTGAAAATTTCAGGGCATGCCTTATGTGTACACACACACCTTAACCTGAGTTACCTTGGACTTTTGGGTCATGCACACTCATTGTGTCTGTGACCTGTGACCTCTCTGTAGCTGACACTTGTTTTGGAAATATTTACACATTATATCTCCATATATATAAAACTCCATGCCTGAAGCCAATGACAGTATTTGAGCCACAGAACTTGAAATGAGTCTTGACTTTCTCTTCTTTTCAATTTGCTTTCACTCCAGTCAGCTCATCGCAAACACTACCAACTTCACTGTCATCTCAATCCTATTTCGAGAAGTGGAAATAGAGAGAATGGATAGTCCTATTGTTTCCACTCTGCTTTCCTCTTTCTCGGGGCTCTTTTCAAACTGGTAATAGAAAGTGCATAGTTTTAGAATGGAGACAAGTGGTTGACTCATCCTAAAGGCATTCAAGGTGCTTAACAATCCTTTCGATAGACGTCTGCTGAGTTCAAATGTGACATCAATTCTCCCTCGCACTATATTACAGTGTCTAGCTTAGTAATGTGAGGGTTTCAACTTCCTTCCTTCCTTCCTTCCTTCCTTCCTTCCTTCCTTCCTTCCTTCCTTCCTTCCTTCCTTCCTTCCTTCCTTTCTTTCCTTTCTTTCTTTCTCAAGATGAATTTGATTCCCATGTGTAAAGCATAAAGTCTGTGTGTCTGCCTTACGGCACGTGTGTACTCACAGCTGTAGTCACACACCCTTGCAGAAAGCACTGCTAATGAGGACTTCCTGTTCTTGTGTTTTTAGGTGACTAAGGAACCTGAGGGTGTTTAGCCTGATGAGTGATGTTCTTGACTCCAGTCTGTGCCCGCCCGGCTCCAGAGTTTATCTGCTTTCTGTTTGTTTTCTGTGCTCCTATTAGGTTGTTGTTAGTTACGTTCTGATGTTTGTAGTTTGGGGAAATCTGTATCTTTGTTATTTATGTTATCAATAATGTGACCTGAGCTTTCCTCAGCAATGTTCCAACTGTTCCCAGGTCCTCAATCACTAATTATTCAGATGAACAGATTGTGGAAACTCTTTCCTTATGGCTTCATTCCGGAGGAGTTGTTTTTATTAAATTGCGGATGTCTTGAATTATAATTAGGTACTAGCCCATATTTATAGCCTCTCTCTCTTTCTCCATCCTTTCCTTCTCTCCCCATTCCTCTTCCCTCTCATCCTCTCCTCTCTCTCTTTCTCTTCTTTACTATTTCTCCTCTCCATGCCATCTCCTTTTTTTTTTTTTATTGCTCCAGGCAGGAAACTTCATTAAAGGAGACAGAGAGTGAGAGAAGCCTCAAGTCATTAGCTGCAGAAGTAAGCTTGCCTAGTAGCAGATGTGACCAGGCAATGTGCTGGATCCAGGAGATTCTGTTTCTTGCAAAAAGTCATTAGGATGTGGCACAGTCTGCCAGACAAAGAAGTAGAAGTTGGAGAGCCTAACAAGTTGAAGGGCAAGTAAGGAATTCAGTCATAGCTTTATGAAATATCCTTGCCAGTCCTCTAAGGAAGGTTTGTTTCGCAGCAGTCAGAGAAAACATAAGAGAAAATATGGGGGCTACAGAACCCCCCAGCTTGCTGCAATTGGCCAAATCCTTGTACGATCCATGTGCTGGTAATATGAATTGCACTGATTTTGCGGTTTAAAGTTTATTAAGCATTCAACTCTGTTCAATACTCTTAGGAAGAGAGGAAACTTTGTCTCCTTGATGTTCTCAGGAGCAATTGACTTTAAGGGACTTTGAGGGCTTTTGAACAACTCAGATACAAATGCTGTAACCTAACTATGATTTCATTTTTAAAACGTATGTACACACATGTATATGTGTTAAATGATGGGCTATGGGAGAAGACTCAGTATAGAGTTTGCAATACAAGAGAAAGTGTGCTAAATACCAGGAACAAGACATAAAAACAAAGCATACAGAGAAAAAAAAAGTTATCCTTACTGTTTTGATAACTTTTCTTTTTAGCTTCCAGTTGGTAGCTCTGACAGATAGGTGATTTCCTTTCCAATTTTTAATTTTAGATAAACACCCAAGAAAATAATCTTATGCTATTACCAATGATGAGAAGCCACAGGTTTTGATAATTACTGGGCAAAAGATTTATGCTGGGAGACATGGTTTCTCTCAGCCTTTGAAAAGGATGGGGATTGGGAGAACGTAGTTTAGGTGCGAACACTAGTTTGCCAGCACATCAAAGATAACTAAGGACTACAGTGCAGTCAGCATACAGTGAGTGGCCTGGAAAACCGCCGATGCTGATGATGCCCTTTTCTGTTATATTGTTAGAGGAAGTAAAATGCCTGTAGACTGAATGAGAATAAACCTTCAATACTGAGACTGAGAGAAGAATCTTTCTGACAGATATTAAACTATCACATCGGCTCACAGGCAATTATGAGCTAATACTATTAGATAAACTTTAGAATGAAGATGTTCATTATACTTAAGACATTACTTTACCTTCTAGAGAGAGAGAAGCTTATCTTTAAGGACTTCCTGAGAAGGAATTCTACATAGTCCCTTGTTAGGACAGTCTTGTGACTCATACCTCGAAGACTGAGATCTGCAAATACAGTTGTTATATTTACATCCCAGTAATGGAACATGCTATGTATTCTCTTTTTAGCTTCAATTTTAAAACAGAATTGGATTTGCATAGACTTCTGAAGGTTGTATGGGAACTTCTTGTTTTCCGTATTAGTGCCTCAGTATTGTGGGATCTCTACAGCCAATGAACTACTGTTTACACATTCATTCTAAACCCTCCAGCTAAGGTCCTTTTTCTGACCCAGGGTCCCAACCAGGACACTGTGCTACAGTTAGGAAATGTATTTTCTTGTAATAGTTTCATGTCCTCTGGTAACAAGTTCTATTTTCCTTATTCTCGAATATCTTGAGTTGACAGTTTTGAGGAACACTGGCGGATGTTTTCTAGAATGTTCCTCATTTGGAATATCCTTGATATATATCAAGGATATACTTACATGACCAATTAATAGCTACATGATTAGGATATAGTTACAGGACCTGGAGAGAGAGCACAGGGATTGAGTGCCCATATCATGACTAAACATGTACACATGTTCTGCCAATTGACATCCCCTGGATGTTGCTCTTGGTCATCTGCACAAGGTTGAGCTTTTTAGTTCCTCCGCTATAAGTAATCCCTCTCCCCTTTCCTATGTGGAAAGAGGGAACTGAACACTCCCTCCATAAGTAGATAGTCCCTACTTTCTTGAGAGTTTGAGATTAAATAGAACTTACTCAGAATGCTATTGTTTTAAGATAAATCCCACCAGAAAACATATTATTTTTCCAGTGTTCTATTTTCTCAGTTCAATTTACTATGCTAGTCTGGCCATTTTTTTAAAACATTATTTTTAATTTAAAAATTGTACCTAATTATATTCTTTCACTTAAATGTTTGAAATTCAGCAATTACAAATATGATAAAAGAAAAAATATTGAAAGCAAAGGAAAAACTTTTAAGCTCAATTAACTACGTCAACTTGATTTTTAATTTTGTGTTTTTCCAGATGCTGGCACACATATTTCTATCACAACTCTGACTGTCCTTGGGCATTTCCAAGGTATTTGATCTTATCTATTTCAATGTGTGCTCAGCTGCTGTTTAGAAGGCAGATGCACTAACCTCTCAAAGGTTGCCGGATGATCCTCCCTCCTCCCTCTCTCTCTACCCACTTTTCACCAGTCCCCAGTCCAATGCTGCCATTTTCTTTAATCTCCCATTCCTGGACATGTGTGAAAAAAAATCACCGAAGAGATCACAGATTCTAGCTTGCCTCTATGTTGAGTTCATTTACAGTGTCAAGACTATTCCATTTCTTGAACTTGGGATACCTAGGTTGAAAATTGTGAAGAATTTTCATTTCATGTACTACATTTATTTATTAGGTGCCAGAGGAGGCTTTATTGGAAAGGGTTTAGGGGAATCCACCCTGTAGGGGATGCATGGGAAGAATTGTGAAGGACATGTTACAGGACCAAAGAGGGGGAAAAAGTGAAAAGTGACTTATGTATAAGACCTGTGTGCTTGTATAACTTTATTAAAAGAATTATAACTAATATAGGCTTTTAATGGCTTTTTAACATCTGACTTTATTCTTTTGTGTTATCAGTTTATCAATCTCATGCAAACTGAAACCATCACATTGCATTGTTCAACCTAGCATTGCAGGTATATCTGTGGGGAACTTGGTTGAATTATGGTTGGGCAGGAAAATTGATAAAGACAGGAGGACTTTTCCATTCACATCAAAGTTCAGAATGGGAATACATGTAGAATGTCCTGTGATCAGGACAAGGAGTCAACCTTCAGGATATAAGGGGTTAATTATGATGTCTACTTCCCTCCACTGGCCATTGGTCCCATAGAACCCTTGCTAACTATAAATAAGAATACTTCACATTTAAAATTATTTACTCTGAAGAAGTAATGCTGAAGAAAGCATGAGCTCAGGGGACCAATCCTAGTACTATATTTAAAAATAGCAACAGCGCAGACTCTGGAACTCTGGGAGCTTTTCCTGCACCCCAGGTTCTACTGAACTCCTGCCAAGGTGCCATTTTACCACCTTCGATGATTTAACCCTTTGGAGAGTTTCTTGCATTCCTTGATTGTTTACTAAACTTACTCCAGAGAGGCATTGCACAAAATTAATTTACTGTAATATGAGATAACTATTTTTGTCCTTAAAATTCTGAGCATTAGCTTAAAAACACTCTATAGATTATGTTAAAAAGAGCAAAAGGAGAGCAGACAACTAAATATTGGGAACATTTTGTTTTTTAATTCTCTAGCCTTTTGGCAAAATCTAAATTTTAGTATTTCCCACATTCTTTCCAGGGCAAGAGGTGAAAAGGTTAATCTAATATTTTATACTTGACTTAAAAATATTTATTGTTCTAAAGTGATTTGACAGACAAATTAAGACATTTATTTAAAAGTTTGCAGATAATGGAAACTGAAAAGAATTACCAGTGTTATGAAGTTCAGAATGAGGACTCAAGTCCAAATCCTCTTATCATATTGATGTCTAATTCAAACCAGTGAAAAAGAAATTGATGATTACTAATAGGAGCATATTTTACTCAGGCAAAAGAGCAATGTGATAAGCATGTGCCTCAAAACTTAGTCCCTTAAGTGGACCTGAATACAACCCTGGTGACGGCAACTCCATTAGAATACTGAAAAACCATGGCATGTGTAAATAAATCATGATACATTCAAACAGAATACTACACAGAACAGATGCTGGGTGAGAAAATGTTTCTCACGAAATAGTGCAAAATGCATAATTCCGTATATAATGTTTCAGGATAGATAACATGGAACTTCTGTGAAAGAGATCACCAGAGAGTGGTCATGCTCAGGCAGGATATGAGGTACAAAAGTCATTGGAAATCTGCAGAAGGATGTGTGGCTTTGGTGAAGCTAGAGTTGTCTGGTCTTTGACTCAAAAGCTAGGTACATAGGTGCATTTGTGTTATGGTAATCAGCAAGTGGTCGATGCATGATTTGTTGAATTTTCTGTTTAATGGTATCTCAATGTCTTTTCTTTTGGTAAAATACCCTGACAAAACTAACTCAAGGGAGAAAATTTATTTCAGCTCACAGTTTGAGGCTACAAACTATCGTTGTGTACGTCATAGACTACACATATGCTAGTGATCAGCTCCTTTCTTCCACTTACACAGTCCTGGATCCCCCTGCCCATCAGAAAGTCCCATCCATGGTGGGAAGGTCTTCTTGCAATTAAATCTAAGCCAAAAATAATCTTCCCCTGGAGTTAGAGGAAAAAGCTCAACGAGTGAAGGTGCTTGCTGTCAACCCTCACAATCTGAGTTTGATTTCTGAGTGAGTTTGATCACATGATAGAAAGAAAAAGTTGGGTCTGCAAAGTTGTCCTCTAATTTCCATTCATGCACCATGGCACAAGCTATTCTTCACTTCTCACATAATAAGTAAAGAATTGTAATAAAAATAACTTTTAAAATATAATAATCCACAGGCATGCCCAGAAATTCAGTATTAGATGATTTTAGGTTTGGTCAAATTGGCAATTAACACCACAATGTTACACTTAATAAAGTTTTATTTTTAAGAACGACATTTAGATATATAGATATAGATACTGATGGATACAGATTTTAAAAGCTAAGGCGTGGTTCATGTGGTTACAATCAAAGTGTTAGAGGAATTTGATCACATTTGCATGTAGCTCTCTGAAGACCTGTGGTTCATTCTGCTGGTCCTTTGCATCAAATACCAGTGGGAAGACCTGTTTTCACTTTAGAGTTTTCTGGAGTAAGGTTTAAGCTGTTTGTGTTTGCATTGTTTTGTTGTTGCTGTTTATTTGTTTTTGAGACAAGGTTTCTCTGTGTAGCCTTGGCTGTCCTGGACTTGCTTTGTAGACCAGACTGGCCTTGAACTCACAGAGATTCACTTGCCTCTGCTTCTTGAATGCTGGGATTACAGATGTGTGCCACCATGCCTGGCCTGGGTTTGCATTGTTATCTTTCAAAATATCTTACTCTACTTAGAAATTTTATTTTTGAGATTTACATGTATGAGTACTGTACATCATTTCCCTTCCTTCTGTTTCTCCAACTCCTCCCCAGTCTCCCCCACATCTTCTCAAATTTATAACCTTTTATTGTCTTTTACTGTAACACCATATAATACAGATGCAATAGTAAATATATTATATATGTACACATACATACATACATACAACCTATTGCTGAGTTAATTTAGTGTTGCTCAAATGCTTGTATACCTTTAGTGATGACCTCTTAGAGAACAGTAATCTACAAAGGAGCTGGTCCATGAGGTAATTTAATCTCCCCCTCTCAGAAGCTTATTAGTTGCCTACAGGCAACTAATTAGAGCTTTTAGGATTTCCCCCACTCACAATGGCATGTCAATTGGCGATGTCATTTTTGGGGTTTTGTTTAGACAACCATATTTTTGAGATTTTAATTAGTACAGCTTTCCTGCTATATATGGAAGACACTATTTTGGAACAAATGTCTTGGTTATCTTCTCTTACACCCTTGCCTGCCCCTTTTTCATGATGGTAGGTAGGTATAGGAGTAATGTTGTAGGTCTATCACCCAATGGCCTGTTGTTCTCTGCATTTTGTCCAGTTGTGGTTTTCTGTGATGATCTCTGTCTGATGCAAGAAAGCTTCTTTATTGAAGAAAGAGAGCTACACTTAGCTGTTTATTTAGAATGTAGTTAGAAATCATACTGGTTTGGGGAAGTGAAAGTAGTAGGTTCTCTTCCAGGGCCCATGGACTCATCAGCTACAGATTAGTCAGCTAAGCTTACAGACTCAGACATGAATCTTTCCAATTGAGTGGAAAGATTCCAATTGCTGTTGGTTATTCCAGGGTATAAGTGCCACTATTGTACCATTGAAGATATCTTGCCATGTTGGTCAATGCTATGATTATAGACTTCACAACTACTGATTGCTTTTCTACTCCTTTTGGTGCTATGAGAACTATTTTATAGGAAGGAAGCTTATAGGAATCAAGCTTGATTCCTCAAGTCTTCTGTCTAAAATGTAGAGTCTTCAACAACAAGGCCTTACCTTCAATATCTGGAAGACAACCAAGGGCAACAAAGCATATTTTGCTTTGGGAAGTCTCATAAACTCTTGGAATATCCTGATTGGCAACAAGAAGGTAGGTTTCCAAAGCCTGGTATTGGAGGTTTTTTAGATACTCTGTACATTATCATGTGTGTGTCTGGAACCTGAAAACTTAATGAAAATAATGGCTTGAAACTTGATGGTCTTGGTATATAAAAGGAGCACTTAAGTTTCAAAATATTTCCTCGTGAATCTGTAGTTGTGCTATTAACATACAAGGCATGAAATAGGCAGTTTTCTCTGTTATATGTTATAAAAAATATTTGTTTCAGTCTTAAGCCTTTTGACCACTCATTGTGTTTGTTAGTGGCAATACTCATAAAAGATAAGATAAATGCCTTTTTTTGCTTAGACTCTCTCTTCATGAAATAGTGATACCAAAATTATACTGTCACAAAGGAACTGTAGGATGACCCTCCTTATTCTCCATCTAATGACACAAGTTTTGCTACTGAAGCAATATATGTAAATTAGATGACAGGAGCATAGCTTTAGCAGAGTGGTGGACCTTTCTCAGTTTTCGAAGGTACAAGTAAATGTCTGTGGAACATGGTTGGAGAATATTCAGGTTAGACTATGAGGAAGAGAGCAAAGTATAAAAGGAAGATAACAGGTTGTGTATTCAGTGAGTATTATGGTTTGAATATGAATGTTCCCCACAAACTTATGTGTTGAATGTTTGGTCTCCAGCTAGACACACTACTTGGGGAAGTTCTAGAATATTTAAGATGTTGGGTCTATCTAAAGGAAACAAGTCATTGGAACTGGGATCTTGGAGGCTGTGTGCTGTCTTGGCTTCTTTCTGTCACTACTTTCCATCTGCCATAAGGTGAGGACCCTTCTCCACACAACTCTGCCATTGTGGTATTTCAGCCCTAATGCAATGAAGACAGTTGACTGTGGACTGAAATCTCCAAAAGCACAACCCCTCCTTCCTTGCAGCTTTTTATGTCAGGTGTATCATCACTGAAACGCAAATGTTAAAGAGCACAATGTAGGCAGCATGAAAACCCCAGCCATCCTATAGAGTGACGATTAGCACAAACTTTTGTTTCTGGGATGTATGTTTTCTTCTGAGAGAATTTTCTTAGTCTCTTGCAGTTTTTCCTTACTCATATATAAGAGAGCCGGCATTACATATATCTTAGAGAGCTGTTACAGAATTTATGGAAGGTGATGTATAGAAGATATCTGCCAAAATTCTTGGCACAAATTCAGCACTCAATCAATATGTTTTAGCTAATGTTATCTTAGAACCTGTCCATGCTGGTGGATGAGATCATAATTTTAGGGCAGCAAGAACAATTTCAAATTCCAGTGAATAGGGAGGATGGGACTTCTAAATCAATGCTCAGGTTTGTACAGTGCAGGGAAGGACTTAAAGACTAAACATTTTTAGCATGTGCTTTTGAGTGGTGCTAGATCAGAAAGGATCTGACTGTATTGTATAGTCACACAATTTGTCAACATAGTCTTTCAATATTCTCTACATATTTATAGATATGTGCAAGTTAGGTTTTCCAAAGAGATTATTGCCTTTTGAATTTTAGCTGATTTAATCATTTCCCTCTAACATTTAAGTAAAGTAGATACATAATTTTTTTTCCAGAATCTTATTGAATATGTTCAATTTCCCTGTACATCAACCTATAAAAAGCATTCCAAATTCTTTTATGATTTATTTTCTTCTCTGAAAACCTTCTATAGAAATATAAACAGTCTGTTCTATTTCCAGAGGATGCATAATCTTCAATCCATTCACTCATTTACTGGAAATAACAGTAACATACTTCTGTACTCTCCTTCCCACTCATTTATTTACCCTGTAATTTTTCATCCTTTTATTTGTTTTGGAAACAAATGTTCATCCTTCAACTCTCACCTACAGGTCACCCACTAAGGTATATAAACTCATGACGAGGCTCCTCTCCATGGGCTTGCAGACATCTTCAATATCTAAGATCTTTTCTACACTCTGAGAGTCACACAGAATAGCCTCCTAAGGGACATTTTCTTCTGCTGTAGTTACTTTATAGAGAAAAGTACAGTATTTTTGCCTTTGAGGATTACCCAGAAGTATAATTATATTTGCTGTTGGGGTATTTCTAATAGAAAATGCAGTCACTGGCAGTGAATAAGCAACTCTACCTTAAAGAAGAAAAGCCTCATAGGAGGAGGTTTAGATTCCTTTCCATGTGGGCTCAAGAATGTATGTTCTTTGGCATATAAATGGGAAATAATATGATTCATTATTTATCCAAAGATGAGTCCATTGTTGAGAACCTTGAAATGAGCCAACTTGCCTTCGGCTGTATTCAGAAGGCAACTTACCCCACCTGATACTTATAAGAAATTATAAAATCCAATCTTTGAACTCGTACTGCTATTAAATCATCATTCATATTTTTCATAGTATCATGCATATATATTTATGGTGAACTAGGTTATTTCTATAAAATCCTTCAAAATTCCTAAGTTTACAGAAGCCAAATAATTAACGAAGCAATTGTCTTTGTTTTTGTAATGTGATCAGAGCCAAAGAAAAGCATGGCACAACCCAGAGACCTGTCAGCAGCAGTCATTTATCCTGGGCTGGTTTTCTTGCCTCATTCATAGACTCCCATAATAGACATAGATTAAAAATTCTTTGCAGTGAACATCAAGAATAGTGTTTATATCTTTTTCATTGTTACATGCACCTTTGTGTTATCATATTTATTCAAGAACTCTACTTTCCACATTTCTTTATTTTATTTTAAATAATTGATTGTATGTATTTGTAATATTGTACTATTAAAGGACTTTAGATCTCAGTGTTATCATTCTCAAAATTTGTAATATTAATAAATAATTCAACTTCATAAAGCACAGTTTTCATATCTATAAGATAAATATAATCCTTCATGGAAACTTAATGACAATTAAATATAAAAAATACGAGAGAAAGTGATTGGGAAGAAGTAGATGTACAATTTTCTCCTGTTTCACCTTTCACTTCACCCCATTCAGCTGTATGAATTACACTGTATCAAATTCAATCTAATTTTCAAGGTTTCAAGACACCTGTATAGAGAGTGAAAATGAATTCAGCCATCCAGGTGTTTGGCCTTGGTGATGACAGACATCAAACACTTTCTGAGCCATATGGGTGATAGCATGTTTACTCCTTTTACTTGTATCCCAAGCTATGTTGCCTTTGGCCAGAGGGGGGAAAATCATTGGGGTTTTCTAAAATTGTATGTTAGCAAGTTTTGAGAAGGGCGTGTGAATGTATTTTGGTTTTTTTTTTAATGGTTCATATTTAAGCAACTTTTGAAAAAGCAAAGGTTATTTAATTTTAATATTATTTTCTGAAATATAAAAATTTCACAGAAAACAAGAAAATGGCTATGTGCTACAAACCCTTATTTTTAACTTGTTTGTTTTGTTGTTTGTTTTTTTCTTCCAAAAATTAAGAGGAAGAAAGGCTTAGTGATGACTTCAGGCTTGAGAATTCTGTCGTTAACATCTCTGAGACAAGAAGGAAGACTTTCGACCCTCAGCTATAAGTTTCCATTCCGCCCTGGCCATATTCTTTGCATCTAACTTGAATGTGGCTGGAGTGATGCAGGCACAAGCCCCCCCATAGTGCATCTAGGAAGACACACAGAATTATTCTGCCTTTTTCCCCAACACTGACCATTATGTTTCTCTGACTTGATGTCTTCTCACTTATTTGTTCACATTTCTTTGGAAGCCATAAAGAAGGAGCAGTATTTCACTGCACCTAGTCACATGTCTTCCCAGTAACCGTGCTCCAACATCTGCCATCCAGGTCATTGCTTAAAGAGACGTTGCATTAAAATCTAGTGTCCTGTGAGCAGCTGATGCAATTCCTCAGTCACAGGGATGAATCTTGGATATTATTTCTGGCTCTGAGAAATCCCCAAGTCACAGAGAGATGATTTGGTTGACCCAGCCGCTCTCCACTCCTGTTACAGCATGTTCCACAGCAGTGTCTCTGGGGATAATGTGAGAGTTTTTAACAGGGCTGAAAGCCACCCTGTAATCATCCCGTGTGGATTTCACTAGCATTCCAAGGCATCCCAAACCATTCCAAGAAGACTTTGGGGACCCAGTGAGGTTTCCTAAATATTTTCTTTCTGCCTTAAAACACTGAAGATAAACAGCTTCTCATAATTACTACCACAACAGCGTTATTTGATCATGAACACAAGTCATCAACTGCCATTCCACTTCAAAACAACTGAATGCCCCAAAGAAGTCATTCCTGACGAACTCTCAATAAGTGCTGTTTCTCACACCTTTACATTAAAGAGGGGAAGTTGGAAGTCTGTAATTTACTTCAACATTCTCTGATTAATTCATGTCTAAATGCAGAAGTAAGTAGCAGGAGCGGAAGAAAGAACGTTCCTGTTAAGTGGGGTTGTTGGTAATATGACCAGCTGCAAAGTACTGTGGAAGGTAGCGGTTGCCAGCAGACACTGTCTACAATAGCTGATTGTTTTGGATTTGGTTGTTGGTGGAATCTTCAGCCATTAAGACAGGAACATGACAACCAGCCTTGGCTTAGGGGCAAGAACTCTAAATTCATAGTCAAACAAGTAGTATCAGCCAGTTGGAACAGCCTGTGAGAACCAAACATAACATTTTCAGGAGTTGTGGAAACCATTAATGCTACCTTGGTGGCTTAGAATTGGCCACAGCAGCCGTTTTTATACTGTAGACAGGGACACACGACATAAATCAGGGCTTTTGCTTTTTGAAGGACTTGTCACTAAATCTTCATTAGACTCTCATTGAGTAAACCAAAACTTTAAAAAAGTCTAGCATGTGCGACTTATGACATAGGGAATTGACAAGGCAGCAATGCTCTGAGCCAGAACCATGGTCTTTGAACTAGGAATGGTAATGATATACATTTCATGATGCTCTTATCAAGAACCAATCAGATGTTGTTCATAACCCACATTTAATGTTCATTTGGAAATATTTTTTACTTAATAAGTATTAATAGGGCGCTTTTTTTTTCTCCTTTTGGCTTGATGTTTCTGCTAAGGCTGGAGACACATGAATAGGTAGGTTGGCACAGACCTCAGAGTAGATGGTAACAGAGACATCAAATTCTTATCATAATATAATAGTGACAAGTCTGGTGTGAATTATAAATGGTCAAGGTTGGAAGAAAGAGAAATGGACCACTACTGTCAATATGTGCTAAGGTACTAGTAGTCCATGTTATAGGAATAAAGTTTGTATCTATTTCTAGGCATGCTCAATTGTAGATCTTTTGGGTTTAGAAAAATAAGTTTAAGAGTTCTATAGAAATACATAGAAAGCAGAAAACTGCAAAAACAATTACTTAAGTTTTTACCCTAGGAAACTTGAAAAAAAAATCACATTAAAGCCAGAATAAGTAGACGCAAACACATAAGAATTGGTAAACAAAATTCTACCACTTCCTTACGTACTGGTAATTGATGAATGGAATATGAAATTATTCATATTATACTTCATAATTTAAGTATCTTGGTATATATCTAACAAAATATATACAAGACACATATGTTAAAAATATAAGTAAAACAAGACACTAGTAAAAGTTTTCTGATAAAGGGAGAGTTATTCCATAGGAATAGTCATTGTTAATAAGATGTAAAGTAAGAAACCTGGATAAAAGTGAACAAAGAATTGTTCACCAAAACCCACAGCCAATAAGCAAAGATGATTATCTTTTATTATTAGGAAATTACAGGTTAAACCAAGAGTGCAATAACATTGCACAACTATTAGAAAGGTCAAATCCGCAACACTGACACTACCAAATCCAATGGAATCAAAATGCGATTTTTCACTCACTAATAGAGAACACATGCAGAATGGTACATAGTGACTTAGAAGGTCATTTCTAAGTCTCTTATAAAGCTAGACAGACTCTTAGCAGAAGAGGGTGCATTTGTGTTTAGTGATATTTCTCAAATGGGGTAAAAATGCATGTCCACACAAAACTGTGCTCAGATGTTTGTAACATATTCCTTTGTAATTGCCAAGAGTTGGGAGACATCAAGATGTCATTGAGTGGACAAATAAATGATATCACACCTATACAATCAAATATTCAGTGGTAAGAAACAGAATTAACACAGCATGAAAAGACATGGAGCTAACCTAAATGCATATTACTGGACTGGAGATTTAGGTCAGCAGTAGAGCACTTGCATATATTTATGGTACCATAGGAGCAATGTCCAGCACTGCAGGAAAAAAGAATAAAATATGACATATAAAATGCATACTACATGAGAGAAATCAGCCTGAAAAGGCTATATGTTATATAGTTTCCATTCTGACATTCTGACATTAAAGTTATCGAGAGCGTGAAAGATCAGTGACCACCACAGGTGAGAAGGAAGGCTGACCAGGCAGGGGCAGAATAAGACTTTGCAGCAGTCAAACACTATCCTGTGCTATATTAAAGTGGTGGGTGTATGTCATTACACTGTCGTCAAAACCCAAAGAAAGTACAATACCAAGAGTGAGCCTGACTATGAACTATAGCCAGTGGGTCATGGTGTGTCAATGTGCATTCATCGATTACACTGTGTGAATTACTGTGATGTCGTGTGTATGTGGAAACAGGACTATATGTGGGATCTTTCTACTTTACATACGATTTTTCTGTGAGCCTAAAACTGCTTTAAAACTTATCGTTTAAACATTAAGAATTTGATAATTTAGATTTACCCTGTTTTGAGTCTTCTACCAAAACATTAGCAGTGATAACATCTCCAGCAATGTGGTAAGTTATAAACAGTTAAAATTCCATAATGTAGTATGCATATGTATGTGCAGTAGCTATTGCATATATTTTACTGTATGTTATTTATAGTAACATCAATATATTAATACATTACGCTTTATAAGTATGTAATATATAGCATAATACTACAAAATTGTGTTACTATACAATTGATATTGATTTATTTGGACATATCATATACTCATATGTTTATTAGTTCATGTGCAACTATCCTAAAACTTGGGTTTTCAGACTTAGGTAGATGATAAAAATTAAAAGAACTTTCAAAGAGATATAAATTGGCAAGTCCCTTTTCCCTGTTGCCCTCACAATCAAGAACCCTCTGTGGTAGGATCACCTTTCATATCTATTTTCAAATGAGTAAACAAAGTCGTGGCAAGGTGACTGACTATCTGGGAGCTACCTCAAGTCTCTCAAGTTCAGCTAAATTTAGATCTAGACTGCAGGGGGCTCCACATTGTTGGCCCAATTGTTTACTGTGTAACTCAGGGAAACCTCAACCTGGAAGCTGCTCTGTACTCATCTGCCACATGCAAGGGTGGCTTGCCTTATGTAGTCCCCAGGCTCCTTTCCAGACGCTCCAAAGTTCAGTGCCTGAGGACGGAGAAGGGCCAAGCTCTAAGTATATGAGGAAAGGACCCTTTTCATCATTTACCTTACTTAAGGTTTCAAGGTCAGCAGGAGAACCACTCCTGATGGACTACTTTGCACAGTTCTTCGCTTCCCTGCCAGCTCCACACCCCAGGAAGGTAGGACAGCGGCACAACCAAGTCTCAGCAATACCACACCGAAGGTTCAGTTTGAAATCTTTCTTTTCATCAGTCTGTATCAAAAGCTCTATAGAAATGACCCCAGCACGAAAGGTTCCTTTCAAGGAGGATTTGGAAACCTTTTCTCCACAGTGAAAACCCACTGGGCTAACGTGACTAGTCTCATTTTTTTTTTTTTAAGTTGAGTGTTTTACAGATGGAACCTTGTCCATGACCTTTATGTTCCCAGTTTGATTCTCAACATCAACGTGAGGGAAGAGGAGGAAAGGGGCTGTGATTATGATTCCTATTCGATCACATTGGCCTAGTGCCCCAAAAGGAGGATGAGTAGAGCCGGAATGTCAAGTCAGGCGTTTGGTCTCTTAGTCACGTGTGGCATATTAATCCTGCAGATTGTCGTCGACGGCACCCTAAACAAGCCAGTCCATGTCCGTGCATGCCACGGATAGGGGTTTTCTTTCACAGGTACCAAAAGGGAAACTTGGGTCTCAGAAAACTAGGAGCGGATGCTGTTTCCATCCAAGACATTGGGTCAGCTTTTGGAAATCTCCTGGATCACTGGCAGATGGAACTTCTACTCCTGTTCACTTTCTAAGACACAGGAAATTTCTTTTCATGAAACCGTGTCCCTCCAAATATGCCGGCATGAAAGTAGAAACAACATACACATTACTAGGCACCCAGGGTAGGGCTGGAACAAGGTCTTTAAACCTTTGCATTTGTTTAAAATTTCCTCGGGTACTTATGATTGCTGGTCTCGAGGTCAAGTACATTGAGAGACACACATTTAGAACAGCAAACGTGCTCTAAGGAACCTATTGGCTTCCCAAACAGTGGAACGAAGGACTGCTCCCGGATGCTGTTCCCTTCCAAGGGCAGGCTGCCGGTGGGTCCAGAATCGGCGTGGAGGCTGCTTTATGGAGGGAACATTTGGAGTTTCCTGGGTATTTCTCCAGTAAGCACCAGGCCAGCCTGGCTAGGGAGCAAAGCCTGCTTCATTGGATGCTGTCTGCTTCGAACCTTTTCAGTGAGGAAGCCAAGGATGTGGCCGGCTGTCTGGTTTCAGTACAAACATTTCTTTAAACCCCTCCTCGCACCTCCCCGCTCTGTGTTCATGTAGTAGGCTGTATTTTCCACCCCTTCCAAAATATTTTGTTTCCAAATTCTTGTTTCTCCTCCACGTTGTATTGAGAAGGATCTAAAACATCCTCCCTGCTTTCTTAAACTGTTTTTCTTTCAAACCACAGCCTAAATTTAAACCTTGGCCCAGCTGAGGCTGACGAGTGGTTGCGGGTGTACCTTCATTGTCGCATTGGGGACAATCACCAACAGCCAATCAAGCGCAAATAAGCTGTGGCCACGTCTGTTTGAGCAAATGGCATTGTCAGGAAGCCTTCGGAAAGAGCCTTCTTACATGTTTTCCTTTGTCCTCTAGTTTATCCAGTCAAAGATGCAAGATTAATCCTCCCAAATATTATCTTTTATTATTGCTATTAGAGTCAAGATCTTGAGCTATCATTCTGTTTTTCTATCCTTTCTCTTAAAATAAAGAATGAACCTCTGAGCATGCCTGGCCTTAATTTTCCTTTTCAATCTTTTTTGCTTATTCAATCTTCTTGTTTGTTTCTTTTCACACTTCCTTCCATCGCCTGGCTCATACTTGTTTTTTACTGCTACGACTGGACTTTATTACTGTCAAATCATCTTCTGCTTCACGGTCTTTGTTCAAAGCTTAGCTGAGTATTTTCTTTCTTAATAAAGGCTTTATAGGTTTCTCTGGATCACATCGCCACTCCTCTGCTTTGTGATTATGAGAACACCTGCTATGCTTAAAAGATACGTTAGAATATGCTCTATACCCTGTTGGCCCTGTGCAATTATTTTGTTTCATTTTTCTGAACTGTGCTGTTTTTATGCCAGTGGTTTGTATTTTCGAAATCCAGCCAAAGATCTCATCAGTCACACTATTGCATGGGTGCTGGTGGGCACACGGGCTGGTGCATTTCACAGTGTTCTTCCCATGCAGACCCATGGGAGAAACGTCTCTTAGTCTTCAAATGCTAGCATAGCTAGTCTTCTACTGAGCCCATGCTTTGTTTTGATCTTGTGGTCATCACGAGTCCCGTCTCCTTCTTTTCATAGGCTCAGAGCCAGAATTGCAGCCCATCAAGAGTAACAAAGCCAGGCTTAATGGCATGCTCTTGGGGGTAATAGTGTTGACTGTAGCTTCTTATTCTTATTTCCTGTCTTTTTTTTTCTTTCCTCCAATTTTCTCTTTTATTTATTTGGCACTTCTGCAATTGTGCATATCTTTGTAAAAACATTCAATTATTTTTGGAACTTGAGGAGAACATCATGCATATATATACATGGAAAGCAAATAATACTTTACATTATTTTATCTTTAAATAGTATGCAAATTTTTAGTATATAACTTGATGTTTTACATATACTTATACCCACATAACTCCCACCGAGATATCGAGATATAGAATATTCCAGAAACAGCATAAGGCATCACTTCCTTTGATTACTAATCTATCTTTTTATGTCTATGAATCCTGGCTTCCCACTTGTTCTGAATATTGTTTAAGACTGTTCTTGCTTGTATCCCACACAAAGACTAATATGGTTTCTAAAGCACAATAGGTAATTTTTTAAAAAAAAGGGAGGGTCTAGTTTCTTGAGGGGAAAGCATTTAAGCCCAATGCTCAGCCCTAACACCAGTGTGGCCTTCACAGAGATGGAAGACTGACTGTTCTGCCTGTCCCTGTCACCAGGAACCCCGAACACAGATCCCATTGACATGTTGACCCTGAGCACAGATCCCATTGACTGAGAAAGGTTTTTAGTATCTATCACTGTCTCAATCCGAGATCCCACTTGGTGATTCCCTAAATTCTAGAAATCAAGCTGGGCAAATCCTCAGCTTTTGCAGGCACATTTCTTTTGGGGGTAGTGGGGGTGGTATTTAGGCATATCTTTACCAACCCCTTCTATGCCTTCTAAATACACTAAAGGAACACAGGAGTGTTCCAGATTGTCTGTCAGCTAGAGGGGGTAGAGTCGGTCACAGTTTCACACCTTCTGCACAAGTGTCTTGAACATTGTGTAAGAGGTTCACTCTCTACAGAGAAAAACAGAAACAAACAAAACAAAACAAAACAAAAAAAATAGTAAACACCAAAAACACCATGAGTGTCCATGAAAGGGCTTGCTTGGCAGCTTGGGCCCCACCAACTCATTCTTTTCTTGCTTAAATGCCTGGCAAAGGCATTTAAAAATCTGGAGATGTGGTCAGAAGTTCTTTCTCTCTTTGGGCCCGAAGATTGTTATTACTGGTCACTGAGAGGAGAATAGTCTTGATTGAGAATTTATTTTGGAATGAATGTTTGCACAGCATGTTAAAAACAAACAAACAAAACAAGTGCATGTTATTAACGATGATGGAAATAAACAATACAGATTTTCAAGAATGATTGTCTTTTATTTTGGTCTGCCTTCCCTGGGCCCATCTGGTGAAGAAGCTTGTCCCTGAGCAAAAAAGTGAATGGCAGGGGGTTCAGTTCCAGAGCAAAGTAGGCCACAGCAAGGGGAAGACGTGGAAGTCTAAGAACAGTGCACGGTCATTGAACAGTGTTGGGATGAGTGAGCCTGCTGCCTGCCCTGCCTGGATGCCAACTTCCTGAAGCTGCAGCATGCACAGTTGTAAATTGAAGGTTGCGCGATTACTCTTTTTGGTCCATTTTAACTTTGAAACAGAAAAATTTCTCTGATTCCATATTTTCCTTTTATCTCCCTGAGAATAACCACATACTTAACAAATATTTTAGTTTATTTTCACTGACTTAGTTTTTCCTAAAGTACACTTTCTTCTGCTTATGGATGATAATGTATAAGAAAGGTATTATATGGTGGCTAATCCTGCTCTTCTGGTTAGGTTTTTGTCAGTTTGACACAAACTAGAGACATCCGGGAGGAGGGACCATCAGTTGAGGAACTGCCTCCATCAGATTGCCCTATAGGAACATCTGTAGTACATTTTCCTGATTAATGATGGATGTGCCCACCGTGGACAGTGCGACTCTGGGCAGGTGGCTCTGGCTGGGAAGGAACAGAAGGAGCAAACCAGTAATCAGCATTCCCCATGTTCTCGGCTTTAGTACTTGCATTTAGGTTCCTGCTTTGCGTTCCTACCTTTATGGTAGACTGTAAGCTGTCAGGCAAACAACCTCTTTCCTTCTCAAGCTGTTTTGGTCATGGTGTCTATCACAGCAACAATAAAGCAATCTAGAACACCTGCAGATCTTGATCTTGTAAAAAATAAGATAAATTAAATAACTAACTAATTAAATAAATAAATAATAATTTAAAAGAACAGTTCTATTTCTTGTTTGAGGGTCTTAGGAGTTCCCTCTCTGAAGACACAGCAATTGTAGGGAATTAGAACAAAGTTTAGCCATACATAGTAAGCTTACTGAACAGGCAAGAGGTGGAAATTTATACATTCTTATCCTGATGAAATACAGCTCAGTCTTATCAAGAAGAATTGTGTATATTCATTGGGAAAAAATAATAATTAGATCAGGATGGATCTAATTCTGGTTCCAATCTATAACTTGTTAAAAAGCAGTTAATTTTTTCACACGATGTGCCTTGCTTTCTTAGCTTGCTGTTAATAATCCACCGTTAAAATAAGAAAATAGATGGAAAAGGTAATGATCCCAACTTTGGTTCCACAATAGTTTGAAGATTCACTAATTATTTACAGATTGTTCTCTGTCCCTCTCAGAGCACTCATCGTATCAGTGGTAATTTTTATTTCCACTCTGCCAAAACTATCTTCCTACTTACAGAGATTGCAAGGATATTTGTTTTTATTCATAACAACTATGGATGAGGAATAGACTGGTTTTAATTTTGTATAAGTTTATATAGTATTTCTGCATTTGCATCCTTTTCACAACCCTTGCCTCTCCCTATAACTCCTCCAATGTTCCCCAAATCACTCCTTTTGGAGTCTAAGTTCTCTTATTTTAATTTATATGTATGAGTATTTATATATTCCTAGTAGGTGCAATTATGTTGCCTTTATTTGCATGTGTTTAGAACTGATTCTTTAGGATTGGGGTCAAGAAAGAGAGAGAGAGAGAGAGAGAGAGAGAGAGAGAGAAAAGAAAGAAAGAAAGAAAGAAAGAAAGAAAGAAAGAAAGAAAGAAAGAAAGAAAAAAAGAAAGAGAAAGAGAAAAAAAGAAAGAAGCCTGGCTTGGCCTGCTTATAACCTTTTATCAAGGGGTCACAACTTGGGAAATTTTCACCTGTCCACATGTTGGCATGTCAACTGCTATGCTCTTTGCAACTCTTGTGCTGGCAGCCATGCTGATGAAACTTCCTAGGAGAAACATCCCTGTCCTGTCCAGAAGAACCTATCATGCAGCATCCTCTTGCAATCTCTTTACCCACACTTCTAGAATATCCCCCAATTCCTAGGTGTAGGGGTTATGTAATTAGTGTCCTTTTTTTTGGAGCTGAGTGCCCTGTAGCCACTTATGATCTATATTTTGATGAGATGTGGATCTAATAGCTTCCATCTGCTGCAGAAAGAAGCTTCTTGGGTGTGATCTGGGTGTGGTCTGTTGTAATGCTTCCCTCTTGGTTTCTTCTGTTTGTTTGTTTTTTGACACAGGGTTTCTCTGAGTAGCCTTGACTGTCCTGGACTTGCTTTCAAGGCTAGGTTGGCCTTGAACACTCAGAGATACACCTGCCTCTGTTTCCTTGAGTGCTGGGATTACAGGAATGTGCTACCATGCCCAGGGTGGTTTCTTACTTTAGTAACTTAGGTCTCCTCTTTCTTTCATTCTTTTTCTTTTTTCTTTTTGGTTAATTCTGTATGCCAATATTATTTGTGTTTATTTATTTGTTTGTTATTATTTCATTAGTTTCTTCCCTGGTTGTTATTTCTTACCATTTGCTCAATTTGCCTTTGTTCTTGTTTTTTCTGTAATGCCAGGATCACAGGACCATCAGAGACTACCAGGAGATGAATTGATGCAAGAGCAAGAGAGCTTTATTATGAGAGCGATTGAACTCGGGACCCAAGTCTCATTGACACAGCAGTAGAGAAGTGGGACCCTGAGCCCTGAGTGAGCAGGGATTTTAAAGGGAAAGACTGTAAATGGGGTTTCCATAACAGCAAGCAGGGGGGTACATGTTTCCATGAGAGAAAGCAGGGGGTTTATGCCTTGACATTACAAAATTGGGTTAAAGTCATAGGCAAGAGGTAACAGTTTACTATTGCCAGGGAGATTGTCTCTATATTTTATTAAACATTTATTCTATAATATTTTCTAGAGGTTGTTGCTTGGAGAGCTAACTTTGTTTTGTGCCAGGTGCACATTCTGTGATATTTCCTGGTACCTGAGTTCAGCTTCCGGTCAAGATGGCTCCTTATTTCAAAATGGAGTCATACAGGCTAACTTAAACTCTTCATTCCAAACTCTTGAGGTACATCATAAGCAAGTTGATTGTGCGTTAAAAAAAGTTTTGTTTTTTTTTTTAATGTGAGCACTTAGCACTATAATTTTCCTTCTTGGAACCACTTTTAACTCATCCCAGAGATTCTGGTGAATTGTGTTTCTATTTTCACTTATTTTCAGGAATTTAAAATTCATTCCTGAGTTTTTGCTTGGTCCTTTGTTTAGTCATGTGTTGCTCAATCTCTATGAGTTTGTATAATGTCTAGAGACTCTTTTTGCTTCAAAATTTTGAGCTTTACTATGTTGTAGTAAGATGGGAAATGAAGTTAATTAATGTTTTATGCTTGTTGATATTTGTCTCACATGTCCATATGTAATATCTTTTCTGGAGTAAATTCCATGGGTTGCTATACAGAAAGAAAAGTACTTGGTGAAATATTTAGGTAAAATAGTCACTAAGTATCTGTTAGGTTTATTTAATGAATGAAGTCAATTAATTCCTATGTTTTTCTATTTCTGTTCAGATGATCTGTCTATTAGAGAAACTGGGGTACTGAAATTACCAACTATTAATGAGTTAGAATTAATCTTTTTTAAAAGAAATTTTATTTTTTAATTAATTTATTTTTTATTAATTTATCATCAAGGAAAAAATTAACTAAGAAGACAGCATAGATGAGATCCAAGATGGCAGCTACCAGCATGTACCATATCTGAGGGCACAGAATCGGAAACTCCGAAACTGGTGAGTGGAGGGGCATCTGAAGCAAAAACATCGACATTGAGGCTTCCTGGGAGAGAGGGGACAACCTCTGATCTGGATCCAGGTCACTCAGGGATGTCTCCAGGGACTGTGAGTGGCAAATATGCAATCCCCCTGACAAGGCTCCCTCCCGGCTCTTTCCTCCTCAGTGCAGGCGGCCCACAGTGCCCCTGCTCCAAGCCTGGCTCGGCAACTGAGCCAGCAGTGGCAGACCTCACAGTTCCGCAGTAGCAGGCAGCTGTATGGGCCTCCCAGGTCTGAGGTCCACTGTACAGGCTTCCCAGGGCCTCCCAGCGAGTGACTGTACCAGCAGCTAGTCATAACAGGCACCTCTATGCTCCATGACTGAGACAACAGAAGTGGCTACCCCAAACAAGGGTCTCCTTGCCCAGCGGACAAAGAGCAGACACCACTGACCTGACAGATCTCCTACACTCTCATTTGCCCCTGCATGTCCATATCTGAGAGTGGAGAACACATGGAACCCCTGTGCTTTCTGATTAGGCCTGCTAGAGAGTGAGTGTGACTTCAAGTGAGTTCATGCAGAGTCCCAGATCCAGGGTCCCTCTATGATAGCAGCCAGATATTGGACCTTTCCTACCCATAGCCCCACTGTGGGCAACATAGGGATCCTTGGGACAGCATTCTCAACATTGAAGCCCCTGTTCTGCGGGTCTACCAGTGTAGCCCAGGCAAACAATTCCTGGGCCCAGACAGATCTGAATACCAGGAGGACAGTATGACAGGCCTGTAGGCCACTGAGGGATTCAGGGCACTTGTGGGATGCTCATTGTGCCTGAAGGCAGCACCAGCACCTGCACCTAAGCACCACATTCTAGGCATCTACACGCTCTAGCACCCTGTCCTTCAAGGCACACTGCCACACACAGGCTGTGCTTGCTCACTCACATTTGTGCACCTGCACCTGCAGCCTTCCTCCCTTAACTAAAGCCAAAACACCAACACACACTCTCAAACCCGTGGATCTCATCTTCCTGAAGAATAGTCCAGACACCAGAGGAAGATGGACCCAATCTGAAGTAGAGATTCCAGGAACAAACTGCAAAGGTTACAGATAAGCAGATGGCTAGAGGTCGCCTTAAGAACACATCCAACAAAAATTAGGACATCATGTCTTTATAGGTAATGCCCAAAATCAATGGATATTTTAATTCATCAGCATCACAGGAAAAAGATTTTAAAGCTATGCTTATCCAGTTATTAGAGGCGCATAAAGAGGAAATGAACAAATCTCACAGTGAAATCGCCACAAAAATGGTGACAAATAAAGAGGAAACTAAAAAAAAAAAATCTCAAAGAAATACAGGCAAATACAGTGAAACAAATAGAGGCACAATTAGTGGCATTTAGAGAAGAAATGAACAAAAAAATACAAGCCATCATGGAAAGACAGGAATCCACATTCAAACAGATGAAGGAAATGGTGCAAGGCATGAATCAATAAAGAAAATACAAACAGAGAAAACCCTGGAGTTGGAGAACTTAGAGAAAAGATCAGGAACCACAAAGGTAAGCATCACCAATAGAATACAAGAGATGAAAGAGAGAATCTCAGGTGCTGAAGATATGCTTGCAGAAATTGATACATATCTCAAATAAAAAGTAAAATCTGAAAAGTTCCAAATACAAAACATGCAAGAAATCAAGAACGCCATGAAAGACAAAATCTAAGAATAAAAGGAATAGATGAAAAAGAAGATTCCAGGCTCCAAGGTCCAGAAAATATTTTTAAGAAAACCATAGAAGAAAAATTTTCCCAATCTAAAGAAAGAGATGTCCATAAACATACAAGAGGCCTACAGAACACCAAATAGACTAGACCAGAAAAGAAACTCCTCATGTCACATAATAGTCAAAACACTAAAATCTATAGAACAAAGAAAAAAATATTAAACGTAGGAAGGAAAAAAGGCCAAGTAACATGTAAAGTAGACCTATCAGAATCACACCAGACTTCTCAATAGAAGCTATGAGCACAAGAAGGGTCTGGACAGATGGCATGCAGACTGTAAGGGGCCACAGAGGCCAACCCAGATTACTATACCCAGCAATGCTTTCAGTCATCATAGATAGAGAAAACAAAATATTCCATGACAAAACTAAACTTAAACAATATCTACACAGCAACCCAGCCCTACAGAAGATACTAGAAGGAAAACTCTAATCCAACGAAAACAACTACACCCAAGAAAACACAAGATATAGATAAATTCACAACAAAAAATTAAAGGAAAACAAGCATAGAAACACAGTAACAACACCAACTCCACAATAAAAGGAACTAACATTAATTGGTCACTATTATCTATCAACATCAATGGACTCAATTCTCTCAAAAAGACACAGACTAACAGAATGGTTGAAGAAACAGGTCCAATATTCTGCTGCATTCGAGAAACACACTTCTACAACAAAGATAAACAGTACCTCAGTAAAGGCCTGGAAAAATGTTTTTCAAGCAAATGGACCCAGAAAGCAAGCTGGGGTAGCTTTCCTAATATCTAATAAAATAGACTTTCAACCAGAATTAATTTTAAAAAAATGAGGAAGGGCACTTCATTATCATCCAAGGAAAAATTCACCAGGAGGACATCACAAATCTGAACATCTATGCCCCAAATACAAGAGCACTTAAATTTGTAAATGAAACATTATTAAAGCTTAAATCACACACTGATCTCAACATCTTAATAGTGGGGGGCTTCAACACTCCACTGTCACCAAGAGACAGATCATCTAGAAAGAAGCCAAATAGGGAAATAATGACACTTGCAAGGTCCTAAATCGAATGGACCTAATAGATGTCTACAGAACTTTACACCCAAACTCAAAAGAGTATACCTTCTTTTCAGCACCTCATGGAACCTTCTCAAAAATAGACCATATAGTCAAGCACAAACAAGCCTCATCAGATACAAGAAAATTAAAATAATCCATTGTATCCTATCAGCCATCATGGCCTAAAACTAGACCTCAACAACAACAGAAATAACAAAAAGCCTACATACACATGGAAACTAAACAATTCTCTATTCAATGATAGCTTGGTCAGGAAAGAAATGAAAAGAGAAATTAGAGACTTCAAAAAAAATTCAATGAAAATGAAAGTACAACTTACCCAAACTTACGTGACATAATGAAAGCAGTGCTAAGAGGAAAATTCATAGCACTAAGTGCTTCCAGAAAGAAGTTGGAAACATCCTATAAAGCAACTTAACAACACACCTAAAAGCCCTAGAATAAAAAGAAGCAGACATATTCAAGAGGAATAGATGATTGGAAATAATCAATCTCAGAGCTGAAATCAATAAATTAGAAACAAAGAAAAAATTCAATAGCTGACTCTTTGAGAAAACCAACAAGATAGACAAACCCTTAACCAAACTAACTAAAAGGCAGAAAGAAACTATCCAAATTAGCAAAATCAGAAACAGAAAGGGGGACATAAAAACAGACATTGAGGAAATCCCAACAATTGTTAGGTCTTACTACAAAAGCATATATGCCACAAAATTTGAAAATCTAAATGAAATGGACAATTTTATTGATAGATTCCATTTATCAAAATTAAATCAAGATCAGGTAAATAGATTGATCAGGTAAATATCCCCTAAGGAAATATAAACAGTCAACAAAAGTCTCCCTTCCAAAGAAATCCCAGGGCCAGATGGTTTCAGTGCAGAATTCTATCAGACCTTGAAAGAAGAGCTAACTCCAATTCTTTTTGAACTATTCCACAAATTAAAAACAGAAGGAACATTTCCAAACTCATTCTATGAAGCCACAGTCACCTTGATACCTAAACCTCACAAAGACCCAACAACAAAAAAAAAAACTTCAGAACTATCTCTCTTATGAACATTCATGCAAAAATACTCACTAAAATCCTTGCAAACTGAATCCAAGAACATCTAAAAGATATCATCCACCATGACCAAGTAGGCTTCATCCCAGACATGCAGGGGTGGTTCAATATACGGAAATCCATCAATGTAATCCACCATATGAACAACCTGAAGGAGAAAAACCACATGATCATCTCCTTACATGCCAAAAAAGCATTTGACAAAATCCAACACCCATTCTTGTTTAAAATATTTGAGAGATCAGGGATACAAGACACATACCTAAACATAGTAAAAAAAATATATAGCAAGCCTATAGCCAACATCAAATTAAATGAAGAGAAACTTAAATCAATCCCACTGAAATCAAGAACAAGGCAATGCTGCCCACTCTCTCCATATCTCTTCAACATGGTACTTGAAGTACTAGCTAGTGCAATAAGATAACTAAAGGATATCAAGGGGATACAAATCAGAAAGGAAGAAGTCAAAGTATCACTATTGCAGATGATATGATAGTATACATGAGCGACCCCCAAAATTAAACCAGAGAACTCCTTCAACTGATAAACACTTTCAGTAAAGTGGCTGGATACAAAATCAACTCAAAAAAATCAGTAGCCTTCCTGTATAGGAAAGACAAAAGGGCCGAGAAAGAAATTAGGGAAACAACACCCTTCACAATAGCCACTAATAACATAAAATACCTTGGTGTGAATCTAACCAAGCAAGTGAAAGACCTGTTTGAAAAAAACTTCAAGTCTCTGAAGAAGATATTAGAAAATTGAAAAATCTCCCATGCTCATTGATTGGTAGGATTAACATAGTGAAAATGGCCATCCTGCCAAAAGAAATTTATAGATTCAATGCAATTCCCATCAAAGGAAAACAAAAAACCCGGAATGTCCAAAACAGTCCTGTACAACAACAGATCATCTGGAAGTATCTTCATCCCTGATCTCAAGCTGTACTACAGGGCATAAATACCACAGGGTACTGGCATAGAAACAGAATGGTGGATCAATGGAACCAAATAGAAGACCCCAAAATAGACCCACACATCTACGGATACTTGATTTTTGACAAAGAAGCCAAAACCATACAATGGTAAAAACAAAACAAAACAAAACAAAACAAAAACAAAAACAGCATCTTCAACAAATGGTGCTGGTCTAACTGGTTGTCTACATGTAGAAAAATGCATAAAGATCTATATTTATCACCCTGCATAAATCTAAATTCCAAGTGGACCAAAGACCTCAACATAAAACCAGACATACTAAAACTGTTAGAAGAAAAAGTAGGAAGGAGCCTTTACCTCATGGGCACAGGTGACAACTTCCTGAACAGAACACCAACAGCACAGGCTCTAAGATCATCAATAAATGGGACTTCACGACACTGAAAAGTTTCTATAAAGCAAAGGACACTGTCATCAGTACAAAATGACAGCCTACAGACTGGGGAAAGATCTTCACCAACCCTATATCTGACAGAGGGTTAATATCCAGAATACATAAAGAACTCAAGAAGTTTAAAAGCAACAAATTAAGTAGTCCAATTGAAAAATGGGGTACAGACCTAAACAAGGAATTCTCTGCAGAGAAATATAGAATGGCAGAGAAACACTTGATTGTTCATTGTCCTTAGTCATCAGGGAAATGCAAATCAAAATGACCCTGAGATTTCACCTTACTCCCATCAGAATGGCTAAGATCAAAAACTCAAGTGACAACACATGCTGGAGAGGTTGTGGAGAAAGGGGAACCCTCCTCCATTGCTGGTGGGGATGTAAACTTGTACAACCACTTTGGAAATTAACCTGGCATTTTCTCGGACAATAAGGAATAGTGTTTCCTCAAGATCCAGCTATACCACTCCTAGATATATATCCAAAATATGCTCAAATATACAACAAGGACATTTGCTCAACCATGTTTGTAGCAGCTTTATTCATAATAGCCAGAACCTGGAAATAACTGAGATGTCCCTCAACAGAGGAATGGACACAGAAATTGTGATACATTTACACAATGGAATACTACTCAGCAATTAAAAAGGAGGAAATCATGAAATTTGCAGGCAAATGGTGGGACCTGGAAACGATCATCCTGGTGAGGTATCCCAAAGCAGAAAGACAAACACGGTACATATTCACTTATAAGTGGATATTAGACATATAATATAGCATAAACTTATTAAAATCTATACATGTTAAGAAGCTAAGCAAGAAGGAGGACCTGGGATAAGATGATCAATCCTCGCTCAGAATGGCAAACTGGACAGGCATTGGAAGGAGGAGAAAACAGGAAACTATACAGGAGCCTACCACAGAGGGCTCTGAAAGACTCTACCTAGCAGCGTATCAAAGCAGATGCTGAGGCTCATAAGCAAACTTTCGGCAGAGTGCAGGGAATCTTATGAAAGAAGGGGGAGATAGAAAGACCTGGAAGGGACAGGACCTCCACAAGGAGAGCACCCCTCAGGGGGAGGTAATCAAAGAGCCAGCCACTGAGTTCATGTCAGAGACAGCCCCTTACTAGGGAAACCCACTTGGACATCTCAGTGTCCAAGTGGGTTACATCTGTGCAGGGGTTCTAGGTTAGCTCCTTGCATGGTACTTGGTTGGAGTATCAGTCTCAGAAAAGACCCTTGTGCCAAGATACTTTTGGTTCTGTTGCTCTCCTTGTGGACCTCCTATCCCCTCCATGTCTTTCTATCTCCAGATGTACATTCCATTTGCCTTTCTGAATGAGGATTGCTCATCTTACCCAGGGTCCTCCTTCTTGCTTAGCTTTTTTATGTGTACAGATTTTAATAACTTTATCCTATATTATATGTCTAATAGCCATTTACATGTGGGTATATACCATATATGTCTTTCTGCTTCTGGGATATCTCACTCAGGATGATCTTTCCGCGTTCCCACCATTTGCCTGCAAAATTCATGATTTCCTTGTTTTTAATTGCTGAGTAGTATTCCATTGTGTAAATGTACCACAATTTCTGAATCCATTCCTCAGCTGAGGGACATCTGGATTGTTTTCAGATTCTGGCTATTACGAATAAAGCTGCTATGAACATGGTTGAACAAATGTCCTTGTTGTATACTTGAGCATATTTTGTATCTATACCTAGGATTGTTATAGCTGGATCTCAGATCTTTATGTTAAAGTCCAATAGAATGCTGTTTATGAAATAGGATGGGCCAGAACTTGGTGCATGAATATTAGGGTTTGTCCTGTCTCCTTAGTTAATTTTTTCCTTGATAGTGATGGAGTAGTTATCTCATCTCATTAACTTTGATTTGAAAGCTATTTTGTCAGATATTAGGTCATCAAAACCCGCTTTTATAATGATCCCATATGCCTAGAATACTTTTTCCCAATCATTCACTTTGAGTTGGAATTTATTTCTAAAGATGAGATGTAGCTCCTATAGATAGCACAAAGAGATCCTCCTCCTTAGTCTTTTCAACTATAACTGTGTTTTTTTAATTGGAAAGTTGAGGTCATTAATATTGAAAGTTGTTGAAAACTGAATTTTGATTGCTATCACTCTGTTGGTTTTTTTTATTCTCTGTTTAGTCCTATTTTGTGTTTCAGTAGTTAGCTTAATTTGTTTTCCTTCTATAGTCTCATGGTTATGCTTACTTCTACCTCCAGTCTGAAAAATGAGTACTTGAATTCCCTGTAGGGTTGAGTTTTGGCGCATGGATTCTTTTAGCCTTTCTATATCATGGGAAGGTTTTCAATAGTGGCAGAGAATTTTGGTGAGCAGAGTAGTCTAAGCTGGCATTTGTGGTATTCTAGAAAGTAAAAGTGTATCTCTTCAAGTTTTTCTCTTTATTGAAGTTTCCATAAAGTCATTGGCTGATACTCTGATTGGTTTGTCCTTATCTGTGATTTGTGGGTTTTTTTTAATTAGTTGTGTGTCAGTTATGATATCCTAGCCTGACTATGTTGAAGGGAAGTTGGGTTCTATTTTTGTCGTTTGAGCTTATGTGATATTTGGTCAGGTAGGAGGAGTGAGCAGGCCATTCCTCAGATTCTCACTGTTGATTATTGATGAAAGGTAATCATTTGGGTAATTGATTGGGTAATTCCAACTCAATGGTAACCTGTATGACACAGGGGTCTTAGAATGTTGTGACATTGCTTGGTGAAGCCCAAGAAAATTCCGTGCTATGGCTACCTGAAAGACGTGGACATGAAAAGGTGGCATGGGGAAATGGATGAAGCAGAATCTCTGCAGAAACACAAAATGTGGTGGTAGGTGAGTCTGGGTCTGGAGAGCAGAACAGGTCCAAACTCCTAGAGCAGACTCAACAAGAAAGCACACACATTGATTTGAGCCAGTGCAGATGCAGTTACTGCCTGAGCCTGGAGGGGCAGTGTGAAGTGAAGTTCCTGGGTTAGACTATACAAGGGAACACAAGGATTCAGCTCTGCCTGGGTGTGGGCCTGGAGGGTGGAAGTGAAGGGCTACTAGGATTCTAGGTCAAACCCAGCCTAAAGTGGCTCTTTGTATTGTGTTGCACTCATTTTTTCCAAAGCAAGTGTGAGAAGGGAATGTTAGTAATAGTTTACTTATTTGTGAGTGTAAGCTGAACAGTCTTATATACCACAGTTGCTATAGAACAATTATTTGTGTTCCACCTAAGTGTTTATATTGGAACCAAATCCCTTACGTGATGGTGTGTCAAGGTGGAGCCTCTGGGACCTGTCAGGAAAGTAAAGCCCTCAGGGATGAGATTAATATCTTTTTAAATGATGTTCCAAACACCTGCCTCAGCCCTTCTGCCACGTGAGGACACAGAGAAAAGATGCCATATACAAACCAGGGAGTAGGATTCACCAGTCACTGTTTACTGGATCACAGACTTTCTATCCCTGTTTCTATTCCTGTTTTTAAAATCCGCTAGGAGGGCCAAGCTTGGTGTCACATATCTTTAATGCAAGCAATGGGGAGGCAGAGACAAACTGATATTTGTGAACTGAGGCTATCTTGATCTCCAGAGTGAGTTCCAGGCTAGCCAGAGCTACATAGTGAGACCCTGAATCAAAAAGAAAATGTAAAATAAAATCCATTCAGTTTATAGTGTGTTCTTGGAAAATCAGAACAGACTGAGATAAAGACAATGGATGTGGGGTAGTGTATATAAAGTCCCTGCCTTTCAGGGTGCTGAAGAGTGAGCTGTAAATGCACAAATCAGCAACATAGACATAACATTTTCTTTGTTGTTAAACCTAAATTTACTTGACTAGAATGGGGCTGTTGCTAAACCTAGTCCATCTTTCTCTGGTAACTAGTCCTGAGTCCCTCTCTTATCATCTGTAGACATCCTCAACTAGAGTCAGGGATACCATGCTCTTCCTGATGACAGGTGCTTTGGTTTTAGTTTCAGAGTACATCTGCGTGCGTCAGCCACTTCTCCTGTTTGCTAGAGCTCAGTCCACATATTCTGGAAGTTAGGGAGCCATAGAGCTAAGGACTGACTATCCTGTTTGCTCCCTGTCAACCCAGAATTTCTCTCTCTGTCTCTGTCTATATCTGTGTCTGTCTGTCTCTCTCTCTGTGTCTCTCTCTCTGGTGAGAATCCTGAATTTAAGTGAATAGAAAACAAATTAAGTTGATAATTCATACCCTTCAGTGTGAAAGAACATTGAGAAAATTTTCTCTTAAATTCTTTCAAATTCAGGCCAGATCATTAATCATTCATATACACAGTGGCTGTGGCCTAATGTAAAAGCCTTTTATAATTTTTTTTTCTTCTTTGCTTTTCAACCTTCTTCCTTTGGTAGTACTTTTAATCTTGCAGTGAGTTTCAAAGTTAAAACTATTTACAGATTTTTAAAGTTAAAAGTTATTTGTGTGTGTGTGTGTGTGTGTTTACTAATGAGTTTTTATAATATGGGTATGTTGTAGAAGCTTATCTAATAGAGCAACAGTTTTCTTTAACCCTGCTAGCTTCCAAAATAATTGACACAGAGAGACTGTGATTTATTTTACAAGCTAAAGCATTTACTTAGGCAGATTTCAACACTCTATCTCTCAACAACGTAACCCATGTTGTTTCCCAGTAGGTCATTCTTGCTGGGCTGTATCTCTCCATCTGCCCAGTCCTCTTAGTCCATCCTTGCTTGCTTCCTCTCTTACTTTGCTGTCCCTCCACCACAGCCTACAAACAGCAAAGCCCGCTTCTCTTTCTTCTGCCAAATCCCTAGCTTCAGCATTTTTTATTAACCAATCACTTTAAATTAGGTGGAGCAAGGTTTAGACAAGAAGGACAATTGTAAGTGACATTGTGCCCATATGGGAAGCAAACAGATCTTGTGGGCCAGTAATTAGCATTAGAATGCACCAGACCAACCCCAACAGTAAGATATGGTATAGTAAGGCACAACAAACCAACAAACATTATAGGAGACATTTTAGAGAAAACTTTCAGAACAGATGAGCAAGAAGCAGAAAACTCATTTTTTCCAACTATCCCAGCTGTACAGACAGCCTGTTGAGAAGCACAAAAACGCATATAACCTTAACTCTTGAATGCAGGTCAGCCGTGGGATAGGGAGATGTTTGTGCCTGTGACCCTTTGAGATAAATGTCTTCTGATGTAATCTTTTAGCAACATGTATTCTTTTTCTCCTGGAAAGGACTCAATAAAACAAAGTAGTTAAAGATACTCTGTATGATTTACATATTTCATATCCTCCAAACCTCGTACATTCAAGGCTCAGCCTATGGGGGTTGTGGAGGTGAAACATTAGAGGTGGAGTTTATTTGGAGGGCAAAGCTGAGCGGGAACACCATCTTGAGGAGGATATGTGATCCTGACCTCAATTCTTTCACTCTTCTTCCAGGTTACATCAAATGATCAGATTTTTTTCCATTGTGCTCTTCTGCTGAAATGTGCTGCGGGGGACCACAAGACTATGTATTTGAAACCTCTGAAATCAGGAGCCAAAATAAATTTCTTTTTCCTTCCCTGGACACATCCTAGCTGTGCTTCTAGTTACTTCATTTTAACTAATCCAAGAATTAGAATTTGTAACTTTTGCTGGCCTGATGCACTTTACCCATTTCACCCAAAGCACAGCTGACAGCTCAAACTGGAACAGCCAGATCAGTGTGGAAAGTTATGCACTTCACCAGTGCAGCAGACACTGTTGTGAGTAATTGTCTAACAGTTCCTTCACCTTGCAGATAGACATGTCCTGGGCAAGAGAGTGGTGGATTTGAGCAGGAAAGTAGAGTGTCCCCTGCTAGGAAATTGGAAATCGCCTCCAGCACTTCCTGCCAAAATGGCAATGCTATGATTCTATGGTGTAAAACTCAACCTGCAAAGACTATTATAACTATGATAGCTGCTTTTCTTGTATCCTTGGATGCTGCTATGACCTGCTCTTACCCATACACCCAAACAGCTGTGGTGTTGGAAGGCAAGGCTTCCACAAACAGTCATGGGGTCAAGTCATCACTGAACCTCACTCCAAAGGAATCAGGGCTCAAATAGGAATATGATTATTCTGGGTTGGGAGCTGTTATTTGTCTGCATACACCACTTAAATGTGTAACTAGCTGAGTTAAGTTCTGGGAACTGTCAATAGGTCTTCTTGAATGGTAGCCTAATTGAGATCAGTAGAAAGCCCACTTTCTTTCCTTCAACACTCTCCTTTATTCTTCAAATACTGACACAAATAGAACATACCTGTGCTCGTAACATATCTTGACACTTGTCCCTAAAGTGTCACAGGATGTAACACAACTGTGAGCACATCTTGCTGGGTGCCATCTCAGAAAAGAGCAAGCTGTAGGGCCTTGTACTTTTGCCTAAGGGGCTCCCTTCCCACTCTGAGCACATAATCTTGTGCATATGTTGTTCCTGAAAGAAATAGTCTTGAGAAACTTGAGGACCATTAATAAATCTCAGTGCTTTGAGCTCCTAAGTCTATTTATACCTTCCCTATGCCAATGCTTGCTCTCAGCTAAAGAAAAAGATGCAGAGATATACAGAAGACATCTGGTTTAAGTATTGGTGATGGAGTTGTTACATAATTCTAGAACATTCTAAAGAAAGACACCTGGAGGATTTTGTAGCAGTTCGGGAAGATGCCCTCAGACATCTTGGGGAACATCTCTGAGTAGCAGAGAGGCTATGATGCTATGTTGGGCTTGAGTTTGGGTTGAGTTTGAAGTGACAGGAGTGAGGTCCCACAACTAACATACTGTGCCCCAGAACCTCTGGTGTGGTTTCCAGTCAGGTGAGTTGGGATGGGGAAACTTCTGAATCATAGATGCTGCTGGTATGGAAAGGGATATTTTTAAAAGGAAGAGAAAAATGAGTTGGAATAAAATAATTGCTATATTCACTTAGCTATCTGAAATGGTTTCACACTTGTAAAAGTACCTTTGTTGTTTTACTTTCTTAGGCTAAATTATCAGTTTCATGGGTCCAGCAGACTTCCTCTGTGTTTTAGGTACTGGCCTGGAGATATTTATCTATACATCTATTTCTTTATATCTCTATGTCTACATTGATATAAAATTGATATAGGTATATAGATATATAGATCAGATAGACAGATATATAGATAGATAAATAGATTGTAGATATATAGACAGAGATACAAATGACAGGTAGGTAGGTAAGTAGATAGATAGATAGATAGATAGATAGATAGATAGATAGATAGATAGATAGATAGAAAGACATATAGACACAGCAGAGTTCCTGCATGAAGTTCTTCTTAGTGGGAAAATACAACAGAGTATTAAAAGCACTACACTGAGAGAGAGGACTAAGATTTGTATGTGGAAGCCTGGTGGAAAGCAGGTAATTTACAAGGCTTTTGGAAGGAAACGCTGAGGAGAATGCCCATAATCTTGTTGTTAAAGAGTTTGCTAGACTTTGTCGAAACAAACCTAGACCAAAGCATCTGCTTGACCATGATCTAGCATTGTGATCATAACAAAGTTTCCAAGCAGTTGATGGCAGGGATTGGGACATTACTGGCCAGAATTGGGAAACAGGAAAATAATGTGGGAGTCTTTAGAGATGAAATGGGAGGCTTCTAAAGTCATGCTGTACAGGGTATGGATGCAGCAGGGGAACACAGCCTAGGTGACACAATGCTAGCTCTCTCTAGCTGGGATGTGAAAGTACTCTTGGGGGTAGGGGCCTAAAGTTGAGGTGACTACTGCAGTAATCCTTAGCAAAGGCAAGGGTCTGAACAGAAAAACAAGTCTGGGAGTATAAAGGATTGTGAACGTGACTAGCAGGGACTAGCCAGTAATCAGAACTAGGAGGAAACAAACCAGGAAGATAGAGTCAATCCACTCTGTCCTCTGATATGTAAATTAGGTTTTTTTCTATCACTTTGAAATATAGGTAGAGCAAAGTGGCATCATCTCTATTTCATATCTTAAAAGAGGCCAAACTCCTTTCCTGCTTCTGGACAATTGCACACACTATTTTCCCTGCCCAGAATATGAAACTGTCTATTTTTCTACTCTCTGCTGAGTTTCTCCTCATCCTTCAAGTATAGGTTAAAGGTCTTTAACTCAGAGGAGCCTTTGATAACTACCATAGATTAGCAGGCAATCTCCCTTAGTCTCTTCTGTCAAAACATGTACCATTATTTCTAATTACCCTATTATTTGTTTATTTATAGGCAATGACACTATTTCAAGTTTGTTTTCTAGTATGTCCTCAGGAAGTCATAGTAGTCACTGAAGTAATATTGTTCAGAGTTTTTCCTAAGCAGTGTGTGGGAACCCCATTCTTCATAATACGTAGAGAGTGGCCTTGGCAGCTTATAGCTCACTTACTCTGGGGATTAGTAGAGATGGTAAGGGTAGAAGACACATGCTGTGTGGTGGTTTTACAGACTGGAATTCTATATTCCATTATCCCTGAAAGTGACTTTATTTTGTAGTAGAGCCTCCACAATGGTAATCAAGTTAAAGAAACTCATTAGCATAGTCCCATTTAAATATGATTGGTATCCTCAAAAAGGGTTTGTGTGTGTGGAGAAACTAAGGAGACACAAGGAGAAGACATGTCTATAAACCAAACACTGTTCTAGGCTTCTAGAGAAATCCTCACAACACTCTTCCTCAGGCCTTCAGAACATGACCCTCTTGATAGCTTTATTTTGAGACAAATGTCCAAAGTTTTAAGCCACTTAGCTTGGGTTCTTTTGTCATAGCTTGCCTAAGAAGGTAATACAGCGCCTCATGGTCCTGGACTTCCAGGAGCCCGCAATATTCCAGGTCTAGTGGGTACCTTGACCAAAGTTTTTACTTTCTGGACCTTGTTTGTGGCTCCATGCTTCGAGGGTATATTCTGAACAGTGGGTACTAAAATGACTTGTGGAAAATGTCATCAACTGAGATGATAATCCTTGAATATAAGGGCAAGAATAATTAGTTTATCACTGTTCAGATCAAATGCAATACAATTACATGGAGCAGAAAGGAATTAAGTGTCTAAAGAAGAGTGGCTGCTTTTATACTAAATACAGGGAAATGGAAGGTCTACTGAAAACAGTTGGTAAGTCTGAGGGCCTTCCAGATTTAAGCAACAAAGTTTCATTTTCTGCTACAAAGAAACAGAGCTAATCAATGATTTTTTTTTCATTTTTGTCTCTACTTCTTTTTTTTCCTGTTAACAATTAGCCTTTTAATTGGCACACCCACAGCATATTAAAATATACTTGGAGTCCAATCATGTATTAAAAAACATTTACTCCCCACCTTCGCTCTTGTTCCTTCACATTTTCTTCCAACTGGCTATGTAGCTAGTGCTAAATATATCTTTAATATTGTAAAATATAGAAAGTTTTTCTAAAATTTAAATTGCTATCAAAGTTTCAAATTTGTTAATAACCAAGATTTTCAACTATTTCAGAAAACTCAATTTATAATAGTTCTTGCTGATCTTTAAATTCTAGATTTATATATCATTAAGTCTAAGAAAATGATTTTTAAGAAATAAAGACATCCTAAAATCTGTACACCTAAAGAAGCTAAACAAGAAGGAGGTCCCAGGGTAAGATGATCAATCCTCACTTAGAAAGACACATGGGATGGACATTGGAAGTAGGAGAAAACAAGAAACAGGACAAGAGCCTACCAGAGAGGGTCTCTGAAAGACTCTACCTAGCAGTGCATCTAAGCAGATGCTGAGACTCATAACCAAACCTTGGGCAGAGTGCAGGGAATCATATGAAAGAAGGGGGAGTTAGTAAGGCCTGGAGAGGACAGAAGCACCACATGGACCAAATATATCTGGGCACAGGAGTCTTTTCTGAGACTGATTCTCCAACCAAGGACCATGCATGGATATAACCTAGAACCCTTGCTCAGATGTAGCCCATGGCATCCAAGTGGGTTACCAGAGTAAGGGGAACAGGGACTGTCTATGACATGAACTCAGTGGCTGGTTCTTTGACAGGGAGGAGCAGCCTTGCTAGGCCACAGAGGAGGACATTGCAGCCAGTCCTGAAGAAACCTGATAAACTAGGGTCAGATGAAAGGGGTGGAGGACCTCCTCTATCGGTGGACTTAGAGAGGGGCAGGGAGGAGATGGGGTTGGGAGGGAATGAGAGAGGGGGCTACAGCTGGGATACAAAGTAAATTAACTGTACTTAATATAAAAAAATAAAAATTTATTAAAAAAAGAAAGAAGGAAGGAAGAAGGAAAGAGGGACTAAAAAAATGGTTCAATTAGTAAAGATGCTTGCTGCTAAGACCTGCGTTCAACCCCTGGAACTCACACGTTGGTAGAATAGAACTGACTCCTTCAAGTTGTTCTTTAAGCTCAGTTCTCACATCTCTCAAGACCACCTCCTCCCACACAATAAATAAGTAAAAAGAAATAACTGTTCTTAAATTTAAAAGGAGAAAAGAATGAATGCATAAAAATAAATCAAATTACTTTGATGATAAATCCATTTAACTTCCCTTAAGCCTTACAAACTGTACTTCCTGAGGCTCATGAACTTCAAACACTTGCCTGGCTCATTGACCCTTCCAAGAGGTAAGCCTGCAGCAGGTCTTTTGGACATAGATTGCTGTAAATCAGCTACGCAGTTTTAGGGAGAGTGATTTTTTTTTTTAATTTTGACCTTTCTCCTCCTTTATTTTGAGCAAGTCACAGTTATTCCTCTGAGGCCTCAGTTTCCTTGCTTGCAAATGGGGTAGCATTGCTTGCTCTGCCTAACTTGCACAAGTGTTCTATTTTTACAGATTACTTGTGAATTTCACATCAGGCACCCCAATCCCACTCATCTCCTGGTTTCTCCATATAAAACCCTCCACTCTTGCAACAGCCCCCAAAGAGAACAAAACAAACAAACAAACAACAAAATCTTGCCATGAAACCTGCCATGTGTCAGTGTATCATACAATGTACCCTTCAAACAGCTGCAGTTACAAATGTTCAGTGCAATGAGTAATTGGTCTGCTTGGAGACCTCTAGCTTCTGGAACGCTGTCAGTGCTGGCCCTCACCAGCACTCCTCTCTGGTATTCTGTTGTTGCCCTGTGTCACGGAGATCCTGCAGCTTTCGTCCTGCAGGCCTGGCCCCTTCACACCCTCCAGCAGCTCACAGATGAGGTAGATACTGGATGAGCTAACTGGATGTTCTGGTTCTTAGCCCAGGTGGTAGCTGAGTTGGTCAGCATGCCAGCTATCTTGCACCCATGCAACCAGGACCCTCTCTCCCACTTTGCCCAGGTGAGGAGTGGTACCAGCTTACCCACGCACCCCACCCCTGCTAGGGCCAGCTCTACTGTGCCTGTGCTGTCCAGGTGAGCTGCAGGGTGTGGAGCCCTGCTCTCCCGGGTGTTTCAGTGGAGAAAGGGAAGTTCTTCCATGCTGCCCAGGCAAGGCGTGGGGCCAGCTCTCCCTCTTGCCACAAGTGGCTAAGGCGGAAGGATGGTATCTTTCACATGCTCACGTCACTGTACTGCTGGCAAGTGGTGGGGCCAGCTCTCTGGTGTTCTTCAGTGGTTGAGGGGCATGGCTAACTCTCATGCTCTCTCAGGCTGTCTCTCCCATGCTGCCCAGGCAAGGAACAAGGCCAGCTCTACTTAGCCCTCAGATATCTACATGGCCCCAGGCAGTAGTCCAGACCAGGATCACCCATATTGCTTTTGGTGGTAATATGAGCCATAGGTATTGACACCAGACCTCTGCTGCTGTAGGGCCATGGACCCAAATGTGGCCCTTGGTGGCAGCATGGGCCAGGACTTCACAAGGACCTCAGGCGGCAATGCAGAGTATTCACATCAGGCTGTTCCTCACCAGCCTCAAGTCTCCAGTTCTGCCTTTCTTGATAGTGCACAAAGCATTCTGCTTCTCTTTCTCTTCCTATCTCCATCACATACTTGCTCATTGTAGTGATACCCACACCCACAGTATCAGCAGCGACATCTTCTCTTGAAAGGAAGGATGGTTAAATATTTCAAAGAAAATAAATCCCTGGCCAAAGTTAAGCACAGCACAGAAAACACTATAATTTAACGTAGGGTCGTGCAGCCTCATGGCTGAACCGCCACCACAGCTAACTGGAGAGGTTAGCAAATAAGCCAACGGTGAGAAATAAACAGAGCAGGACATGTCGAGTCACTTGTGAGTCTCCACTCTGCAGGCCCTGCTCTTCTTCCTGGGCTAGAATGAAGCTCTGGGAGTCATAGCAACTCACAGCAATGCTACAAAACAGGTTTATGTAGCTTTTTTAAAAAATTCTTTTTATGTGGCAAGACTTTTCTTGATGCTGCAGAGGACAAATTTACAAATAAGTACCTACTAGGTAAGTGACACCTCATCCACCAAGGTGCTAGCCACCAAACCAAGCATTGTCTAGAGCATGCACCTCAGTGAAACGTGGCAAAAACATGTGCTGTGGTCCTGTCTCTAGGCTGGCTCAGTGCAGACTGCCTACTTGCAAAACGGGGTAACCCAACAAGGCTGACTGCTTAATCACAGTATTCTCTGGGAAGTCCAAAACATCACTCAGTCACTTAGTGAGCGCTCTTCAGGAAGCACGCACATTTTTCTAATATCTTATGTGTATTCCACCCGATACATTTGCCCACAATGTCCCATAAAATATGCATGATTAACTCTACTTTTGAGGGAGCAGAAGTTTAGACGGAACTAAGAGTCTTCTGCTGGGTCACACAATTGAAGGTGGTGAAGCCTAACGCTCTTAGTCATCCAGCCTGTACCTCCAAAATACTTGTTTCTGTAAAAATCGCATTTCCACAGGTAAACAGAAGTCAGTAATGTTAACAGAATTCTTTGTGGAGCTGAATGTAAGGCTGTGTGTGACTTAGTACAAATCTTGGGGCAAAGGGTACTCATGGAGATCAGAAGCAGGGTAATGCAGGTAACAGAGCCCTTGCAGCTAGTATTAAAGGCATTTATAGGCCACTGGGTGGGTGCGTACTGGCGTCTAAATTCTGGCTATGATAGAGCAATGAACACTCTTAACACTGAGCCATTTCTCCAGCCATAAAGTGAAAAATGTTTACCTTGACCCTGAATCAGGCTTTCTCATTGCACTTCTTTTTCTCTTAACATGGGAATTATCATTAGCAAAAAACTCTCTTTAAAAAATAATATTGACACCTCCCTCTGAGGGGGGAGCAGCCTTATCAACATACAGAGGAAGACAATGCAGCCACTCCTGATGAGACCTGATAGACTAGGATCAGAAGGAAGGAGAGGAGAACCTGCCTTATCAGTGGGCTTGGGGAGGGACATGGGTAGAGAAGAGGGAGGAACGGTGGGGTTGAGAGGGGGGAGGGAGCTAAGGGGGGATATAAAGAGAATAAAGTGTAATTAATAAAAATTTAAAAAATAATATTGAGAATTTTGTATATATGTGTATTAAATTTACATAATTTCTTTTTTCCTTTGAACCCCAAATGCCTACCCATATCTCCCAACTCTCTCTCAAATTCATAGCCGTTTATTATTTAATCATTTAATTACACACACACACACACACACACACACACACACACACACACCCCACCTGAGTTCGTTTAGTGTTGTCACATGCATATCTATTTAGGGCTGTGCTGAATAGTTTTATGCCAACTTGACAGCAGCTAAAGTCATTTGGGAAGTGGGAAGTGGGACCCTCAAATGAGATAATGTCCCCAAACAGATTGGCAAGCCTGTGTTTCCTTTTGTTAATTAGTGGTTGGTACGGAGGGCCCCAGGCCACTGTGGTTGTAGCGCTGGGCAGGTGGTCCCAGGATATTGAAAAGAACAGGCTGAGAAGTCACAGCAACAGTCCAGTAAGCAGCACTCCTTCACAGCCTCTGCTTCAGTTCCTGCCTCCAAGTTCCTGCCCCGGCTGATTTTTTGCCCAGATGTCACTCACTGAAAGCTGAATTTTCCTCTCCTGCCTGTTTCCTGTGCTGTGACAAGATTTTTCAAGTTAATAGTCTATTTTCACTCTTGTGTGCTTTCATGCTCCAAGAATCATTGTTGAGACTAGGTGCCATAAATTTTGCCCCACATGTTTTCTCTGGCAGGCACTTTCATCATTGCAAGGCCTTATGCTTTCAGATAACCTTTGCATTTATTTATTTATTTGTTTGTCTACTTGTCTGTTTGTTGTGCAGGGTATAAGAGAAGGATCTAGTTCCATATTCAATTTTCCCAGTGGGAACTATTGAAGAGATTGTTCTCTGGTCTCCAGGTATTGTTTACCCCTGGCTTCCTTTTCAAGGCTCAGCAGAGGGGTAATGGTTTAGTTAAGGGGGTGCACTGTTGATCTCTAGGTCTCTCTGCCTCACTTACAGCAGTTTCATAGTGTTTTGATTCCTGTCCCTCTCGGAAAGCATGAGCATTCACACTTTCTGTACTTACCGTAAAGAACTGGCACAATAAGCACGTTATACTTGCGTTTTCTGCTATCAAGCATGTCATTAGAATTCTAGTAGGGATTGGATTGAATTTAGAGATTGGTTTGGTAGAATATTTTAATAACTATAATTCATGATCCATAGCCTTTCTGTTTCTGTCTTCTTCGAGTAATGTTTTGAAGGTTTTTTTTGGGGGGGGGGGAAGGGAAAGGGGAGATTTTCTTTCTTTGTTTCTTCTTGTTTCACACATTTCTTTATCCATTCATGTTTATGCTTTTGCATACATGTGGAAGTCAGACAACTTGTAAAAGTCCATTTTTCCCTTCTGCTATGTGAGTTCAAGGGATTAAAGTCCAGTTGTCTGGCTTGATGGCCAGTGCCCTTACCTGCTGTTCCCGGGTTTCAGTGTACAACTTATTGCCTTCTTTTTAAAGTTAAGTGATATATAATTTATTTTAATGCTATTATAAATGACATTATTTTTTGATTTCCATCTTGTTCTTTTTTAATACACTTAATTTTATTTTACGTGGATTAGCATGAAGGTGTCAGATCCTTTGGCATTCCAGACAGTTGTGAGTTGCTATGTGGGTGCTGGGAATTGAACCCAGGTCCTTTGGAAGAGCAGACAGTGCTCTTAAACACTAAGCCATCTCTCCAGCATCTTGATTTTTTTAATTTTTATTTTTTATATTAATCACAGGTTATTGACTTTGTACCCCAGCCATAGCCCCCTCCCTCATCCTCTCCCAATCCCACCCTCCCTTCCTCATCTCCTCCTTGCCCTTTTCCAAGTCCACTGGTAGGTGAGGTCCTCCTCCCCTTCCGTTTAACCATAGCTTATCAGGACTGCCTGCCCTGTCTTCCTCTGCAGCCTAGCAAGGCTGTTCCTCCGTGTTCCTTCCTGCTAAAGGAGCCAGTCATTGAGTTCATGTCAGAAATAGTTCCTGTTCTCCTTACTAGGGAAACCACTTGGATACTGAGCTACCATGGGCTACATTCCAGCAGGAGTTCTAGGTTAGATCCATACATGGTACTTGGTTGGAGAAACAGTCTCATAAAGGACCCCTGTGCTCTGATATATTTTGTCCTTGTAGAGCTCCTGTTCTCTCCTCCTCATATTAACTCCCCCTTTTATTGTATGATTCCCTGTACTCTGCCAAAGGTTTGGTTATGAGTCTCTGTATCTGCTTTGATACACTGCTAGGTAGAGTTTTTCAGAGGCCCTCTGTGGTAGGCTCCTATCCTGTTACTTGTTTTCTCCTACTTCCCATGTCCATCCCATCTGTCTTTCTAAGTGAGGATTGATCATCTTACTCCGGGTCCTCTTTCTTGTTTATCTTCTTTAGGTGCACATATTTTAGTATGTTTATCCTATCTTATAGGTCTATATAAGTGAGTATATACCATGTGTGTCTTTCTGCTCCTGAGATACCTCACTCAGGAAGATCTTTTCCAGGTCCCACCATTTGCCTGCAAATTTCATGCTTTCCTTGTTTTTAATTGCTGAGTAGTATTCCATTGTATAAAAGTACCACAATTTCTGTATCCATTCCTCAACTGAGGGACATCTGGGTTGTTTCCAGGTTCTGACTATTACGAATAAAGCTGCTATGAGCATGGTTGAGCAAATGTTCATGTTGTGTACTTGAGCTTCGTTTAGATATATGCCTAGGAGTACTATAGCTGGATATTGAGGAAGCACTATTCCTAATAGTCTGAGAAAGTGCCAGATTGATTTCCAAAGTAGTTATACAAATTTGCATTCCCACCAGCAATGGAGGAGGGTTCCCAATTCTCCATGACCTCTCCAGCATGTGTTGTCACTTGGGTTTTTAATCTTTGCCATTCTCATGGGTAAAAGGTGAAATCTCAGGGTCGTTTTGATTTACCACTCTCTGATGGCTAAGGATGTTGAGCATTTCTTTAGATGTTTCTCTGCCATTCTATAGTCCTACAGAATTCTACAGAGAATTCTCTTTTCAGCTCCATATCCCATTTTTTAATCAGATGGCTTGTTTATTGCTTTTTTATTTCTTTAGTTTTTTATATATTCTGGATATCAACCCTCTGTCAAATATAGGGTTGGTGAAGATCTTTTCCCAGTCTATAGGCTGTCGTTTTGTTCTAATGACAATGTCTTTTGCTTTACAGAAGCGTTTCAGTTTCATGAGGTCCCATTTATTGATTGTTGCTCTTAGAGCCTGTGCTGTTGGTATTCTGTTCAGGAAATTGTCTCCTGTGCCAATGAGTTCAAGGTTCTTCCCCACTTTTTCTTCTAACAGATTTAGTGTGTCTGGTTTTATGTTGAGGTCTTTGATCCACTTGGACTTTAGCTTTGTGCAGGGTGATAAACATGGATCTATTTGCATTTTTCTGCATATAGACATCTAGTTAGACCAGCACCATTTGTTGAAGATGCTGTCCTTTTTTCACTGAATGGTTTTGGCTTCTTTGTCGAAATTCAAATATTCACAGGTGTGTGGGTTTATATCTGGGTCTTCTATTTGGTTCCATTGATCCTTCTTTCTGTTTCTATGCCAATACCATGCAGTTTTTATTACTATTGCTCTGTAGTACAGCTTGAGGTCAGGGATGGAGATACCTCCAGATGATCTGTTGTTGTACAGGATCATTTTGGAAATTCTGGGTTTTTTGTTTCTCCATATGAAGTTGAGAATTTTTCTTTCAAGGTCTGTAAAGAATTGTGTTGGTCCTCTGATGGGAATTGCATTGAATCTGTAGATTGCTTTTGGCAGGATGGCCATTTTCATATGTTAATCCTACCAATCCATGAGCACGGGAGATCTGTCCATCTTCTGATTTGTTCTTCAACTTCTTCCTTCAGAGACTTGAAGTTTTTCAAATAGGTCTTTCACTTGCTTGGTTAGAGTCACCCCAAGGTACTTTATGTTATTAGTGGCTATTGTGAAGGTTGTTGTTTCCCTAATTTCCTTCTTGGCCCTTTTGTCTTTGGTGTACAGGAGGGCTTCTGATTTTTTTTTAGTTGATTTTATATCCAGCCACTTTACTCAAGGTGTTTATCAGCTGAAGGAGTTCTCTAGTTGAATTTTTGGGGTCACTCTCATACACTGTCATATCATCTGCGAACAGTGATACTTTGACTTCTTCCTTTCCAATTTGTAACCCCTTGATTGCCTTTACTTGTCTTATTGCTCTAGCTAGGACTTCAAGTACTATGTTGAATAGCTATGGAGAGAGTGGGCAGCTTTGCTTTGTCCCTGATTTCAGTGGGATTGATTTAAGTTTTCTCTCCATTGAGTTTGATGTTGGCTATAGGCTTGCTGTATATTGCCTTTACTATGTTTAGGTATTTGCCTTATATTCCTGATCTCTGCAAGACTTTAAACTTGAATGAATTTTAGAGTTTGTCAAACAGCATCTTGTTCTTAATATTACATAGAAATTCAGGTGCTCACTTTGTTTGTTTCTTTATTTTTCTGTTGATATTGTGACCTACAACTGAATGAATTAAATTAGAATTTCCAGCCGGTAGGTAGCAGTAGTTTGTGTGTGTGTGTGTGTATGACATGCATGTGTGATCTTTAGAATTTCCTATATATAAATAAGTCTATGAAATGGTATACTTTTTACTTCTTTTTCAACTTTGATACCTGTTAAATTTTGTATTTTTTATTTTTTAAGTGAGGAAGATTTTGTTAGCTCTAAGCATGGCAAATGAAGCTAGTTGCCAAATTTTTATATTTGACCTTTATAACATCGAAGCAGTTTTATTCTATTCTGAATTATGGACTATTTTAACAGTAAAAGGTAAATGTGTATTGAATTTTGTTAGACACAGTGAATCAGTTGCTCATGCGGTTAGTGAACTTGCTCTCTTGTTATAGTGTATCACACTGATTGATTATAGTTAGTCTAACTGTCTTAGCACCCCAGAGAGAAATTCTACTTATCATTCTGCATGGTCACTTTAAAGTAGTGTTGCTTTGTTATGCTAGAATTTTTGTATATTTTTTCATTGGGGAAATTAGTTTGGATTTTTTTCTCTTGTACTGTTCTTTTCCATCTTTGATATTAGAGTAATGCTAGCCTTATAAAGTGAGTTTGAAATTGATCTCCCCTTTCCAGTTTTTTGGAAGAATTTGAAAAGGATTGACATTAATATTTTAAATGTTTGCTATAATTTGCCATTAAAGCCATGTGGCCCTGGGCTTTTCCTTTGTGGAAGCATTTTGATTGCTAATTCAATCTTCTTACTGGTTATGGGCTATTCTGGTTGCCCTTGACTTTTTCCTTGATTGAAACTGCAAAGTTACGTCTCTAGGAATTCACTCATTTGTTCTACGTTATCCAATTTGTTGGCACATGTTTTTCATGAAAGCTTATTTTTCTTTATTTCTTTTTAAAATACTAAATGCCAAATTAGTTTTTCTAAAGAAAAAAAAATCACATTTGAATTTTCGTGTGTGTCATTTTTTTCCAATGTCCTATTTCATTTATATTTGTTCTTGTCCTTATTATTTCTTACCTGTTGATAATTTTGCTTATAATTTGTTCTTTTTCTAATTCCTTAAGGAATAAAATTGGTTTATTTGAAAAATCCTCACTTTGATCCAAGCGTCTGTTGCGCTAAGGTTCCATGCTCTTATGTCAGTTTTCTTCTCTGCCAGTTCACTGTATGCCTTTTGATTTCCATAGATTTGTAAAATTTACAGCTGAATTTTCAAATGTTGATTTCTTGTTAATGTTATAGTCACAATGGACACTTGGGAGGACTCAATCCTATTTTGTGATCAGATCTGTATTCTTCTCTGGAGGGATTTCCTAGACACTTCAAGAGAACCCACATTGTGAAGGGTGTTAAACGCCCATTCTGAATAAGGATGTTACTAGTGAGTCATTTGGCTTATTCTGTGATTCATGGCCACTGTTTCCTTGTTGCTTTTTTTTCCTGGTTATGCTGTTATTGACTAAGCTTTATTAGTGTTACTATCTTATTATTTGCTTATGTCTTCCTTCATTTGCCTTATCTACTTAAGTGTATTGTTGAACATATATTTACAACTGCCATATATTCCGAATTGGTTGATCTTGTAATATTGCATGATGTCTTTATTTTTTTTTCATTTTCTTTCTTTAATTTTCCTCCTCTGGTTGTAAAACAACCTGTCTTTGAGTCCAGTGGTCTTTTCTTCTGATTGATCAAGTCCCCTTCTGTTTACCACTGTTGAATTTTCAGTTCTTGGTCCCTTTACAACTTACTTGAAATTCTCCGGTTTAGACATCATTTGTCTGAGTTTATCCAGCAGCCTCATAAGTGCCATTTTAAATTTCATCAGACAATGCATTTATTTCTATGAGTCTGCTCTGTTCTTTTGGTTGGACCAAGATTCTTTGTTGCTTTATGTGTCTTGTTATTCTGTGTTGAAATCTGTACACCTGAAAGATGCTCTTTTTCTGGTTTTATCAGAATGAATATTTAAACTGATTTTTTTTCAAATCAACCTATGTTGAAGCTTTTGCAGGCCTTGTAACTCTTTTTTGTTGTTGCTTGTTCCATGTAGTATCTTCTCCAGTCTGTGTCTGTAAATTCATAACTAGAGAGATTTGTTTCCTTTTTCAGGAGTACTTGCTGCCTTCCTCCCTCTGGTGCCTGTCTGCAGTACAGACCATTGGAACACTATTATCCTATCTTATTGTATTCTCAGGGGAACTCTGGCATCTGGATTTACTGGGCTCCAGGCTCAGAGTAGAACAGAATAGACAAAAGCCAGCTCCTCATGCTATCCCTTGAAAAGTCAGAACATTAGACAAAGTGTCCAGGCTTTCCTACTCCTGTCCCCAGTAGTAGGGAGCTGAGATTTTCCCTGATGTGTGTGACCCTGTGCTGGAAAAAAGAGTCCTTGGTGCAAAGGTGTCACAAAGTGCCATTGACTGGATTATTGTTGTTACAGGGGTACAAGCACCTCCTAGCTGGTTTCTGAGTTTCTCACAGAAAGCAGTGATCCAGATACTGCTGGATTGTTTCTATGTCTTTGTATTCCTGTACTTTCTTGATTTTGCTTTCCTTGTGGTATCTTTTTATTACTATTATAACTTATTTTTATTGAGTATTTTTATCATTCAAAGCAGTTATAGTGCCTGTGAGATATGTGTCTTTGCCCCTTCTCACTCCTAGAGTGTTCATCTTGGTTTATGGTAATTACAACCAATTATAATTTGTGTAATATTACTTAAAAGTTATGCATAAGTGCAGCAATCGATAAAAATTTATAGTATGAAGGTAGCACAGTCATAAGAGAGAAGAAAGATTTGTGGCTATAAAATTTTCAGAACTCAGTATTTCAGGGAAATGGTCTTTCATAGAAAGAACATAATGGCTCTTACAGTAGCTTAAAAAACAGATTACAAATCAACAGAAAATATAAATAATGGATTTACAGAGATCAGAGTAAACACTAAGAGCAATTTCAAATTATTACAAAGAGGAAATTTGTATCCAAAGCCACAGACACAGATGATGGCTAAAGAACACGTGCAGGAGCTTCCAGCCCAGGAAGTGGAGTAGACTTGCTCTCCCCAATCGCTACTGTCAAGTACAATTAAAACCTCTGTATATTATATTATAAAGCCAAATAAAAATGCTGTAAAAGGCAGAGAAAAGCCAGATCGACAAGCAGCTTCCACCTGAGAACAACAGGGAGATGTCCTGTTGTATTTCTTTCTCCTAATAAATTTCAGTCACCTGAACAGGCTAGGAATCCCAAAATGTCAACAAATATAATGCTAAAAACAAAAAAACAAAAAAACAAAAAAACATACCAAAACAAAAAAACAACTACAGCTGAAAGCTTATCTATCAAAATTCACTTTGATCTGTCCATCAAAATAGAAATAAAAACACAAGAAAAACTTAGGAGAGCCAGCCTTTTACACAGGAGGGAAAACAAATCCACACCCTTATCCACACAAAGAAGTGCAATCTGAAACTTTTGCCATTGCCAGTTTGAAAGGAGATTTTCCAACTCCTGTCCTTAACCTTACTCTATGGGATATCAGGGAACATTATGTAGCAAGCACTGATTGCTCTTTTGAGATAAAAGAAAGCTAAAAGAACTTTTTACCTGCAGAAAAATCAGTTTCTGATCAGAAATTATGTAGTAAGGAAAGCAAATAAATGCTAAACTTTCCTCTTGTGCCAGCCTTATCAATTGTTTGTCAAAAAATAAATAAAAATAAAACATGGTGGTGATTAAAAATCTATCCGAAGTAAATATTTAAAGTAATTTTAATTCAAAAATTAGAAAGTAAAGGGGTTAAAGGGAGTTAAGCTTTCCATATTTTACTAGAGCTGCTAAGATGCCAAGGCCAGTAGATTAAGATGTTATATATTATATAAGACATTGGGTACCAGCTAAGAATGCTATACAAAGAGAGAGACAATGCAACATAAAGCAATGAGCCTTGTGAATGTTTATATATGATGTCTAGGTGAGGGAATGGAGGAGGAGCTGACTTCTAGAGAGCCAATGAGTGTCCGAATAAGAGAAAGGTGGAATGTGTTCCACGGTGGCATTGAAAGGCTTTGGAGTTTGCAAAGGAACTGAGACACCAGGAAAGAGCAGGAAGAAAAATAAGCAACACACCAAAATTAAATACCCCCTTCCACCCGTGTGCTCATGCATACACACAGCAGAGAGACACACAGCTTCCTTGGTTAGGAGTTCCCAAAAGCGATATCCCAAAGGAAAGGAAGCCAGATGGCTCTGGTGAAGAAAATGACAATATCCTTGAGCAAGGCCTAAAATCTTATTTGGGTTTCTTTTGAGACACTGACTAGTTTAGATAATAGGCCAGCAATAGAGAAATTCTATCCTGTCGCTATGAAATAGAAGGCAATGATCAAGTGTCCTTCTGAAAGGGTCTGAAAACAGGGGACAACCTCAGCCAAGCAGACTGAATTTAACTGACCACTGTGGAGCTTTATAGCAATGAGCCTGTGGTCAGTGGATGGATCAACATCTGAAGCCACCTGTCTGCCTGTCACTTCTGTAGAACCCAAGATTTCTGAAGCTCCCGAGCTCTACCTGACATCCTCAACCATGTCAACAGGGTGATTATTGGAGAAGACGGGTCCTCCACCTGTACAGGTAGCAGAGCTATGGCTGAGGCTCTAACTCCCATCCACACACCTGAGAAATGTCAGCTGCTTCTGAAGGTATGAGCTGAGGAAGTCACAGGAGCATAGGGAATCTCCCTTTTGCAGGGTGAAATGCAAGTGTGTTAACCAGAGACTCCTAGTATGCAAAGAAAGAAAATTACTAACGTGAGGACACCTTTGCAGACACTAGAAATTTGTCTAATATAAGCTCAGTTGCAGAAAAAAATAAAGACAAGCACTTTAGAGATTTGCTGAATACCCCGGTAGTTGTCTCCAGGGACCTAGAATGAAGCCGCTCTCCAACATATCTTTTCTTTTTCTTTGTTTTTGAAAACCACCTGCCTCTGTGTGTGTGTGTGCGCGCGTGTGCACACATGTCTTCAAATATGTTTGTGCACCACTGTGTGCCTTTCGCCTGTGGAAGGCAGAAGAGGGTGTTTGATCCCATGGAACTGAAGGTTCTCCTGAGCCACTGGCTGTAGGTGCAGGCAGTAGAACCCTAGCCTTCTGGAAGAACAGAAGGTATGTATAGTTGCTGAGCCAGTGATCTAGTCCTTTCATTTTCTTTTCTTTATTGTTTATTCTCTGTGTTTCCCTTCATACTTTTAGCAGTACACTTAACGTATAATACTTTTAAGACTATGACTTTATTTTAATTTCCTTCATATATTCACCTGCTTTTACATTTTTGTAAGTGACAAGTCTCATTTCCTTTCATCCATTATTTTTGTTCTTTCTTTCTTTTGGCTCCTGTTCTTTTCCTTTTTATTCTACAATGATTTTATTTTATTTTATTTGTTATTTTTGACACAGGGTCTCTCAATGTGGCTCTGGCTGTCCTGCAGCTTGCTATGTAGAGCAGGCTGTCCTCGAACTTAGAAATCCTCACTCTTCTGCCTCTCAGCCACTGAGATTAAATGCACACACCACCATGACTAGCCCTAGCTGTGCTTTGAATAATATTTTTATGTTTTGTTTTTTTAATGCTAATTTTTAATCCCTCTTCTTACATTTAGCTGCTTTTGATTTTTAATTTTATTATTATAAAGACTTTTTAAAAATTTTTGTTTAAACTCTTACTCTCTTCTATTCTATAACATTTTCCTAATTGCTTTTTTCTTTTCTTTATTTAACCTTAAGTCTCCTATATTTTCCCTTTCTCTACCTTCATATTTTTTATTCACTTAGTATTCAATATCTATTCTAAATTAATTTTATTTTTACCATTACATTAGTTTTGCCATGTTCTATTTTATGGTCAGTAGTAATATATGTGTTAAGAAGTTTTAATGGTGTATTTGTACTTCCTTATCTGTTTATGGTTTGGCACTGCTATGACAGCTGTTTGTTTTCTCTATTTTGAGTAGTATTAGGAATAGGTCCCTCAAAAAAAGGTTATGCAGTAAGAAGATTCCAGAATAAAATAAGAAGAGATATTCAAAACAGCAGCTGTGCAGACTGCCACACAGAAACAGAAGTGTCAAATCATGACAAGACTCTTTCAAAAGATCATCACTTTATTTAACAATACATATTCCTCTTAGGAGCCCACAAAGGTCTTTCTAAAATAGTTTGCATTTCAGGCCGTAAAGCAAATGTTAACAAATACTAAACAATTGAAATACATTTTTATATATTATGGTGGATTAGAACTAGAAGTCAATATCAAGAAAAAAATACAGAAATTACACAAATACTTGGAGACTGAACAATATACTTTTGAATAACCAGTGAGTCATTGAACAAATCAGGTAGGAAACTTAAAACATTCCTAGAATCAAATGAACATGTAAAGTATAATTTACCAGAACTTTTCTGGGTACAACTATCTAAGAGAAAAGTTTATAACTCTGAGTGCTTATTTTAAAAAGGCAAAGTGAGTTCCCTAGTAAGGGAGAAGAGACAGTCTCAGACATGAACTGCTCTTGCTTGCTCTTTAATCACTTCTGCCTGGTGGGGTGACCTAGCCAGCCCACAGATGAAGAGGATCCAGGCAGTCCTGATGAGACCTGATAGGCTAGGGTCAGAGAGTAGGAAGGGAGGACCTCCCTTATCAGTGGACTAGGGGAGAGGGATAGGGGAGGAAGAGGGAGGGAGGTGGGACTTGGAGAAGATGAGGGAGGGGTTTACAACAGGGATACAAAATGAATAAATTGTAAAGAATGGTAACAATAGTAATAGTAATACTAATAGAGTTGTGGCTGCTTGGGGTCACCATTATACACACAGAAATGGCCCTCCAGATACTGAGTCAGGTACCCACAAACACTTTCATGGGCATATCCCACGCAGACTCTTCCTGATTCTCTGTTCATAGGCAGCAGGGACTGCAATGTAACACTCGCCTCCCAAGCCTAGAACCACCACTTGCCTTCCAGAAAGGGATTCCTCTGCAGCTACTCTCTCTGATAAAAAAATATAAAGTCTTAAGTATCTATACCCCAAAACAACAGTTCTCAACCTGTGTGTCTCAATCTCTTTGGGGGCAAATGACTCTTTCATAGAGTTGCATATCAGATATTTACATTACAATTTATAACAGTAACAAAATTATAGTTATAAAAGTAGTAACAAAATAATTTTATGGTGCCTGTGGGGGGGAGGGGGTCTCTACAACATAAGGAACTATATTAAAGGGCCATGATATTAGAAAGGTAGAGAACCACTGCCATAGAAAGAACTGAAAAAAGTAAAAAGCATAGGTCTCGCTATTGCGAATAAAGCTGATACGAACATGGTTGAGCAAATGTCCTTGTTGTGTACTTGAGCAACTTTTGGATATATGCCCAGGAGTGGTATAGCTGGATCTTGAGATACCACTATTCCTAATTGTCTGAGAAAGTGCCAGATTGATTTCCAAAGTGGTTGTACAAGTTTACATTCCCACCGGCAATGGAGGAGGGTTCCCCTTTCTTCACAACCTCTCCAGCATGAGTTGTCACTTGAATTTTTGATCTTAACCATTTTGATGGGTATAAGGTGAAATTTCACAGTCATTTTGATTTGCATCTCTTTGATGGCTAAGGACATTGAACATATCTTTAAGTGTTTCTCTGCCATTCTATATTCCTCTACTGAGAATTCTCTGTTTAGCTCTGTACCCCATTTTTTAATTGGATTGCTTGATTTGTTGCTTTTTAACTTCTTTAGTTTTTTGTATATTCTGAATATTCATAATAACCAGAACCTGGAAACAACCCAGATGTCCCTCAGTTGAGGAATGGATACAGAAATTGTGGTACTTTTACACAATGGAATACTACTCAGCAATTAAAAACAAGGAAATCATGAAATTCGCAGGCAAATGGTGGGACCTAGAGAGGATCATCGTGAGTGAGGTATCCCAGGAGCAGAAAGACACACATGGTATACACTCACTTATATAGACCTATAAGATAGGATAAACATACTAAAATATGTGAACCTAAAGAAGATAAACAAGAAAGAGGACTTGGGGTAACAGGATCACTCTTCACTTGTGGGGAGCCTTCTGGCATCTTGCTGTTCCCTCCCCACCCCCCCGAATTCTTGGCGTCTGGCCTGACCTGGTTTAATGACTTACTGCCTGGATACAACAGTACATTCCTGGCTGATCTGGGGCTTGCAATAAGATCACCTTCCTGAAACACCTTAAACGCTCCCTTCCCTCGGGGCTTCCGAAGTAACTTTCTGGGAAAACTCCTAATAACTGTCATTATCACATCTTGTGACTTCAATGGTGGGTCCTCCTGACTCCTGGTCATGTGGCAACCCTGCCAAAGGCAATTACATTCCTTCTGCCCTGCCTTCTCCCTATAAGTTGTATGAAAATTCCCATCATAAACGGGTCTTGATCAGAGAAACTGTCTTGGTCTCCATTTCTTGTGTCTCTTGTCTCTCCATTCATTTTGCCCCTCCTTAGGAACCCGTTGAACACCCCCGCTGGATGAGGGCTTTGTGGCATTTGCACTCACTTAGAAAGACAAATGGGATGGACATTGGATATAGGGGAAAACAAGTAACAGGACAAGAGCCTACCACAGAGGGCCTCTGAAAGACTCTACCTAGCAGTTTATCAAAGCAGATACTAAGACTCATAACCAAACCTTCGGCAGAGTGCAGGGAATAAGAAAGAAGAGGGAGTTAATATGATCTGGAGATGACAGGAGCTCCACACGAACAAAGTATATCAGGGCACAGGGGTCTTATATGAGACTGTTTCTCCAACCAAGGACCATGTATGGATATAACCTAGAACCTCTGCTTGGATGTAGCCCATGGTAGTTCAGTATCCAACTGGGTACCCTAGTAAGGGGAAAGGGGACTATTTCTGACATGAACTCAATGGCTGGCTCTTTGACTTCCTCCCATGCCCCCCCCACCCCCCTGCCCCACCACACCCACCCCCGCCCCCAAGGGAGGAATAGTCCTGCTAGGCCACAGAGGAGGACTTTCCAGCCAGTCCTGAAGATACCTGAAAAACCAGGGTCAGATGGAAGGGGAGGAGATCCTCCCCTATCAGTGGACTTGGAAAGGGGCAGGGAGGAGATGGGTGGGGGTGGGTAGGTGGGAGAGAATGAGGGAGTGGGACACAGCAGGAATACAAAGTTAATAAACTGTAACTAATATTAAACAAAATTTAAAAAATTTTAAAAGGCATAGGTCTCAAAATACAAAAATGATGCCTGTCAAAGTCTTCAAGTAAAGTCAAGTCAAACTAAAAAGCAGTATATAACAAGAAATAATAAAGATCTGAGCAAAAATTAATTAAATGGAAATGAAAAAAATAGTACATAAAAACAATCAAGCCAAGGGTTGATGGATTGTTTGTTTGTTTCAGATAGGTTTTCTTTGTGTAGTTCTGGCTACACAGGGAATTCACTTTGTAGGCCAGGCTGACCTTGAACTCAGGGATCTACTTGCCTCTGCTTCCTGAGTGCTGAGATTAAAGGTGTGTGCCACCACCGCCCAGCAGGGGTTGATTCTTAGCAAAAATAAAATTGAAAAGCTGCTAGCCAAACTAGCTATGAAAGAAAAATGACAGAGGAGAACTGAACTAACAAAATTATAGGTGACAGGGAATGTTATAACACACTCCAATGGAATCCAACTGACCTCTAAGTAATGCTTTAAGAGACCAACAAAGCTAAAAAATCTGAGCCCAGGGGGTCCTGCAGAAACTGATGTACCAACCAAGGACCATGCATGAAGAGGACTTAGGTGGCACCTGCTCAGATGTAGCCAATAGGCACCTCAGTCTCCATGTGGGTTCCTGAGTAAGGAGAGTAGGGGTTGTCAGAGACATTGCATGCTCTTTGATCACCTGCCCCGAGTGATGCCTTCTTGTCAGGCCTGATGAGACTTGATAAGCTATGTGCAGGTGGTAGGGGAGGTGAGTTCCCCCTTTCAATGGACTAGGAGAAGGGGACAGAGGAGAAGAGGGAGGGAGGGTGGGACTGGGAAGACTTGAGGGAGGGGGCCTCAATGGGGATATACTATGAATAAATTGTAAAAAAGAAAAAAATACAAAGTACAAAAAAAAAGAAAGGAAAGGAAAGGAAGGAAGCAAGAAAGAAAGAAAAGAAAGAAGAGAGAGAGAAAGAAAGTGAAAAAGAGAAAAGAAAGAAAGAAAACAAACCAGGGAAATCTGGGAGGAAATAAATAAATACCTAGGTGAATGTGACCTGATATACCAAACTTTATTCAACAGGATACAGACAGCTTAGCTGTACTTGTACTAAGCAATGAAACTGAAGCAGTAACAAAGCTGCCTCACAAGAAGCCCAGGACCCAATGGAACCCTGGTGAATTCTTAAAATCCTTAAAGGACTACTAACACGAATTTTCCTAAAAACTGTCCATAAAATAGAAATGGAATGTGCACCACCATGCTCATTCTATAAAGCCAGTATTACCTGGTACTAAAACTAGATGAGGATATGATGAACATGAAAAATAGATTGCAATTTTCCTGAGAACTATAGATGCAAATATGGTCAATAAAAACCTCTAAACAAAGCCAGACTAAGAAGAGCATATGCTATAACTAAGATCTATTCATCCCAACATATACAAATTGACTTAAGGACAAAAATCACATGACCATATCAGTATGTATAGCAAAAGCCTTTGTTGTAGAACACTATTCCTGGGGAAACAAATGTGTACTCTCCCAGATAAGGAACCGACAACAGACCAAAGTTCAGTAAGTAGGAAGAGATATTAAGAGAGGAGGAAAAGGGGAAAAGGAGAGAATAATGGGACATGTATGAAATGTAGAGGATATTTGGGGAGAATAAAGAATCCAATAAAAGCACATTAAGGGGAAAGAAAAACGCTCCAGAGAAGGGGAGGGAGGGAGGGAAGGAACGAATTAAAGATTGTTTAGTAAAATACACACATAGTGAAACCCATTGCGCTGCATGCTGGTTTTTAAAATTAAAAAATACAGATAGTATATAAAAAATGTCAATGCAGTTCCTAAAAGGCATGTATAGAGAAATAGAAAGACAAAAGCAGAAAGAGTAAGTGCAAAATAGACAAATAAAATTCATATTTAATCTCTAAAATACTGATAATTACATTCAGTTCATATTGTGTAAACTTCCTGATTTTAAAAAAAAATGTAAAAGAAATTCTGAGAATGGCCCAATTGTGTGTTGTATGTCTACAACAAACTCAAATAAATGCAAAATTCTTTTTGGAAAATTAAAAGTAAAAGGTAGAATAAAACATAATATACAAACATTAAGCAATAAGGAATTTTAAATTAATATCAGATAAATAAAAGTTTATTTAATGAGATTTGTTGTTTTGAATCTGTATGTTATATGTATGGTTATAGCACAGTTTTACCATTCACCCATTGAAGGAAATCTGTGTTTTTCCCAAGTTTAGGCTAACTATACAAAAAGGTGTACTAAAGCTCTGTGCACAGGATTTTATGTGAGCTAAAGTTCTGATTGCTCAATAAAAACAGAAACAAACAAAAAACCAACCTTGAAAGCTTATATATGATGTGATTCCATTTATGTAATATTCTCAAACTGACAAAATAATAAAAATGATGACATTGATGGCAAAATGTTATGAAAAACCTGGGGTATGAGTGCAGGCATGGCCGTGGAGTTTAACAGGAGTGCTAATGATTTGGTGCGTGTTAGGTTACATTGACATTTTATTGGACAGCAGTAACTGGGAGATGTGGAAAAAATTAGCTGTATTGTTTCTTACAAAAATGCAAACATACAATTCCTTTCAAATGAAGATTTTAAAAGTAATATTGGTGCTGATAGGCTGGAATGATTCACATAATAAAATTAGGGGAAGAAACAAACACAAAAAAAGCGATTGTAGATGTTACATAATATGTTACATAACAAAGACCAAAAACAAGGAAGGGAAGTCTGGAGACAAAGAAGGCGCAGTGAGTGGTAGGGGATTCCCGGAGAAATCATTTATAGTTCTCCTGGTTAGATTCCCCAAAAGCTCCTCACAGAGTGAAGGCTTGGTGCACAACTGCTGGAAATGTTGGGAGAGGTCATGAAATGGGACCCAGGGGAATAGCCTTACATCCTTAAGAGGATGCTTTTGAAGGGAATTTGGGGGCCTCAGCCCTTCCTCTCCCTCCCTGGCTTCCCGGCTAGCAAGAGGTGAGCAGGATGTTCTGACATGCTGTTCCTACCATTACGTCCTGCCTCAGAGGTGAGCAGGATGTTTTGACATGCTGTTCCTACCGTTATGTCCTGCCTTACCACAAGCCCAAGATCTGCTAAGCCAGCCAATCACATACTTAAGACTCTGAACCTGTGAGCTAACATAAAAATGTCCCTTTGTAAGTTATTTATCTTGGGTGTTTTTACATAGTGACAGAAAACTGACTAAGACAGTATTTTCCTTGTTACAGTTTATCTTTCTTTTTAATATTTTAAAATTAAAATGTAGTTACCTTATTCTTCCTCCCTTTTTTCTCTCCCTCTAGCCCCTCCTGTGTACCTGCCTTGTTCCCTTTCAGAATTATGGCCTCCTTTCTTTGATTGTTAACACAGTAATTTTTTTTTTCAGTATGCTTATCTGCTATCAAGCTCTGTTATGGATACCAGTGCTAGGGAAATGAACATAACAAAAATAATGTTTCCTCTAAGGAAGCTAATGTTCTGTTGAATTTTTTTAAACAACAAATTCACAGGATAATTTCAGGCACTGATATTTCAAAGAGAGTAATACAGTATTTATAATAATAATAATAATGCTATGTGTAATTTTATTTGGTGAAAGTGTAAGGCATTCATCTGAGGAACTGGTACCTTAGAAAGGACATATATAACCAGAAAGAGGCAAATTAAGACATTCCTAGGGAAAGACTAACAAGATTGAAGAAATACAGATTCCTGTGAGACATAGTCTTTACCCTGATTCTCCCAACCACAGTCACAGTCCTGTTGTGTGAAAAGCAGCAGAGACAAGTGGCAGAAACAAATGCCTAAATATCTTGAATTAATTAATTGGGGGGGGAGGTCTTTTGTTTTTCAACATTTTGGTCTTGTTTCTCATAGGTGCCTTTTAAGATAGAAACTGTTTTAAGCACATTTCTGTGTAAAGGCAGAAGTTAATTCTCACTCCTTCCCACCCTGCAATGTGTGTGTGTGTGTGTGTGTGTGTGTGTGTGTGTGTGTGTAGCAGGTGTGAATTCATTAATAAAAGAGAAGGTATAAATACAGCCTGTAGCTTCATTATAGAGAACAGACAAAATAGAAAGGGAAATAAAGACAGAATGTTGGGCTCTGGCTAGACCAAGAGTTCTGCTTCTGATTTTGTGAAACCTGTTAGACATTCAAATGGAGAAGCGGGCACCTTGAATGGACCCCAACCACAGCAGAGAGTCATGTTTTGAGATATGTATTTGCATTCAGATAACTATTAATGTTGTTAGCCTAGCTGTGTTGACCTTCGGAGGAATATCAGAGAAGAGAAGACAGGAACAGCACAACTTTCTGCAATCACCTGGACATTACGACCTGGAGAAAGAAGAAATGAAAGGAGGACTGATTTGAAAAACAAAGAGGGGAGAAAAAAAGTGATATGGTAGAAATCCAGAATAGGAGTTTGATCAATAGTGCTAAAAACTAATGAAAAGTTAAATTAAAATGCAGAGGCTCAAGACTTAGAAACACGAAAATCACTCACACCCTTAAGAATAACCTCACTAATGTAATAATGGCACGTGGGGATAAGCAGTTACACTCTGGCTGCATTGAGGCTTGGTCCATGGAGAGAAATATATACCTCGTACTGTAGACCTTGGCAAAACCCTTAGGTTGGTGATATCTTGGGACTAAGAATGGAGATTATTACTGATATTAAACTAAACAGATATATGTAGCCAAACTGCCTTCTAAATATTCGTGTTTATCATCCTGGTTCAGAGCTGCAATTTGCCTTGCCCCCCAAAATGACTCTTTTTGCGCTATGTTCATAACACACCACCTCATAGCAGGTCAAACTGCTGAGAATAAATAGGTGACTTCTGAATGTTCAGCCCTAATTTGAACATGTACATCACCTCCTCCATGGCCCAGGAAAGGGAGGTGGGGCAGAAAGATGGTGAGAATTGGAAGATTGGGAGCAGTGCCATGGAATGCTGTCTTCTGGGCACAACAAGCATGATGTTGTCACGAATATGCTGCAGCTATGACCACCTGCACAGAAAATAAGAAGTGAGGGTGTGAAGGAATAGCTGGGAAGAAGGTCCGGAGGAGAGGAGGGAGATAAGAGAGATTATTAAGATGAATATGTTCACAATATTTGGCACAGATGAATGAAACTGTCAAATTGAATAGAAACACTTTTTAAAAATAACTTCGATAGAATAAAAAGAACAGTGGGGTGAGGAGGCAATGAGACTTTAGTTAGAAGACTTCTTCATATATATTTCTCATATAATGTCTTACTTGTGTGGTTGAATATGGGTAGTATGGGGAAACTGTAAAACTTGAAGTATTTAATGAGCTTCTAAGGTTATGCTAATGATAGAGAGGCCTGAGAGGTTGGGATGTCGTTCGTGATGGGACCTGAACAGAGCAGAGTGGAGGAGAGAAAGTCCATTCCGTAATGACACAAGGAAGGTGGATGAGAAGACACCAGGTATGATGTTTGATTTAGTAGAACACAAAAAAGCCCCGTGCACCTGCAGTTGCTTCTACTTACCCAAGGCAAATGGTCTCTGCCAAGGCTGGTGAGAGAACTGTAACCTTTAATGAGTGCATAAGGATAATGTATAGCTCACATGAGCACATAAGGAACGGAAAGTGTTGAACAGCTTAGCAATGGAACAAGAATGAAGGGGAGATGGGAAGTTCTGTTTCATGAAGATGCAAACTCTAAAGAAAGGATGAGCAGGTTCACAATAGTATATCTGTCCTCTTTGACAAAAGATTTTCCTAGGAACAGGAAACTTACTAAGAAAAATATGACAGCACAAATACAGTACTGATATGTGTATTACATAGCACTGGAATATTTTGATGCCAACCAAGGGACAGAAGAGCTAGCTTATGTGGCTTCAGCAAAGACTCATAGAGAAACTAAGTCTCTCCAGAAGCAAGGAGTGAAATAAGATTATCTTTGTCTCAAAGTGATTCTGCTTACCCAAAATGGTTTTATTCCTTCCTAGCTTCTTGGCTTTTTTTTTTTTTACCCACTTTACGTTTGCATATCAAAACTGAACCATCCTTGAATGAACCGCTTTCTTCCCCACTTTGAAATATTTAGCATATCTTTTCTTTACCGGCTTTTTGATAGTTAATGAGACATTAACTGCAGACTCTCTCCTATTGTAATTTCAATATGCCTCTCAGTCCTTGACTTGAACTTCCCAGGGTTGCTTGAAACTCTGCCCTGCAGTGAGAACCCAGCCATAGTTGGGAGTGTTCAGGTTGCATAAAGCCTTCCCCCTCTTGCCTCCTTGGTCTGTCCTCATGTGCCTTTGAGAAAAAGAATGCCCCTGTACACAGGTCATTCTCTTTTAACTATAGAGAAAAACTTAAAGTTGAAAAACAAATGAACACAATGAATGGATGGCCATTTAAATGAATGGATATGAAGGCTTACTTCAGCCATTGCTGAGGTATGGCTAAGAAAGAAGGTTGGTGGGCTTTTAGAGCATTATCTCTGTGGAGGCATTGTTGGTTGAAAACCTCATAGTCTTCACAAAACTCTGAATTGTAATTATAAGTTCATAATTGTTTTCTATTGCACACTAAAGTCACTGCACATAGTTCTTAAGCACTACATACTTTAAGAAGCTAAGAGAGGATCTGAATGTCTTAGCCACAAAGAATGTTAGAAAAGACATGTATTAAACTACAGTATACATGGACTGACCTCACACACACTATCCCACAGAAAAATTTTCATGTTTTTATGTATTGCTCAAATTAAAGGTCATTTTTTTTAAGGATAAAGGTTCAGTAAAGGGACATTGTATTTTTTTTTTACAATGACTAAATGTGGGAAGCTTTTGGGGGCCAGTCTACAAGTCACAGTGCATTAGTAATCAAAGTGCTATGTTGGCAACAGTGTTGGTATACAGGCTTGTTTTGTTTGGCTAGCAATTTTGGGTTATTACTCTGGATTAGCATGCCTGTAGTGAGGAACTGTCCTCTTCATGCTGTCCCTATTAATTTCAATTATCTCACACCCGGCCTTGCCTCACTTTCTTTGTAAATCTCTCATGGTCTTTGCATATATGAGATTTGTGGCTCTTGACATATAACATTATTGCAACAAAAACAAATCAGTTACAAGTTCAAAATGGTGACCTTCAGAACTTTTGCAGTGCATAAATTAGTTAGCCAAAGATGTTTAAAGCGTGCCAATAAAACCGAGAGGAAACTGGCTCTGTTTTCATGAGTTGGAGTCCTAGCTAGTCAGAGCTACATGGGAAATCAAAGTTCAGTAAGGTTTCTTAGGGGTATAGATCATATGTTTAATTATATATCAGAGAGTTGTAAAGTGTGGGGGGAGGACTGTGAAGTAAGAATTGTCCATCTTTTCCTATATTTAGTTTGTTAATTGTCCCCATTCTGTAGCGTAAGGATAACAAGAACACTGACCTTCATGGGCCTCAACGGCTTTCACCCTGGCCACACTGTGGAAGACTGTTATTCTTTAACATTTCTGTTGTTGCCTTAAGTTATGTCTTGTAGTAACAACATTCTTCATGCAGTGACATCACAACCTTGAGTGGTTTGCTGACATACATGGCTGCATTTAAATGCTGTTCAGATTGAATATACTGAAAGACAACTTCAGTACATTAGTTCTCTGTGGAAGAGCACAGCATCCTCTTATGGAGTCTTTGGGGACAAAATGGCCACACGAGTGACATTTTTCTAAGCCAAATATGAAACACTTGTATTTGCACATGGCAGACTTGTTTTAGCACAAACTTTATTCACTATGCTGCAATGCTGCTTGGTCTTCAATGCTTGTAGCAGCAAAGCAAGAGTAGAAGAGCTGGTATGCATGATAACTTCCTGCATTACAACATGGATAAGTTATGCATCATTTGTTCTGAATGTCTGCAGACATACATAGAAGGGTGTGTTGATGCTGCTTTCAGTAGGCTATTGTAAAAGTTACATAATACATCTAATAGGGCTTACAGCATAAAAGCATGTAACACTTCTTTGCTTCCTTCTGAGTGAGTCATTATTTGACTTCATCCCCAAATTAGGGAGTGGGGAAGATGCTGGTGAGAGACTTACTACAGACTCATTCACACTAATTAAAGTAAATGTTTAAACAAACCACTTATAGAGGTAATTATTTCCCATAGTATTTATGGTATGATTTAGCGTTATTTTATATACTGTGAATTATGTTTTAGAATGGCTATGTCTTTATCCCAAATTACCATTTTCATTCCTATGGAAAAAATGTTTTCCAGGTTTTAAGTATTCAACTATGAAAAATGATTTTTTTTCAACCAGTCAACCAATAAATTAAATCCATAAATAGTGTCTAATGTTCACCTTATATATAAAATTTGAAGACTAGGAGCCTATTACTAATCAGTAATTATTTTGATTACAGTAGGCATTATGGAAATATTTGGGGGGAATAAAACTGCAGCATGCGGGTCAAGAATGAAAGTGGCCCCAATTAATCACCCCTCACACCTATAGATTTTATAAAATATTGGAGCTACTTTCCAAAAATCTGCCTGGCCTACAGTATGTGTGAATGATATAATGACATAATCTGGCTTAAGCTGTGATGTTCCAATTCAGAGTTCAAACTGAAAAAGCCCTTCATGCCTACTGTGGAATTAACTTCTCCATTTAAATGAGCCATGATTAGCTTGCTGTAGTATAAGACATTATACAGTCAAAAATCCAGTTGTCCTAGAAAAGGCCATGCTAAACCAGGTTACAGCTAACAGAGCCCAAGCTGCAGATGCCTACTCAACCTACAGCGGCATGCTACCAAGGTGAGGTTCTAAGCAATAAACAGTAGCTATGTAGAGAGATGTGAGAGAATGTTTCAGAGAGTGGGCATTAAAAAAAATTGAGCTCGATGTTTTAAAAAGAAGAGCTAAGAATTATATGCAAATAGCTTTCTCAGTTTCAAGAAACAGAACTATCCAGCACAAGATTTTAGGCATCAGCTCTAGGGGGGAAAGAATACATTTATAAGCACACATAAGTACATTGCATGCCTACACAGTGTCTTCAGAAAGTCTAGATGCCTCTTTAAGTGTCTATCATGCATTGGAAGGTCAGAAAAGATAGCTGCTGTGTAGATAAACATCAGATAAGCAAACATTTTTCTGGCAACATCCAAGGGTTTATTCTGTAAGAAAGCACCTTTCTAAAAGAGAATAAAGATGTCCAAGTTGTGCAATAAGGCCACAAAGGAAACAAGGGCAGCCAGACATAAACTCAAAAGTAAACAGACCCAGAAAAAAAATTTAAGAGCTCTTTGCAAAAATCAGCAGAGCCTATAATGTACAGTCCTTTAAATAAATTAGGGGAGAAAAGGCAGCCAAGGAATAGTGAGATGGATACAGTGCAAAAGGTCCATCAAGAAAATGAGAAAAGATAGCAGAGAGACTCAATTAACTCTTGGCTTCAGTCATTCCTGAAGAAGACGTTAGGGAGTTCCCCACTCTAAAATTGACTTTTGACAGAGACAGGTCAGAGGTAAGGGAACAAATAACACTAAAAGCATAAGGTGTGCTCAAATGAATTGGCAAGCTAAGGTAGATAGATTGTACACTGGCATCCTGGCCCCTCGCCAGGATCTAGGAGAAACTAAAGGGTAAGAAGGGCCCTCCCCAGCCAATATGAAGCTTTGTCAGAAAAATCCTTTGGCCATATTTGATTCTACATACAGAAAATCAGCAGAAATTTCAAGAAGCAGTCGGATAGTGAAATATTTGTCCAAAAATCATAGAGCCATCAAGTGAAGCTTTTGCTCAAGCTGCTATTGGTGACTAATATGTGGAATCCTGTTTCTTCTTTCTTTCTTTTAGGTTTCATAAGAAGGCAGCCTAATCTGGTGCTCTGAGCTCTATGCCTTAAGGGGTTAATAAGAGATTTAGCAAGTCAGAACTACAAACAAAAGCTGAGAAGAGAAAGTTCTGTAGTTCTGGAGACCTACCCCAGTGTCTGATCCATGCTGGGCGATCACTAGACCTTCTGCTTTTCGAAACAAAAGTTGACCTCAAATCATGACCTTGACCCAAGTGAATGTTTGGACTCATTTATGGTGATTTAAACTGAAAAGTCACTAAGCAGATGATCCACTAGTGGCAGGAGAGAGGCGGGATGACAATGGTCTGACTAAGTGAGGTGGACAGTCCCAAAGGCTAGGAGAAGGCAGGAGATCAAGGTGGCTTTTACAAATAGCAGAATGGACTCTGCATGGGAAGAGGAGAGGGCAATGGCCACAGCAGATGCAGGCTGTTGAACGTGGTACTGAAAGATGCGGGTAAGATTCATTGGTTAGAACTGGGGCTACGCACTTGAACCCACACAAATGTGTTCATGTCTTCGTAATGGTCAGGTAGGCTTAGCAGAAACATTAGGTACTTGAGGAGTCCAGGTACCAACGGGAACTTCTACTGTACACTAAGAGCTTGGTTGTGCCTTGACTTTGGGTTGTTCAGTTATCATGATTATAGGCCTCAGCTATTTTGAGTGGAATTCAGAATTCAGAAATGTGACTTTTATTGTATGTGTGTTACCAGAAAATGCTTAGCCTACTCTTATGACTTATCAGAGTGAAACCAGAAATACTTTTTTTCTAAAAATAGAAATCAACACTGATTAATCCATTGGGTTATTTGACTGGGAAAGTAGGCCTGAGAAAAATCACAAATTTAATTTATCTTGCTGTTCAAAAGACCTTTGCCAAAATTCTATGACAAGAGTTATTTCAACTTTTTCCTCTTTATTTTGAATGATGAAATATCTCCCACATTCTAGAAAGGTCATAACTTGTGATAACAGAGATCTAGAACTGACCACCCAGATGTAACAGATGTTTAGATTTTATTTTGTTTACTTCAGATCTTATTATTAAAAATTCAAGTATAACTGTACATGGAGCTAAAGCCCCAATTTCAGCTTTCCTTCTTTCTTTTAGCATTAAGACATACTTCTAGATTTATACATCTTTTGTGTTCATTTTTCCAGCAATGTTTGATATTTGCAAGTTTGAATTTAGATCATGCTATTCCCATATTGCACTGTTGATCATTATCAAGTTTTTTCCCCTTTTCTCCACATCCCTTTAAAACAGAAGTGGGGACTGGAGAGACGGCTCAGAGGTAAGAGCCAGCGCTGCCAATGCTGCTCACACAGACCAGAGTTCTCAGTCAACCAGCTCACAACTGCCTCTAGTACCAGCATCAGGTTATCAACAAGTCTGGACTCCATGGGTACCTGCACACATTTTCACGTACCCACATGCAGACACACCCACATACACATAATTGAAAACTAAAATCTTTAAAAACAAAACCAAAATAAAATCAAAAGTGATATTCCCTTTGTCAACATATTTTCTGTGATGTTCATTCCATTCTATACTCTTACTACAAGCAATGTTAAATAATCCTTCAATGTTTTTATCTTAACTTTTTTATTTTCTTTTGATTAATGAATATAGAATATAAATTTACTTTAGTTCCATACATTTGGTGATTTAATCTTTTCTTCAGCTTCTAATTTAATTTCATTATGTTGTGTGAAATATTTTCATGAATTCTATGTTTATAAATGTGTTGATACTTACTTTACAGCAAAATATTTTTCACATTGATGCTTTGTGTGAACTTTAAAACAATGTGCTTTCCACTATTATTAAGTTTACTATTTTATAATTACTATTCTGTAGCAGTCAATTTTGATTGATAGAATTGCTCATAACTCTAATATTTTTATTTGATTTATAAATTGTTCTCTCAATAACTCTAATATTTTTATTTGATTTATAAATTGTTCTCTCAATTATTGAGAGAGATAATAAAATCTTCAGCCATTTTCTTTTTATTTATTTTATTGTAGTTTTTGTTATGGTGTGAACCAAGCCCCGGCTGTTGAGTAGGCTGAACCATAGTTCTACCCCAGACAGACATCCCCAGTCTAAATCTTTGAGGTTAGTTGTAGATTTTCCTGTCTCCACATGCAGTTCAAATTTTGCCCCATGTATTTTGAGGTTTTTGTCAAATGAATAATCTCTTATAGTTCCTATATCTTCTAAATGGCTATAGTCCTTTATCAGTGTGAATTTACCTTCCTTATTCTTGGTAATATTTTTTGTCTAAATTTTTTTCTGATTCTAATACAGATAAACTGATATTTTAATTAGTGTCACTTGTTTTGGAAGAAGTTTTTTTTTGTCAGTGTATGAGAAGAAAATGGTTTCAGTCGTGTTTTCTGCTTTTCTTTACCTGACAACCAATGCTACTGAAGTTTCCTTTTCACCATTTCCTATTGACTTGCTTAGCTGCTTTCCTACTGTTTAGTAGAGACTTTCAACATTCAATATCAGTCTCTTTATCCAGTGTGCCATCTCAGTGGGTTTTCTTTTGGGCTGTTACTACTTAAAAATTAGTTAATATTCTTTTTCATTTAGAAAATCATAATTTTATCAATATAAAACTTGTCTTTATAGTTTTTGATTTGGCATATTTTTGGAAGACCCTCAACTCTTACTTTAAAAATAGTCACTTTTATTTCCTCTTAATAGTTTCGTGACGTCCACTTATCTAGTCTCTTTGATATATCAGATAATATTTTTGTACATGATGTGCAGCAAGAATTTGAAGGGTTTTTTTTTTCAGTCCCTTTTTATTTTTTTCTAAGTGAGTCAAGAAGAGAGGAATTTATCACTTAATTAAATAAAACACTCATTAAATATCACTTAATTAAATATAAACACTCATCCAAAAAGTTAATATATTTGTTCTTCTGATTATTGCTTAACCAAATGATTGATTCCTAAGATAATAGGTAATAGGACGCAATGTATTTTTATATTGATATTTCTCTGGATGATTTTATGTCAGTTTGATACACACTAGAGTCACCTGAAAAACAGACTCTCCATTGAGAAAATGCCTCCATAATATTGGGCTCTAGGCAAGTCTGTTTGGCATTTTCTTGATCAATGACTGATGTGGGAGAGCCAAGCCCGTTGTGGGTGGTGTCTCCCTAGGGCAGGTGGTCCAGGGTGCTATAAGAAAACAGATTGAGCAACGAAGGAGGACCAAGACAGTAAGCAGCCTTTTTTCTTGGCTTCTGTTCCAGTTCTTACCTCCAGGTTGCCACTCTTGCTTCTTGCAATGATGGCCTGTGATGTGGAAGTATAAACCAAATCAACCCTTTCTTCCCCAAGGTGCATTGATCAATACATGTTATCACAGCAATGCAAAGCAGACGAAGACAATATCTGAGTATCACTTACTGCTGTAATTGTTAATCATTCCATGCACGACCTTATCACTTCACTTAGACTCCATAATAAATCTGTAAATATTTTTATAGTTTATCAAATGAGACTATAAAGAGAATTGATATAGTCATAATACTCAGTGAAGAAATTAAAACACAAATTTGAGGTGGAAATACAATTATCTATGTCTTTCTCTAAAATTCTTAACTATCCATTTATCTGTCTAAGAATGTTCGGGATCTGTCCATAAACGATGTGCTCATAATCTATCATTCCACATCTCTGCTTAGTTCTTGCTCAGTAATTTGTGGTCTTTAGAGATGCGATCTTAAGGCTTAGAACCCTGGTGTGCTTCAGAAGAGGAGCTTCTACTAGAGCTACAGGAGTGGCCCAGAAGGATAATGTAAAGGGAAGGACATTGACAACGGTGGACTGACAGGGACAACGACATGGAGACCATTTCAAAACAAGTTGGATCAGCAGTCACCATTGCCCCATGCAGAGGACTCTGCGCTGCTTCAGAAGGGGATTTCAGGCTGGTTAACCTGAATGTTTATGTGGCTAACTGATCATTTCAGAATACCTGTCATTTTGAGGTTAGCAGACCAAAAGAAACCACAAAAAATTTTTGAACTCTGCGTAGTGAAAGGCAGGATTTGAGAATGGAGAACTACAATTAATTAGTCTACAGGAGTGTCAACAATATCCTTGGAATCCCGGAATTGGTTGTACCAGGGGAAATTCATATGTGCTAATTTTCTCACTTTGGACACAGGCATTTGTTCCTGTCCTACTAAGCCTAGGAGCTGCACGTGTGAAAAGTTTGCCAATGCAAAGTTAGCAACAACCACTCAGACCCGGGATGCAGCTGAAGAAGTCTTGTTTATTTTTCCATGTCCCCTTTCCTGATTTGGCCCCCATGAAAACAGGAGAAAAGGAAATCCCAGCGGCCTGGTCCCCCAAGAGGCAAAGCTGAGAGAGAACCTCCCGGATGATGAGCCTTGTCTGGTCAAGAACACAGGCGGGAGCTCACTGCCTGGCGGCCCGCTGCTAATAGCCTCATACAACCTAGTTCAGGCGGACTGATGAATCACGTTTTCCCGTGTTCTATCTCTTGTACTTAGCAGCTCTGTCCTCAAATGGCTCTTCCCCATGTCTTGTAGTTTCTGGTTTTGTTTGTCTGTCCTTTAATTTAATGAATGTCATGTGTATCTGGGAGGTATTTGTTGTTATTGATGATTTTTCTAAAAACCTTGGTGCATGGATTGGTGACTACCCCCTATTTCTCCCACCTCCAGGAACAGGACCCATCCTTCTTTGAGATCATAAGTGGATATGGTGCTGGTTCATGTCTGTGTCTTTCTGTACTAAAGTGGAAGCCTCTTGTCACTCCCCAATTCTCTCCACAATAGTGAAGACTTTTGAAGTATGAAATCCATCTCGTCTTGTATTGACCTTTTTATAAAGCCCTTCCATGTCTCTGTTGAGAACTCTCCATTGAGTTTTGTGCCCTATTTTTTAATTGGGTTATTTTGTTTATTGGTGTTTGACTTCTTGAGTTCACTATATATTCTGGATATTAGCTCTTTGTCAGATGCAGGATTGGTGAAGATCTTTTCCCAATCTATAGACTGTTGTTCTGTTTTATTAACAGTGTCCTTTGCCTTACAGAAGCTTTTCAGTTTCCAGAGGTCCTGTTTATTAATTGTTGATCTTAGAGCCTGAGCTGTCAAGGTTCTGTTCAGGAAGTTGTCTCCTGTGATAGTGAGTTCGAGATTCTTTCCCACTTTCTCTTCTAATAGATTTAGAGTATCTGGTGTTGTATGGACATCTTTGAGCCACTTGGATTTACATTTTGTGCAGGGAGATAAATCTAGATCTATTTGCATTTTTCTACATGTAGACACCCAGTTTAACCAGCACCATTTGTTGAAGATACTGTCTTTTGTCCATTGTATGGTTTTGGCTCCTTTGCTAAAACTCAAGTGACTATAACGAAGGACCATGCATGAACTAGACCTAGGCAGCCTACAAAGATGTATCAGATGGGCAGTTTAGGGCTCATGTGAGTTTTCTAGTAAGGGAAGTGGTGACTGCATTGGACACAGACTATCCTGCCAGCTTTGATGACTTCCCCCTTGTGGGACTACCTTGCCAGGCCACAGGGGAAGAGGACATGCTCAGTTCTGATGCAACTTACTGAGCTGGGCTGGATGGGAAACAGAGCTCCTCTTTTCTGAGGAAAAGGGGAGGAGAAAGGGAAGGTAGGGAGGGTGGGGCTGGGAGGGGAGGAGGGATGGGGCTACAACAAGGATGTAAAGTGAATAAAAAAATTAAAAACAAAAAAACATATACTTTGCTCATGATATTATAACTAGGTTTTGAATCTAATGTAATTGAAGGTATTTGAATATTAAATTTATAAGTAAGTTAAACATTGATTTAAAAAAAAAAGTCCGACCAAACAAAAAACAACAACCACGAAGACAGTCCCCAGACACTTTGTTTCTCTGGTGTGTACCTATATGACTCAGCCATTTCACTTTTTAATATTTTAATACAATAATACTGACCTTGCAAAGTTGAACACCTAAATAAAACCACAAATGTCTATAATGTATATGACACAATGCCATTTCACCAGTTCAACTAATTATAATTATTTATTTGTCAGTGCCTTTTATATTCATGATTTCAACAATCCTCCCCCCTTTTTTTGCTTATTATCGGCATAGTTATTTTTATTAACTTTTTTGCAGCCTTTTCCTTTTCGTGGCAATGGTATCCAGATGATTCTGAAAGTAGAATTATTCAAGTATAAAATCCTGTGGCTTAGGTATTTAAAACTAATTTGTATATTGCCTTATTAACTATATTAATAAACTAGCTCACTAGATGTTCTAGAAAACTGTCTACATTTCAAGGACACACTCAATTTTTACATCAAGGTTCTGGAGTCTAGAATGAACAGAGGAAGTCGCTGCCTTTGTTGATAACTGAGCTTTAAGGACTCTTAGTCTTGTCTGGATTCTTTACACATTACCCAAGGACATCCAAGAAAATGTCAAGTGAGATCTTGAGTTTTCTCTAGGATAAAATTAGACTGCCTGCTGAGCCAATGGAGTGGGACTGGGGGTCCTGTGTACACACTGCAGAGAGTGCTATGCCCACAGACTACCCACATAGCATTCCTCTGGATCTCCAAAGGCTGCCAAATCCATGACCCAGCTCCTGTCTCTCCATGTGACTTTCTACTTATCCTGGCTTTGCTTCTAGTACTGTTGCCTCAGCTGGCAATCTTGGCTCCCTTGCCCCCAACTTCCTCAAAAATTTGATTCCCTGTATTTCACCAACAGCCCCCTTGTTGTAATGCATCTTCGGCTTGACAATGTAATGAGCTTGCTCACTGGTTTCTTCCATGAAAGGAAGGCGACTTTCTCAGGCAGCGGCAGACAACTTGAACCTTAATGCTCTCTGCTGGGTAATATAAACTGATGAATTGCTAGAGACTTCCATCTCCCCCAACCCTCTCCCTTTCTCTCTCTCTCCCTGTCCCTCTCTCCCTCTCCTACTCCCACTCCCCTGTCCCTGAATGTCTATTAAAGTTAACCCTTTCAATCCCCTTAAAATCCAAAGGTCTGAGAACTTTACTGTTTGAATTAGTGTTCTTGTATTTTTGTGTTCTTTAAAGTTCAGTATGAACTTGGAACTAGTTATTTCTAAGAGCCTTCTCTTTGAGTAAAACTTCAAAAATGATCAGCTTTTTTCATCATTGACTATTTCTTTCTATTCCTCTTAAAAAAGGATCTGAAATCAGGCCCAGAATTATGTGCAATGCCAAAATATGTGGCATTCCTAGGTCCTTGGATGCCCTAACGGCAACCTCTGTTTCCCATTCTCCAACTGCTTTAACATCCTCTAGGCAAAAGGTTCATTGTGAAGAGGAACTGGTGCCCTTTGTAAGTAGTTCACATTTCTTTTTCTAGGTGATATTAAATCATACTTTCTTTTGCTTGTTTTACATTATACTAAAGAATGTGCAGGTGCATACTTGCTTCAATAATTTTGTTTCTTCTTTCTTCTTTTCTTTTGCTATGTAGCTATAGTCCGGAAATTATACATTTCAAATGGATATGTCGACTGGGAACGATGCGTGTGCATCACCCTCTACCGACTACCCTAGTAAAGATGCAGACCACTCATTCCTAGCGCTAGAATGTTCACTCCTGGACTTCTTGCTCATGCACTCCAGAGGTCTCCCATAAAGCGGTTTCTCGCATCACGAGTTCATCTCACCTGCATGGACTGTGCATGGACGGGATTATATACTCTGTATGCTGCCACTGTGACAGCGATATTTCAAAATAGTTTTCCTAATTCTTGTTTAAAAAATATTAGTTGTATAAGTGTCTGATGGGTGGAGGCAGCTGCATACATGCCATAGCACAGAAATCGAGGCCAGAAGACCACTTTCTACAGTTCATTCTCTTCTTCCACCTTTCCATGAGTTCCAGGAACAGAATTTGGGTCATCAAACACCAGTCACACTAGCCATTTTCTGGGTCTTCATTTTCAGTGGCCATTCATGTTTTAGCTTTGTCTGCTTGCTCGCTCGCTTTGTTTTATTTGATTATTTTATTTGAAGGGAAGTCTATAGCTTCAGAATTCAGACTTCAGACCACTTCGAAGTCCTGATTGTCTCGCCCCCACCCTCACAGACCGGTTTGTTTGGTCAGCTCCGGTGACAGATTTTAAATGGTGTTGTAGATCAGACCCAGGCCTTTATACGTGCTAGGCAGGTACTCTTTTCAACTGGGCTGTATCCTCAGTCTCTGACTCATGCTTTCTCAATAAAATGGGGAGTGTGGGGGGTGGGGTGGTGGCAGGGAGTGTTAAATGAATGTCATTTAAAACCTGAGCTGAAAATTCTGTCTGTGAAGGGACAGTCAATATCTTCAGTGTTCTGGGTCAAGAAGTCTATAGACCAACATGCTTCTTTCCATCTTCTACTCTCCTTCATTCTCCTCCCACGATTATCTGAAAATATAAACACTACCCTCAGTTTAAGGACTACATGCAACAGGCTGAGCTAGTAGTTTGCTAATGCTTGATTTATGATGCTATTTATTTACCTATTTTCCACAGTTCTACTTCTACTTTGAATTAAATTAAAATTGTCTTTATTCACTCCAGTAATGCAAGCTCATGAAGATTAAAATTAATATTCCTGATTCACAAACATAGTTTATAAATATTTTATAAGCAAACTGACAAAAACATGAAAAAGTATAGTATTTTCTAATTAAAGTGTACAAGATTGGGTGTGATTTTTTTTATATGTTTAGGTGTTTTATTTGCATGCATGTCTGTGCACCACCTGTGTGCTGAGTGTCCACACGGAGCTGGAAGAGGGTGTCAGGTCCCTGGAACTGGAGTTACAGATGATTGTGAGCCAATTGTGCTGGTGCTAAGTATCTTACCCAGATCCTCCATAAGAGCAAAAGTGCTCGTAACCACTTAGCCATCTCTCCCATCCCATAGAAGTAAAATATATTAAAGCGTAGTGGTTTATTTAAAGGTACACAGTTATTATCTGTCCTCTTATAATCCCTCCTTCCCCATCTTATTTTGTCTGTCAGTTAGTCTTTTGGAAAGGTCTTCCTCCTTGCCTTAAACTTTGATAGAATTTTTCAGTTTTTTCCTCATTGCCTTGGCCTTTGGTTTGATGGATCCTTCCGGATTCTTCCAGTAGTAAAACCATAAGAAGTGATTTCTGACACTCTCCTCCCACCCTAGCACACAATCCACCATTTGTCATGTCAACACATAGCCTCTATTCTACTCCGTGGGGTGTCTGATCGGAGCTCTCTGACACCAGCGCTAACACATGTGCTAATTGTGACCTTATGCAACAACTTTAGCAACTCAGAAAAATATTAGTTTCCTCATAAAAGATGACTCAGTTTTCCTCCACCAGGCCATGGAGTTTCATTATTTTGGAATAAGCTCTATCTTTGGAAAACTCGACTTAATGTCTAGAGATTACTAGGAATTACTGGAATCCCGCACTATGAACCAGTAGGCTGGAGTCCAGTATGAATCTAGTTGTCTAAGGCATTTACATCTTTTTCTTTTCTTTCCTTTGTTCAAGTTCAGTTTCACCTTTAAAAGATCCTAGGCTATGAGTGCAGTCAACTGAGATGCTCTGCCAGCCACTCTTGGCAAAGTCAGGCCTTCCAGAAACACACATCTTGCTTTGAATGCACTGAATCAGGACTTAGATAACCATGCATTGAAGGGTAATGTCTGTGATTAACACTACAAATACAAGACCCAGCCTGCCAAAAGACCATTAATAGAGGGGAACAGAGAGGAAGAGGGGAAAGGAGGAGAGAGAAAAGGAGAGAAAAAGGGAGAAGAAGAGCAAAAGGGAGAGGAGGAAGGATGACATTCTCTTAAGAGCTCCCACCAACAACTAAATTTAAATGAACTGAACCCAAGTTGTAGCCTGATAATGTAACATGGAAATTTGCCTAGAAACGTGAAGATTTAGCAGAATAGCCCAAATCCTAATCCTTAACTGTGCTTTCTTCACACAAATGGTTTTTTTTCCTCCTGGAACTGGTATCTTAGTTGTGGTTATGCTCTAAACATCATGGTATTTCATATTCTATTGTTTGACATTAGATTTTTTTGTTTCTACTATTTATCGGTCTACAGGGAGAGAGGGTGTTAGTACAAAAGAAGGACAACACATCTTTAAGTTTGCTTTAAATACCATCTTGCAACATGGCTGATTACATAAATTTGAAACAAATACTATCCTGGAGCATTTTGTAGAGCAGATCCTGTTTGTACATTTAGAAATAAATATGTAAAAATATGTGCCTATGTGTGCTAGATGGTTTCTTTTCACACTACGCAGAATTTGTCCTTTCTACAATATGCATGCTTTGTTTTACAGACAAGACATATGAAGAGGCTATTCAACAACCGAAATAAGAAAATTTCTCTCTTCTTTGAACTAGGTAGTGCTCACATCAGACTCCAAGGGTGTCACTGGAAAATCCACAGTGCACAATTCTCAAGCCCATAAATCAACTAAAAATTGTATCCTTCTGTTAAAATTTCATATAACTGGTAAAAATTAAATGTTTATTTTGTCTGTCTCCATTTCTTTTCCTAAAGCAAATGGTATGATAAGAGGGAAAAAACAACCCTCCGCACATATGTGTAGTGCGTATGTATGTGTCTGTATGTATATATGCATGTGTGTGTGTGTACAGTGCCAAGGACTGAGTGGGCAGGAGTGGGATTTAACATTTTGTCTCCCACTGAAAGGTGGGAAGAGATGTCATTTGAATTTAACATAAACACAAGACATTCCACATTTTTCAGCTTTTTCCCTACAGAATATCTTCTATTTACTATTGGATTTTCTCTCATCATACAAAGTAGAAAAGCAAAGACTGTCTGCTTACGGATAGACTGTAAACTACTTTATTAACTCTTTCTTACAAAATTTTCTTTAGTTCTAGGGGGAGGGAGGTAGCTCAACAGCTAAGAGCACTTGCTACTCTTGCAGAAGACCAGAGTTTGGTGCCCACCAAACTCACAAGCCTTGTAACTACAGCTCTGTTGGGGTCCTGTAGCCTCTGTGGGCACCCACTGGCAAGTTCATATACACACTCACAAAGGAACACAAAATAAATCTTTAAAAACATGCATAAATAAAGAAATAAACAAATAAAATTCTAGTTCTGTGATGAACCCAGAACTTGCGCTAATAAGAAAGAATAAGAGGGATGCCACAGTCATTTAATATAAATGTGTTCTGCTCAAACGTTTTAATATGGAAAGGAGAATTCTGATAGCGTATTTTCCAAATCATGAAGTGGCATTGTGAAGTAAATGTTTCTGTGATGTGACCCACTAACAATCTAATGTAAATCTAGCTATAAATGCATGTATCTCATTAAAATAAAGCTCAAACTATATTGTCTCCCTTATGACTATTAATCTTTATGGTGGTAGAGTCAGAGTTTCAGGTTCTTCCAAGATGGCCTTTTTGTACATTGGATTATTTCATCTTTACATGACTCCAAAAGTGGGCATTATAATCATTTCTTTATAGCTGTGAATATAATCTTGGAAAGTCAGCTGATTGGATAGTACCAAATAACAGTCAGCAGCGCACCCCTCCTGTTACTGAGGTTAGAAAGGAGAAATGAAGGCTCATAGCACTCACAGGTCACTCACAGGCCTGTGTTCCATATCCAACCCCTATCTAGGACCCTGGCCCTTTGAAAGTGTACTCTATGCTTACACATGCTAGGTCAGCACCCCAGCACTCAGTCACACCCTAAAGGAGAACATAGTGTGACATAGAAACTAACATTATTCATAAACTTCTTAAATTAAGTCAGACTTATGCTTCAAATTAGTACTCTTTTATTCAGTGGCTAATCTCAAAGAGTCTACATCCTCCTCCCTCACAATTCAAGAAATAACACAGCTTTTGAAAGGGAAAGGGGATACGTTTTCCTCCTCGGTTTCAACATCCTGGAATTAAAAGTGAGGAATAAACTTTGGAGGCCCTCTAAGCTCTGCTCAGTGTGCAGCCTAATTAAATCCATGCTATGGAGAGGCTGGGCTCTCTTGGCCTGCTATTCTCCATCCCTTCAACTCAGAACTGTGCCTGGAACACTTAGAGTATCTGCAGTAGATCAACCAGAGGAAAACCAGACAAGCTTCCCAGGATCCAAACAGGAAGCTAAAAAACTCTGTCTCCCATGGAAACCCTAATAAGCTGAAATTTTCTAGTGGAAATCAACTCAAACACTTCATTCTAACCCACAAGGTTGTTATTGCAAATTCATAGCCTAAAACCTGAATTCCTTGAAGTTCAGTTTTAGTCATACTTCACCATTAATATAGTCATGAACAACATGGCTTTGTGTGTACCACTGCTGGCACAACTGTGTGTGTGGCATAGCCTTGTTTCAGCATTTGCCCATCTGATGCAGATCCTAGGATTCAGACATCCGAAGACAACACCTTGATTTGGAAAAACCCTGTACAGCAAACTCCAGATGACTGACCTAGGAGTTCAGGTTTTGATACTCAGCTCCTGTCAAAGGTTCCACTGCAAATAATTTGTTTCAAAATTGGCAACGCTGAACTCACTCATGCAGCTGACTGTAAATTAAAAACAGACCTATTGCTAGTCAAACTGGGGACACATGTACAGAGTGGATGGAAGAGCACAGGCTGGTGACACAGTCTGACCAATGCCTGCCTCTCTCCCTGGAAGCAACAGCTGAAAACCTGTATTATGAGGCTTGTTTTCGGTGCTGTTCAAAAGACAGGAGCCATCTCAGAACCCTCTGGTATATTCAGTAAGCTGGAAATTTCTCTTGCACCTAAACCTTCTTATTAAGACTTTCGGGGTTTTGCATGAAAACCTGTGAGAGTAAGAATGCCACAGATTTGGGCAACTAAATGGCAAATGGAAACTAATCACTAACGCTGCTGAGTCAGCACCACACTGCGCTTCACTTGGCAACTTGAGTTGTCACACTTTAATTTACCTTTATACTGGTTTGGTTTAAAATAAAAGGCAAAATCTTAGCACCTTGGACAGTAATATTCTTTAAAGTATGGAGACTAGGTAGAGATTGCCATGCGCCCACAGTTATACTGATTTATATTCTGTCTCTTTTGGTTTAAACTGCAAGGTTATTATTGTGAGAGGCTTAAATAAACACCATGCTATAGTCTAGGGTGAAGCGTGGTGTCACATGCTTGTCTTGCCAGCGCTTGAGAAGGAGAAGCAGGAGAATCACAAGTTCAAGGTCAGCCTGGGCTCCACATCAAATACCAGACTAGGCACTGTTACATGACAAGACCCTGTCTCAAAAATACGAAACCAAACAATCAAATGCAAATAGATACTTTTACATTATTATTTTCAGTTTTCAGATAATACAACTAACAGAAAGAGAAATATATTTGCCAGTATGCATGTAACTAGCGACAGTAGACCTTGTACATGGGTTTTCCAGAGTTCAAGTTCATTGCTCCTTCTAAATATGTAGTTTTAGGATGTAGTGTGAAAATTGATTATATTAATCCTATCATGCTTATTAAAGATAGAAGCTTGTCTTTATATTTACTCAGTTTCAGGTCAGGACTTAGAATCCTACATAAAGAAGCAATTAGTTTTGAGAATGGGTTCCTAAAGAGAAACATAATCAATTAGATGCCCTATATTATTGACATTGCCTGACTTCCTGACTTCTTTCTCCATCTTTTTTCCATTTATTTTCTCCCTCGACATTATGAGGGTATTATGGACAAATAAATGTTGCTTGTGTTTCTGGTGCACAATGTGATGTATTGCTAGATGTGTGTTGTGATGTTAAAATTAACCATATTAGTTTTATTTAAAATATTTGATACATTATATTGATTATTTTTACCATGCTATGTGGCTGATTTCTAAAATGTATTCAGATGGTTTGAAACTTTGTAACATAAAGTAGGTCTTCCCATTTCCCACTCACTTTTCCACTCCTTTTCTAGTTCTAAAATTTAATCCTCATTAAAGTGAGATTGGACAGCATTTACCTTTCAGTGTGTGGCTTTTTTCACTTTACATAATAACCTCCTGTTTTATCCATGGTAGGATTTTTTTTCTTTAACTGAATATTATTACCATATCTCTTCTTAGTCACTTATCTCTTAATAACCAGGTTGATTCCTTATTATGATTATAGAGGAACAGGTTGCTGTGGAAGCAGAGACAGTTTTTCCACGTACTGACTCCGGTTCCTTTGGCTGCACACACAGAAGTGAAATAGCTGGATTAGATGGGAATCCCATTTGCAATTCCTTTTGAGAATTTTCGTTTTATTTCTCAGAATAGTTGTACTAATTAGTATCACATCAGTACTATATAAAACTCCCCCTTTCTCCGCACTTGTTTTTTTTTTTTGTCTTTTTCATAACAGATACCAAAACACGCTAGATGTTTCTCTCTATCTCTTTCTCTCTCTGTCTCTCTCTTCCTCTCTACTATGAGTAGTAGTTTATATGCTTTCTTTGACAAATATCTCTTCTTGCTTCTGCCCATTCCTCCATCAGCAACTCAGTCTTTTGTTGTCCCTAATATTTTGAATATGAATCTCTGTTATCAGATACATAAATAATGTTTCTTTGCATTGCATGGCTGTCTCCCCAGCCTTGGTTTCCATTGTATTCTGTGTCTGCCTCTGCCATATCCCAAACCACTGTCACAGAGCAAAGCTTTTCTTCTGGTTTTTTCTCTAGAAGTTGTGTTATCTTGGGTCTTCTGTTTAAGTCTTTACTCCATTTTGAGTTCAGCTCTTATATGATGCAAAATAAGGCTCCAGTTTTATTGTTCTGCATGTAGACATCCAGTTTTTCCAACACTTCTTATTGAAGACTGACCTTTCCTTATTGTGTGGTCTTAGAGTTTCTGAAGCTCAGTTAACCTTAATTGAGTGTATTTCTTTCCAGGGTTTCTATTCTGTTCCATAGGCCTATGTATGTCTTTATACCTGAATCATGTTTTGAGTTACTAAAGTTTTATAGTATATTTTGAACTCTGGAAATATGAGATTTCTAGTTCTTGTAATTTTTGCTAAAGGTGGATTTAAATGTTTTAAATCATTTTATCATTTTAGATCCTTACAAATTTTGGGGTTGTTGCTCTAAATTGTGGGAAATGTCACTAGAATTTTGTTCCACAATGCCTGTAAATCACTTTAGGTAGTGTGTACACTTAAACAGTGATGATTATTATAATCTATAAATGTGATACCTCACTTCATTTATTTGGCTCTTTTAAAATTTTATTCATAAATGTTTTATAGTTTACAGATTATTCAATTCTTTAATTGGTTTTATGACCAGGGTTAGTTGCTCTTTGATTTTTTCAAGCTTTTATAAATGAGAGTACTTTTCTGATCCCTTTGTGAAGTTTTTTGTTGTTGTTCTTGTTGCTTTGTTTTGTAGTATTTCCAATCACAATTATTTTTATATGTTGATTTTTGTACTTTTCAACTTTACTGAAGGCGCTTATTAGTTTGATTTGTGTTAGTGTGTTTAGGGTTTTCTGAGGGCCATGCCATCTGCATCCCTTTTCTACTTTAAGGTTATTACCAAAGTTGGTTTTCATAATTGCTATGTCTTGGATGCTCAGTGCTATCATGATCCATCAGAAGGAGCAATAGTAGGTACTCCTGATGTTGGAAGAAAACCCTCCAACTTTGTCTCATGGAGTGTGGTGCTGACAGTGGGCATCACATGTGGCCTTTTTTTATGATGGGAGAAATAGCTTTTGTATTTCATGGTTGTGATTTTTGGGGGGATTTTAAAAATAATTTATTTATTTTTATATTAATCACAGGTTATTTACTTCGTATCCCAGCTATAGCCCCCTCCCTTATTCCCTCCCACTTTCCCCATCCCTCCCTCATCTCCTCCCTGCCCCTTTCCAAGTCCACTGATAGGGGAGGACCTCCTCCCTTTCCATCTGACCCTAGCTTATCAGGTCTCTTCAGGGCTGGCTGCAATGTCCTCTTCTGGGGTTTAGCAAGGCTACTCCTCCTCAGAGGGGGGGCAGGGTCGAAGAGACAGCCATTGAGTTCATGACAGAAATAATCCCTGTTCCCCTTACTAAGATACTCAGTTGGATACTGAGCTACCATGAGCTACATCCAAGCAGAGGTTCTAGGTTATATTCATACAGTCCTTGGTTGGAGAAACAGTCTCATAAAAGACCCCCGTGCCCTGAGCTATTTGGTCTTTGTGGAGCTCTTGTCCTCGTCAAGTCTTACTAACTCCCCCTTCTTTCATATGATTCCCTGCACTCTGCTGAAGGTTTGGTTGTGAGTCTTAATATCTGCTTTGATACACTGCTAGGTAGAGTCTTTCAGAGACCCTCTGTGGTAGGCTCCTGTCCTGTTGCTTGTTTTCTCCTACATTCAATGTCCATCCCATTTGGCTATCTAAGTGAGGACTGATCATCTTACCCCTGGTCCTCTTTCTTGTTTATCTTCTTTAGGTGTATAGATTTCAGTATGTTTATCCTATCTTATAGGTCTATATAAGTGAGTATATAGCATGTGTTTTTTTCTGCTTTTGGGATACCTCACTCAGGATGATAGTTTCCAGGCCCCACCATTTG
>CM053754.1:46912433-46940472 GCA_028658305.1 Pachyuromys duprasi
ACCATGGTCTGAGATGATATTTGGGGCACACACAGTGGGTTTGGGTTGGTGTGTATCTGCTGTATGCAGGCCTGTCTGAAATGGTGCCCGAGGCCTTCTCTGTCTGGCCTGTGGACACACACACAGGGACTGAGGTTTTTGCTGGTGGATGCATGCAGCGTGCACCCTCAGTGTGCAGTCTGGTCAAGACGGTCCCGGACCCTCTCAGTGTGGGGTGGCCCTGGCGATCGGTGTGGGCCTGCCGCACACCTGTGGGTTGAAGCAGAACCTGGGTGCAGTGTGCGCTCGCAGTGTGCAGTTCAGTGAAAACGGTGCCCAGTTCCTCCTCAGACTTCCTGCGAGCCTGTGTGATCCAGTCTATTATGGCTGGTGCGGGTGCTCATAGCGGCGGGTCACCCGGAGATTTTTCCGGGTAATAACTGGGTGTCCCTAGGGTTTTCCCACTTGATTTTCTCACCGTAGGAGTTCCGGTCACCTGGCAATCACAAATGCTGGCATTTTAGGTCCCAGAGTTCAGTCTCCTGGTCGCTGCGTTGTTTCTGCTCTCCTACTCCTCAGACACAGTGTTCTCTCGTGGCAGCCATCTTGGATCCCCCGATAAACATGTTGCCACAGCCAGCAAGGCTCAGCCACACCGTGATGGACGACACTCATTGACCCCCCACTCCTCCAACGCCGGACTGAACCCTCTTGCCTCTCCGCCTCCCAGCCAAAATAGATTTTTGTATGGCATTTCAAAATTATTTTTAAAACATGTTTTTTGTTAGTTATCTCTCTCCCTACCCTCTGTTCTGATTTACCTTCTCATCCATGCCCCCACTTAACTCATCCCACTATTCTCCTTTATAGCACCTAGATTTTGTTGTTTCCCTTCCCTTAAGATATTTTTTTTCTAATCCCTATGTCTGGTCCCTTTCCAGTTTGCTGGATTCTATAGGTACCCAAAATTATCACACAAATGAAGACAAATTCAAAGCCCTCCTCTCAAGCACCTCTATTTCTGTGGCACATGGCTTCATGGTCTGGACACATGGTAACCCTAGTACTTTTCTGCCAGCACTTTTAGCCATTCCTCCTAGCTCACATCCATCCCATTGTGATTCTGTGTTGGCCCAGAGAACCACTCTCTACCAGGGACTCCATAGCCTCCACACTTTCTTAGGACCCAGAGTGCGAAATGGTAACTGAAAAACAAAATAAATACCACCCAACAAAGACGAGACCAAATACCTATACCAATTAACACTACAAACGCCATAACACCAAATACCTAAATCCCAGTACAAAAACACAAATAAAAAAACCAAGAGAATATGCCTCCTCCAAAAGCTAGAAATTCTATTATTATAGGTTCTAAGAAAAGCCATGTAGGTGAAGCACAAGACTAGGATTTAGGACTAACATTTATGAATGTATTCAAGGATTTTAAAGAGGATATGAATGAATGCCTTAATAAAAACCATGGCAAAACAAACAGTAGCACAAAGATAAAATAATTTAAGACATGAGAGTACAATTTAATAAAAGAAAATAGAACCACTAAATTAAAGCCATATTGAAACAAAACTAGAAATGCAGCTCACTCACTGATAAGCTTTACCATGATATTAAAAGATATGGTCTTGAAGACAAGGCACAAAAAATGGATAGATAAAATTTCAGACACAAAACATCCAGGAAATATGGTACCCTATAGAAAACAAAACATATGAAGCTAATAGATGAAGAAGAAATTCAGGTCATAGGCACAAAACCTTTTTTAACAAAATCATAGAAGAAAATTATTATTTTTATTCTAAAGAAAGATGCCTAACCAAAGTCCAGAGGAATATAAAAAGCCAAATAGACAGGACAAGAAAAGAAAGTCCTCATAACAGATAGCAATTAAAACACTGAACATACAGAACAAAGAAAATGTGAAATAAAAAGCCATACATATAAAGGTAGACCCATCTGACATCTCTTTGGAAACTCTGAAATCCAGACAACAGAACAGACAAGTATAACCAGAAAAAAAAAAACTATCAATCACAACATATGAGAAAGAAGAACATTCCACAATAAAACATATTTAAGCAATTTCTATCTACCAATTCAGAACCAAAGAAAGTGTTGGAATGAAAACTTCAGTCTGAAGAGATTAACTATACCCAAGAGAAAAAAGAATAAAGAATTCTAGAATAGTCAATGAAATGAAGGGTAAAAATCACATCATAATAACAAAAAAATGAGAATTAATAAACATCCTTAATATAACTCTCACTATCAATAGTCTCAATTCCCTCAATAAAAAAGATAAAGACTAATAGACTGGACTAGACAACAGGACCTATCTTTCTGCTGTATCGAAGAAATACACCTTAACATTAATGATAGATAGAAAACAATATTCCAAGCAGCAAATGGACCCAAAAAGCAAGTAGACATAGATATTATAACATCTGAGAAAAATGTCTTCAAACCAAAACTAATCATAAGAGATAAACGGCACCACTTGTTTATTAAATAAAAAATATCCACCAAGATGTTATTACAATTCTAAACATTTATAAACCAACAAAAAGCATACAGTTTAATAAAAGAAACACTACTACAGTTAAAATTACATATTGACATTAACACGGTGATAATGAGTAATTTCAATACCCTGCCCTAACCAATACATAAGTCATCTTGACAAAAACTGAACAGACTCTACATAGTGAGTGGACTATGTAGACAGACTCTGTCTCAAGGAAAACAAACAAACAAAAAAGCCAAAACTACACACTGAATAAAAGATCATCTTCAGCAGGTGATGCAGTCAAACTGGTTAGCTGTGTCTGGAAGAATGAAAAGTATATGTATCCTCCTGCAGAAGACTCAACTCCAAATGGATCAAACAGCTCACCATAAGAACAGATTCCCTGAATGTAATAGAAGAGAGAGTAGGGAACAGGAAGAAGACAAGACTTTCTAAGCAGGAGGACACTGACAGCACAGACATCCCAATGCTCATGCTGGCTAGCAGGCTCACCAGAGCGTGACACCTCTCAGCTCTTCTCACTAGTTCCTCTATCCTGAACATCTGCAGACCAGGCTCTTCCCTCTCCCCAGCCTCTGATGCCTATATAAGCCAGCCATTTTGGCCACATAACTTGCTTGGTTTCTTTGGATCTCTCTATTTTAGCATCTTTTTTCTCTTGTCTCCTTCCTTGCTTGGCCCCTTCTTTGCTTCCTGTCTTCTGTTCCTTCCTTCTCCCTCCTCTTACAGTCCAGGCTAGTCTGGACTCTTCCAGACACCTCTGTCTGTTCTCTCCCTCATATCTACCATAAAATTCTCCTCACCTAGGTCCTCCCCTATCACTGGACTTGGAAAGGGGCAAGGAGGAGATGAGGGAGGGAAGGGTGGAATAGGGAGGGAAAGCGGGAGGGGACTACAGCTGGGATACAAAGTACATAACCTGTGATTAATATAAAATAAAAATGTTAAAATAAAAAAAAGAAAACACACACGCACACACACACACATATACATTTAAAAAGAAATTCTCAGAAAGATTATGGTGGCCCATACCTGTAATTAATTCATACAAATCAGAGGCTGAGGCAGGAGGATTGCGAATGGTCTAAAGGCTAGCCTGGGCTTCAGAGTAAGACCTTTGTCTCAATAATTCTCTTTATATTTTTATCTTATGACCAAATTATTTTGAAAAACTTTGGAAGCCACAGACTAATTTTTTCTTATCTTTCTTATTTTTATTTTAATTTTTCTGGCAAGTTCTATCTACAGGAACCTCTGGCTGAATTTTTGCTTATTTGTTATAGTTCTCACATATGCTGTTATCTAGAGTTCATTCCTGTTCTCTCCTGAAAACCTGATATTCTGTTTTCTCCTCTTTCCCTTCTTCCCCCCCTCCCTCCACTTTCTTTTCTTTTGGTGTTACTTGGAATCAAATTTGAGACTTTGTGCATTCTAGACAATCTACCACTGGGTTACATGCCCAGTTGTACTTCTTTTCAAATTATTTTCCTAGCATGGCTCATGATTGTTGGCTATGAACTCGATTCAATTAAACTGAATTAAAAATTAAAAAAAAATTCTCCTCACCTGTATCTGGGAGCAGTCATGTCCTCATTTCATTCACAAAGGTTCCTCATTCCTTCTGTTCACTTAAATTTCTGGATTAGCCTACAGGATCCAGGAACATTCTTTACTTGTATTTATATATAATTTAGGAAAAGTCATTGCAATTCATGCAAGCAGAAGCCAGGTGAGAGAGCCCCCCAAAAAGAGTTTCATGGACTTTGTTGCTTTCCCCAGGAAAGCTCCCCCCCAAATCTCATCAATTCAGAACTTTCCTGAAGCCGGCCCTTTTAGGATATTTACAGAAAAGACTTGATATGTACATAGTCATGCTTGGTTATATTATTGTCTGATGGAAACTGACTCAGCTTTCATTCCTTCTTCCTTTCCTGGAGGTTGAGATAGGGGTTGGTGTTGAATGTTCTATGATGGGTAAAGTAGCTTCCAAGAACTCAAGCCAAGGAGCTCTCACTCATTCTTCATTATCTTAGTTCATTTTATGTTCACAAAGTAGATCACTTGATACTGGTTAACTTATAGAGTTGGCTTTTATGTGGTTTGTTGGTTTGTTTGTTTGCTTGTCCCCCCCCCCCTTTCTGAAGGGCAGATATAGTGGAAGAATGAGTAGTTTCCTATGCTGTTATTAAAGGCCTAATGGAAGACAAACAGAAGTGTGCACAAGAAGATGAATAATATGTGCATGACGGAATGAGGAGATCACCAGGCTTGTTTAAAAACAGTCTACTCAAATGAGAGCTGCAGTAATCCTTTCCAGAGACTCCATATGTTCTTATCTCTCAAAAGTCTGATTATCTCTCAACACTGTCAGTGGGGAACCAAGTCTCAACAGAGTGTTGTAGACAGACCTTAGTAAAATGATGGTAGCCACTTTGCTACTATAAAAAGACACATCACTTAAGAGCTTCAAGAGCTTTAGCTTCAAGAGCTTCAGGTGGCTGATCCCCAGGAGTAGAAAGTAAATGTATATTTCCTTATTACAAGAATTTAAAGTATTATTTTGTTATATATATATATATATATAATATATATATAATAGGGTAATTACCCTAATTGCTCAAATCAGCTGACTATCTCTCACCTCTTGTAACTACTTTTTGTTGTGTATGGTAAGGAAATTTGAGATGTACTATCTGACTCAATATGTAATTTGGATATTGTTGTTTGCCTTTAGAATGTGCAATTTTTTTGTTTTATCCAGGTGTGGTTTCTTCCTGTTTGAGCTTTGTGAGTTGTTTTGTTTGTTTTATTTTGATTTAGCCCAACTTTTACAATGTGGGTCCAATAAGAACTGCTCTAGCATGATCAGCACCAGGACACACATTTCATTGTTTCTATGGTATATTTTGAACTTTTGATATACTAGGAGTTTTCTTTGCTGTATTTTATAAAACTGAATTTTATTTTTAATGTTCTTTGTTATCCTTTGTCTTTGCAAGTAGATAACTTGTTTTACACTCCCCTTGTGACCCTTTATGATTTTTCATTTTTAGCTTTAAAAAGTGTAAATACATTTATCTTTTTTAGTCAAGGGTCAAAATCGAATAATTCTTTCAAATAAAGATTATGTGAACAGAGTTTATTTATCCCAAACCTGTTGGCGAAGGTGAGAAATCACACAGAGGTATGGAAGATTCTGAATAAATCACCACTGGAATGCCACCAGCTCCAGACTCACAGCACAGAAGGAACGGACCTAGAAAAACCATATTTTTTATTTGCTTGTTTGTCTGTCAATCTGCCTCTTCCTTCCCTCCTTTCTTTCTTTCTTTCTTTCTTTCTTTCTTTCTTTCTTTCTTTCTTTCTTTCTTTCTTTCTTTCTTTCTTTCTTTCTTTCTTTCTTTCTTTCTCTTTCCCTGATTTAGCAGTAACCATATAATGACAGGAATAGATAGTCTTGGGTGACAACTAAGAATGCCGAAAGAAGAATAAATTCAATTGACTTGTATTTCCTTCTTCCCTCTGATCAGTCACGGATCTGTCTGAGTTAGGGTTTGTCTTGCTGTGGTAAAACACCATGACCAAAAGAACCTGAGGAAGAAAGAGGGTTTTTTGTTGTTTGTTTGTTTGTTTGTTTGCATATCCTGAAACACAGTTTATTGAAGGAAGCCAAAGCAAGAACCAAAATAGAGTCAGTACCTGTAGCTGATGCAGTGTCAGTGCTGCTTACTGGCTTGTTCCCTGGGCCTTGTTCAGCCTGCTTTTTTATATACCTTAGGACCACCTGTTCAAGAGTGGCATAATGGGCTGTTTTCTTCAGTGTCAAATTATTTATCAAAATAATGTCGTACATGTTAACCAACAAGCCAATTCAGTGAGGCATTTTCTCAATTGATATTCTTTCTTCCCAAATGTCTCTAGCTTGGTCAAGTTGACATGAAACTAGCCGGCCTAGACTCCAAATAGAAGCTGAGAATAATGACGATACAATCTATTCAAGTCAACTTTCTGGGACAGAGGGTGGCTGAGGAAGAGGAGAACTTATCAAGGGAAATCAACAAAAGATCTTCAGCCCTGCTCCTTAGCATAACCTAAACCTGTCAACGCCAGGTCCGCTACCCCCTTCCATTTGTTGATCAGTCTTTATTTCAGTTTTGACTTGCTATTAAATTCCATTTTTTGTCATCAAAATTACTTCATAACATCACTGCTTATTTGGGTTTCTCCTAGTGTTTCTTGGGCCATACCCAATTCTATGTCTGAACTTCATTCTGTTTCTTTTCCAGCAAGTGTCGGAGGATATTTCTCCAAACCTAGCTGAAAATATCTTGATTTCACGCTCTCTCTTAAGCTACAGGCATTCCAGGTTGACAAGTCATTTCTCCTTTTCCACTGACAAAAGATTCCATTGTTATGTGGCTTCTGGCGTTAAAGTTGTGAAATCTGTTTTTTCTGTAATTTATATGCCTCAAATTATATTTTTGGTCTCATTTAAAAATCTTGTTCTTTATGTTTAGAAAATCTTAAATGTAGGCCTGGATATGAATTACCTCCTATTATATAATTTGACATGCTTCTGAAATATAAGAGTTCTTGCTTTTGGTTTATTCTGTAAATTTTTGTCAATGTCATTTTTTTTATTCACAAGCTCTTTCTTTGAAGCCTTTGCCTGCCTTCCCTGTCTAACTCTGTACATTAGAATGGCTTATTCTATTCTTGCATGGCGTTTTCTCATTCTCCAGGTTTATAGCTTAGATAATTTTAACAGTCTAATCGTAATGTTTAAAAAGTAACATGTATTAACTGAAATTCTTGGAATCGGGATTTTATTTGTTTGTAGCTTGCATACTCAAAATGATTGGGTCCTCATGTGTCTCATCATTTAAAAGTAAAACTTTTTCTTACCCTTTATCTCAGAAAGAAACCTTCTCAGAGGATTTTTACATGTCAGTGGACCACACATGTTGGAAGAAGAGAGAATTGGCACTTGGAGTCTATTTATGTAAACCTTCTTCTTCTATGCCTAATTCAACTTATTTTTACCTTCAGATCATTTATTTATTTAATATATTTAACTGGAGTAAAATTATATGACTACCCTTTTATCTTTCCTCTTTCTAGCTCCTCCCAGGTACCTTCCTTCCAACCCCTCCCAATGTGTATGTGTGTGCACAGATATATAAAACTGATCAGTCTACTTTTGCTGTTTTTCTGCATATGCTTACAGAGCTGAACACTGCATTGGGCAACCAATAAGGGGCTTATCCCTGGGAGAGGCTAATTTTCCTTCTCCCAGCAGTCATTATGTGTCTGTAGTTCTTTGTCTAGGAACAGGGCCCCATGAAAATTTTCATCTTCCACATTAGCATGTCCATTGAAAATGCCATTTTTCTAGTCTTGATTATGTAGCCATTTCTAGGCAAAACGGTTTCATCACTGACTTTCGTTTTTTAAAACATTTTTATTTTATATTAATCACAGGATATGTACTTTGTATCCCCGATGTAGCCCCCTCCCACATTCCCTTCCTATCCCCCCCCATCCCTCTCTGATCTCCTCCCTGCCCCCCTCCAAGTCCACTGATAGGGGAGGACCTCCTCCCTTTCCATATGACCCTAGCTTATCAGGTCTTTCAGGATTGGCTGAAATGTCCTCTTCTGTGGCCTAGCAGGGCTGCTCCTCCCTCGGGGGGGGGGGGTGTCGAAGAGCCAGCCATTGAGTTCATGACAGAAATAGTCCGTGTTCCCCTTACTAGGGTACCCACTTGGATATTGAGCTACCATTTGCTACATTCAAGCAGGGGTTCTAGGTTATATCCATACATGGCCCTTGGTTGGAGAAACAGTCTCATAAAAGACCCCTGTGCCCTGATATATTTAGTCCTTGCGGAGCTCCTGTCCTCTCCACATCATGACTTTCTAATATCTGGCCCCTCTTCTGTGGTGTTCTCCGAGCCACAGATGCCGGAGATCTGATGTCATGTATGCATTGGGGCGGGGCTTCCCACAATCCTTTGACCTCAGCAGCTGTGGTCCTCATTGATGATCTTCATTTGCTATAAACAAGGCTTCATGGTGAGGAGTAGTATATACACTTCCCTGTGGGCATCAGGTTAAGATATAGAACAAGAAAATGGAAGGGGATTTCAACTGGAGAGGAGGGAGGAAGCTCAGTACAGAAGGAGAAACGGGACAAATAGAATCAAGGTTGTTTAATAAAGCTTTAAGGGTCCATATTATTTTATATTTACCTACAATTATGTGCAATCTATATAAGCATATATGCATATAAACATCTTAAAGGAATGTATGCCACTTAGGCTGTCAGGGATTCCATAGAAACCACTAGGCTAACAGGAAACCAGTGTTCGACATTTCCCAAACAAAGCGGACTATTGCTTTTGCCCTTGGTTGCTTCTCAGAGGCAACCCTATTCCTGAAGATGTTACACACTCACAACACAGGATTAGAATGATTTGAGCTGGATCTGACCTGAAAATCTCCTGCCTTCAGTCTAGCTTCCATGATACTAGAAGATACAATGCATGCTTGCCAAGGAAGGAGGCAATTTAGTAGTCCTACCCAGCGGCAACACCTATGAACTTCAACAATGACCAGCAGGACATAATAATCTGTTGAAGACATTAGAAAAGAATCTACGAGCACCGTTTTTCTAGACCAGCATAATTCTTTACTATGGCTTATGTTTAAAATTTTAAAATAAAACATTAACTAGCTTGAATTCTCTCATCAAAATTAATTTTCAGCATGGTGGCTATAGTTAATAATTATATTTCTGAAAATGCTGGAGGAGTGGTAATGAGTATTCTTGTCACAAAATGATAACTTTTTAATGCTTTTGCTAATTAGATTTAACGTTTCCATAATATATTTCAAACCCTCACGTTATATATATATATATGTGTGTACATATATATATTAAGAAAGAGAGAGAATGTGTTTACTTAAAAAGTTAAATTTGTAAAAAAGAAAGAAAGTTTTTGTTCATATCTACTTGCTCACCTATATGTGAACCATGTATATCAATGTGTCACATTCTTAGGCTAAAACATTGTGGAATAGTAATAACATTTTATGGATTCTGTCATTATTTGTTCAGCAAATACTCAATAAATTCACTGTGCAAAATATTAATACTACTGATGAAACCCTGCCCTCGTGAAGATCAGCAAGTAAGGTCACTGATCACTGGCTTTACATGCTATGTACTGAGATCAGAAGACAACACTGTGGAATGGGACAGTGAATCAATAGTGTGCAGATAGCTACAGAAAGGGGATATTAAGAACTGGCTTATGAGCTCACAAGTTGAGAGTGTTGATGTTCTTGATTCCCACCACCTACACGGTAACATGTCATCTGTAACTACAATCTCAGGGGATTCTATTCACTCTTCTCGTTTCTTTAAGTAATAGATACACACACACACTTAGTGTACATACATGCATGAAAAATACTCATAGACATAAAATAATAAGATAAATAAATCTTTTTTAAAAGAGCATTCTAAGGGTCTGCTAATTTGAAAGACTAATGTTTTAGTACCAGCTGAATTACATTCACTAAGACTGTCACAAGAACTTGTATGTTTCCACTACTGCTAAATGAGGTCAGCTTGATCAATGAGGGAAAATCATTTGGCCGAAATTAACAAAGCCAAAGCATTCATGCTGGTGTAGTCCTTATGGCTTCCAAAGCACACACTCTACAAACGTTTGCTCTAAGTGTGTCCTCACAAGACACCACAAAGTGGGAGCTTTTAAGATGGGGAAACAATGACAAAGACTAACTGGCCTAAGTTTATGAGCTATTAAGTGTGTGAGCTGGATGGGAACCCAGGATTGAGTTAAATCATGTTCTTTCCACTCCACCACTCCACCTCCCAAGTCGTAAGTGCCTCTCCATGGAAATGTGGGATCCTTAGCTGTCCAGATACATCTACACTGTGAATTAAAGTCACTTGATGTCGGTGTGGGGAAGCATTTAATTCATTATAGTCATGTCTGTTTTCTTCAAATGTTTGCCTGTGTTGTTATTGGCTTCCACTCAATGTGAAGGACTGTAGGGCGTGCCATACAGGGGTGTCAGCTTCACAGATGAGTGCAAGGCTCTGCATTGGATGGTGTAAATATTTGCAGTGTGTACTTGGTTGCCGGAGTTACCACCCATTCTCCTCCTGGCTCTGAAAACTTAGATTTCACTGAACAACAGAACACAGTAGATTAGCACAGTGTAGCCCAGGAACTTCCACCCATTGCTCGACCTTGACTGGCGTAACTAACAGTAGCGTTGCAAGACCCAACATCACCCTCCCACAATTTTCAACACTCTTCTAAGAAAACTTAATGATACATTTTTAAAAGATCTAAATTTTGTTTTATAGCTGTTAGATCCTCCCCTAAGCACAAGAAGTTTCTGGAGAAGAAATAGCTTACAAGTATATTTTTTTCCAGAAGCTCTCACCTCATTGTCCCTGCCAGAGGGTGGGGGGGGGGCGGGGGGAGTGTGTTGTTGAATTACCTCTTCTGAACTATGGCTGTGTAATTCTGCCAGTAGTGTTATATGAAAATATTCCATGTCCAGAACTTGGAATCATTAAAAAGCAATTGAAAACAAGGCAAATGCTAACCAGGTATGAAGATAAAGATTATTGTTCAAAAAATAATATTATCCTGGTCTATTTCAATCTTATAACTTGAATCATTTCCAAACATCTCAAAGCAGAGGAATTTCAATAAGAAACCTGGTTCGGCTTTCTTCCATTTTTCATCCTGGAAAGACAAGTTTTCAGGACTTGCTTTAGCCTCACAGAGAAGTTACTACTCCATTTGCAGACGGTTCTGTTATTTCTCATAAGGAAAATACAGTTTCCACTAGTTCTAATGGACGATGTTTTTATTTAGTTTGGTTTTGAGTTCCGATTATGACTATGGCCATAAGCTCTGGTGCTTCCCCATTGTGAAATCCAGATGATTTGGTTGTGGATGTTCACAATATGCCTCTGTTCCCTTGGAAGTCTAAGGACTAAAATCCATGACTGACCAGGTGTCCCTCCAGTATGACTTCTCTATCTATTGACAGTGACATTGTGATTCTTGTCTAACTAAAACCCAGTTTGTTCCTACCAAGAAAGCCATACACTAAGAGAGAATCCTGGCTAAAAAGTTAGATTCGGATGCAGTGTGTCAAGTGATAAATGACAAGAAAGTGAAATTAAAGTATGTGAATTAAAAGAAATTTATTGATACAGTGACTAGTGAGATTTAAAGGGCTGATAGAAAACAAATAAGAAAAAAACAGTCCAGAGGCAATGGGATAGAGAGGGAGCAGAGGAGAATCTGTGGAATATGCCTTATACTTAGATCCAGTTTTTAATAGTTTCTCTGGGAGGTTGTAGATTGGCAAGTTTAAAGAAAATAAGCCAAAGGGTATCCTTACTTCCATGACTCTGGTGTTGACCATTGAGCTTCATTATGGTCAGCAGCTATGTGGTATGTGTTATATTTGGGCCCAGTGAGATGAGAAAAGAGAAACACTATAAAATAAAAATAAAAATAAAAAGCCCATACAGGAACAGGCCAGAGCCCATGGCATAGGCTTTCAACAGTTTATGCTGAGGGTTCTTGCAAAGGCACCAAGTAAATCAAAAAGCCTATGACATATACATATAATTGATATGTATTCCCTCTGTGTAAGCTGCTCTTAAAACTATAACTACAATATTTTATAGGGTAATGACTCTAAAGCAGTTTCCACACAGAGATTATAAACTAATTTTATACAATTCCAGAAGTTTTCCCATAACCTTATAGGACCAGAAAACTTACATCTGGACAGCCCCTGGGAAAAGCATTGCAGGAAAACCACAAGTACAAGCAAGTGCCTCTCAGAATCTGCTTTGCGCCATTCTTTTTAAGGGCAAGTCACTCTCGGTTTTGGCACTTCCTTGGAACCACAGTTAAAACAATCTTTTAAGCTGATTGAGATAATTTGCACTCCATTATGGTATCCACATTTGGTGTACATTAATCAAATAATCGTCACACTGGTAAAGTGATTGCCTATCTTCTGCAAAGCTCTTCTAGACTCTGATGGATTCATGAGACACTTTGAGAGGAAAAGGAGCAGCGGCACATGGACGCCATAGTCTATGTGCTGTTTCCTTTCCAGCTTCCTTTGCCTTCAGAAGACTTGTGCAGTGTCAGAGGGCCAATACTGAAATGCTGAGAAGACATTATCCCTCCCCAGCCCTTTCAGATGTCTCGGTGGGTTACTCATTGTATTCATTAATAAAGTCTCAAGAACTCTTAGGAAGTTGGTAAAGGGGCTGGGATTTGAAAGTCACCCAGTGCCAGACGTAAGGCAGCAGTTTTCAATAGGAAACAAAGAAGACTGTGTCTAATTAGAACATGAAGGATGGTTTTAAGAGGCCTGTGTAATTACCTGGGAAAGAAGTGGGCCAGGTGGATGGTACCACCTCTACTCAGAAGAAAGAGTCTATTTATATTCACGCACTCACTCGACTATAATTTCTGAATGCCCGTGAAGGAAAATAAATTTCTACCTTTCAAAATGTTGTGTTAAGTGTATTTTAAGGTACCATGAGCCATGAGTTTTACTGGAACTTTACATCATTAGCCAACAAACGACCTGTTAATTTTACATTAAATTTAGTTCCATTCAGAGTTAAAGCTATGAACTGAAATTTTTGCTTTGAAGATTTCTTGCCTTAAAGTTGAATGAAACTACTTGGCTTCAAATTCACCAGTAATCATTCATTAATCAACGCATGCATTCAAAATGATCTTCAATTTTTTAATTCTAAACAAACTTTTAAAAAATATCAGAGTATAGAAAAATGTAGTTTAAGGTAAAGGCCATTTCAATTTGTAAACTTCCATTGATTCATAACATAAGTAGACTATTATAAAGAAGATGGAAAAGGGTGTGGAAGAAGTGATTACTTTCAACTCTGAGTGGCAAATTCAGACAAAATAATGTAAACACAATTTTTTACCTAGTAGACACACATGGAGCATTTCCTACACAGGTGCTTGAAGAACAGGGGCAGCTTGTTTCGTGTGGTAAGCTGATGGACAGCCTGTAATTATTAGCACATGAGGATACTTCACAATGTGGGTGCTGTGCCATTAGGTTCACAGTGGGAATTATGGAGCTCCCTACTCCTATTCCCGAGATCCCTAGCATGCTGCAGTCAAGTGGAACATGAGTTTTATTGCTGTTTCATAGCAATCTCAGTCTGAGAAGCAGGTAAAGTATGGCTCCTGGATGGAGTTTACTGCCATTGTTTACTCACTGCATTGTTTCCCCTAATCACTATAGTTGTGCTACATAAAAAACAAGGGCAGATCTGCACCTACCACTCATGCCACACACCAGGAGTCAGAATCTGGGCCTCACAAGGACCAATGTCAATAGGAGTTAGAGACAGATCAGAAGGAACACTGGATTCCCTGACGAAATACTACAAAGCAGGGCAGGTGAGATGGCTAAGTAGATGAAGGCACTTGTTGCCAAGCCTGCTGGATGACTTGAGTTCTATCACTAGGGTCCACATAGGGGAATCAAATCAGTGCCTCCAGGAAGTTGTCCTTTGACCGCTATAGGGTTACTCTCCCCCCCCCTCCGACTCATACACACACCAAACTAATTTTTAAAGAAGAAAATTACAAAGCAAATAGGCAAGACATCAGAAAGGTGGGCATGGGCTGTGCTTTATATTTCCATGTCAGTGATGTTTAACTTCACTGATGTGTCATTTCTAGAATGGAAGTATGTTTTATAGCTCTGTCCCTGGTTACTGGACACTTTTCACTCAAGTGGACAGAATTTACAAGTCACTTTCAATACCTTACATTCCAAGGCTAAATTATGTGAGAAGTGAAAGAAGCTCTCTGCTGCTGTCACTCTTTCATGCTGGTCAGGGGACCACTTGAAATGTCCTCCTAGGAGGCTCTGCACATTGTCTCTCAAATGATACAGAGAGGAGCAGATGGTAGGTGGAGGTGGGGAAGAACCTCAAAAAGATGTCCAAGCATTTGGCTAGTGATTGTCGCAAGGTTTTCTGAAACCAACTCTGTCATTTGTAGCTGAAAACAATATAAATTGCTACTGTTTTGGGAAGGGCTTAAAAATCAAGAATAACCAAGTGGAAATTCCATTTTCCTGAATGCTGAGTGTCTTTAAGTGGAAACTTCAGCTGAAAATTTCAGGCTGCAATTACCCTTTCTCTTAACTATTATTAAAGCCTATATTGATCTGGCATTGAGTATGTAATAGCATTTCACTAAAATCAAAGGAACCAGGAAAGACCAGAAGTCTTTACTGGAAATCTAATTCTGCTAAAAGCTAAGCTTCTGTCCAGTTTTGGAGTTCCTTGGCTTACTATTTCCAAAGGTAGGAACCTCTTTTTGATATATCAGGATTATGCTTTCATATTATCTCCTTTAACTTTATAATTTGGGAACTGAAATGCTAACCAAAGTTGGACAAAACCCTAGGGCAAATTCCAAGGCCTAAAAACATCTGAAAAAGAAAACTGGCATAGAGAAGTAGAAAGAGTTGAGAAATTAAACAACTTTCCCCATCTTAGCAGGGAAAAATTAGGCACATAAAGAAAAAAGAAAAAGAGAAGAAAAGACAGAAAACAAAAACAACACTTTCCCAGGTAGGTTCAGGCTGAAGAATTGTGTACAGAAGTAGACTGGGAAGACCTCTAATGAAGAAGACATTGATAGTAACTAGACCTTTAAACCTTGGTGTCAGCCTAAATTTAAAACTACAAAGAAGCTATGGGAAATTAGAGGAAAAATAAAGTGAATATTTTAAACTAAGAAAATGCCTTTCAGAATTGGAACAAGGCTAAGAAAATGACTTTCAGAGCTGGACCAAGCTCTGTAGGATGAAATTGTTTCACAGGGCCATAAGGACACAACACCATCATTTTCATGATATGTGTGAAGACACAGATTCGTGGCAAAGTGGTGTACAGACAGCACATTCCTCAGATACACAATCCACGCTTTCCTACAATCGAAGAACAAATCAGCAGGTACATGATCCAGGGCAAGCTTGCTTAGGGCTGAAAATGAACCCAAACAGACAGCAAAGAAGAAAGCCCTGGCTGATCAAAAGAAGACTGAAGTATAACTCATTTTTTTTTATCAGCTCGCTTGTTCTTGTATTCCCTGCTCACGATCAAATAAATAATTTCTGACAACATTTAGTTAACAGTCAGTTTGTGCTACCATAACCAAGTGCACAGGAGTGGGTGGTTTAAATAACAAGAATTTGGTTTCTGGTAATTTGGAAAGTCAAGGTACCAAACCCTTTATTTTCCTTAGAAAGCCTCTTCCTTGACTTCTTGCTGTTTCTTCATGTGATGGGATAAGAAAGAAAAAAACATGATCCATGAGATTTCTTCCTAAAATGGACCTAATACCATCATGAAACACCACATTAAAACACAGAGGCCACATACAGAAACATAGGCACAGTATTACTTTAGTTGGGGTATTTAGGAGGTCACAATCAAGTTCATAAATATTTATTACATATCGATTTGGCTAGACCACCTCAGGAATACTGTATTAATCCCTGAACCACAGAACAAAGAGAAACTACCTAATTCCATAGAGACAAACCAGAACTGAGAAAAATCTTCAGTCACATCACTTGCTCAGGGTTGAAGGCTCCCACTCAAATGCTCACAAAATCCTGGACACCAACATAAACAACAGATAGACTAGGAACACAGACTCAGTTCTTTCATACTGGGTCAAGGTAAGTCTGCTGATAGCGTACACTGATAACCTCCTTGGACTGTCTACACAAGAAATGATGGGGGCTAGGCAGCTAGGAACCATGCACGCATGTACTAAAGACTGCAGTGCTGCCTCCTACAGCAGTTATTACAATAGGAATGCTTTCTTGGGGTTACAGTTTCTTTCAAGTGAACAATTAAAATTTGACTGTATAAACTCTTCCAACATTTTTACAACTTGGCTAAATTGACTACCACAAGAATGACCAAATTCTTCAAACTTCAATGAGCTTTTGGCCAAAAGTTTTCTGCCAGAGATAAAGGACTATGTAATGTTTGTTCTGACTTGGAGAAAATTGAGGTACAATATTTGCTGCTGTTTTAATAGTGTTATCAAGTAGAAGAGGGATCTGTCATTATTTCTCCATTCACTGTGAGTCATTTAAAGCAGGTCCTTATGTTTGCCTCCCCAAGCATACCTGTCACCAGAGATCATTCCACAGCTAGCTTCTTGTCCAGCCTTTCGATAGCAGATATAAGATAAGTAAACAGTAAGTCCATGTGCCCAAGCAGATATAAAAAATGTGGATGAGAAAGCATTGCCATGTCCGTATTTCTGCTCAGTGGGAGATTAATTTGCAGATTAGATGTTAGGCAGGAAATGACTCCTCTCATTAAATGGTGTTTAAGTGGTCTTCCATTCAGCTGAAACCTCGAGTCCCACAGGAAAAAAAAAGCACCTCATTGAAAAGAGGCAAAGATGGAATGCTGCACTTATTTTCATTAGCAAATTAGACAGGTATGCAGCTATTTTTCAAAGGAGCTAAAGGTCGGGAAAATTATTGGCTCATTCATTGTTTCATCAAGCCTCTATTGAACTGCTATGTCAGATATTGTGGGCATACTAGGATATGATAGTGGATAAAACTGACAGAGCTCTGCCTTCACTCAGTCTAATTTGTTGTAGAAGACAAGGGAGAGCAATATGTAGATAGGAAAATAAATATACGGTATTAAGTCAAATGATATTATCTAGCAATGAATCAAGCAATATAAAGAATGAGTTAAGCTCACTCAGGATGTGTGCTAACTCAGAGGTGATATTTGAACCGATACCTAAATGAAGTAAGAGTTAATGTACAAAAGTATGTTCTAAAAATTGAGCAAAGAAAAGGTTACAAAGAATTCAGAGTGGACAGATACTATCCATTCTGAATTCACTATCCAGGTGATAAAGACAATATTCCAAGGGAATGCATAAGCAAAATAGAAACAAAGGTCATCACAGGGGAAAAAACCCAGGTTAGTTGTGTATTAATTACTTTGCAATATTACAAAATACCTGAAATAAACAATCCAAAGGGAGGAATTATTTATTGTGGTTCATAGTCTTAAAAACTTCAGTTCATGGTATTCTGGCCCAATAGTAACCAGAGTGTGTGCCAGAGGTGTGGAGTGGGAAGCATAGTAAGAGGAGAGAAGAGAGATCGTGCATACCCTTCAGTGACAAGTCTTCAGAGTGACATTGTGGTCACCTGATTGGACAGGAGCATTCAGTACTCTGTGAGAAACACTCCAAACCATAGCAGTGTAGCTCATGGAGACACGAGCTCTGAGGGGCCAAGATTAAACCATCAGAATTAGAACTAATCATCCATCTCTACCCACAAATTGTAAAGCGTCTCTTCACTGACAAAATTATAAATTGTTGTATGTAACTATTTCTACAGAAGCCTCAATACAGCCTGTCCTGATAGACATGTCCATCTTTATTTTCACAAAATTTGCAGTAAAGGCTGCCTTTGTAGACTTCCATTCAGAGGTCCCAAACTACAATAGTCCTTGTCCAATCTTATACGTCGTGGGACTATATACTGGTATAAATGTTTTAGCAAGCTCTTAGGCTTTAGCGTATAAAGAGCTTTGAAAAAAAAAAGCTACACCATTAGACACAATAATTCCACTTCTAGGAATTCATCCTAAGGAAACAAACAAATGCGGACAAAGATTTATGTGCAGGGTTATTCACCATAGAGGTATTAACAGTGAAAAGATAAAAACACTCTGAATGTCCAGGCCATAAAAGTACCACTTATCTGCTTGATGGATATTTTGCAGCAATTGTGAAAGATGATAGTAAAGATAATGAATATATGTATATATAGAGAGAGCAAAAGAGAGAGAGATTGAGAACATATGAGTTCCATGAAAGTTTAAAAAATATTAAGATGTGGCTCTGCTTGTATAGTTTTCATTTCAAAGACAAAAATTGTCTTTTTCTTCTAAGTCCTTGAAGCTTCTGAGAAAGAATATAAATATTCCTCAAAAATAGATGATTCCCTGCATGTTTCTTGAAGAATGTGTGCCATTTCAGATGCCTTCCACCTGCCCCTCTGTGAACAGTCATCTTAGGGCCTGGCACAAAATCAGCAACCTTCTACCATAGATGGACACACAGCCATAAAACTAAGAAGTTAGATTTTAAGATGGGGAGTCCCCTCACATGATAATCCAGTGTGCTTTTAGGAGACATTCTTTGAAACACATAGTTCCATGGCAAAATCAACCCAACAAATGTTCAGAAGGTATACTCCTCATTCAAATCTGATACTCATGTTAAGGTGTTAAAGTTTCAAAGCTATGTATGACTATCTGACTGAATTTGATTTTGAGCATGTTATATTCTGTATGTTTAGCTGGGCATCTTTACCTCAGGTCCCAAATTCCTGTTTAAATCTAATCCTAATTTAACCAATAGAATTAGTAAGTATATGGGACCATTCAGAGGTCATTAAGTGATAGGGCCAAGGTCCTCATGAATGGGATTTGTTCCACTTATAACACAAGACAGATAGCTTTTCCTTTCCACTATGCAAGCACATGCAGAAAGTATCATAGATAAGGAATAGATCATTAGGAGACATTTCATCTGCCAGTGCCTTGACCTTGGAATTCTCACTGTGTAGAACTGTGAACAATAACTTTCTATTGTTTATAAATTTCCAGTCTAAGGTTCTTTATTATTGCATGCCATATGGATGAAGACAGTCCATAAATATGGAATGTGTTGAGAGAAAGATATTCTACTTCACACATTTCATTGGCATCCTTCAGGACAAGACTTCTGTCACACTTTCTATGAAGCACAAGGCTGGTAAACTTGAAAATGACAAACACAAAGGATGATATTAGCAAATACAATAATTAGAGTAAATGTTTTCAGGATTATTAAGACAAAACCTTTCAAGTTGTGGTGAAAAGTACAACCATGAATCATGACCTAACTTAACACTTCCCTTGTGGTTCGTGAGAACCTAAATCTCAACAAGATCGAATCTAACCTGATTGTTCACTTAGGATGGTCAGCTAGAATGAGGCTAATATGTAAGTCTCCATCACCCACAATTCCTTGAATTGATGCTTCTGAAAAGGAAAATTAGAAGTGGCTATCTGAGGTGAACAGGCCAGCATGGTTAATGGCCACAAGACTCCAGAGATCCCTTCATTGCAGATTTCTGATCTAGCCTGCCCTGGTAGCCCAAAGTCACCCATCTAGCTATGTAGCCTGAGGAATGCACAGCTAAGACTTCCTGGCTAAGACTCTGTACCCCAGGGCTTAGAAGGCCTCTGAAATGACTTGTGCTACCTGTCCACATTCCTCTTCAGTGGCTGGAGCTATAAAGAAGCCATCTACACACTGGAGTAGGGTGCATTATCAATATTTTTGTCTAAATTCTAACAGATCCATATTCTGAGCCCCATTAAATGATGCTGGCAAGTTCTCAAATCCCTTCCTCTGGTCTGTCTCCCCCATTTCTTATCTTGTCTATTTCCCTAAAGGCAGCAATCACCACACGGGAGAATCTGTTTCCCTTTCCAGTTTCAGCTGAATCTCAGCTCTGGAAAACTTTCTGAGAAATTTCCAAAAGTTGAGACCTATTCAAATCCCTCTAATTTCTGGAGCTTTCTCCTTATGTCTGGGGCCTACTGCAAGACAAAGGCCATCTTAGTAACATTCTGATTTCCAGGGGCATCTGGGTCTGTAGGAGTGAACACTCAGTATTCTTTCACAGATCTTTTCCAAAATCCCAGCAGGCAACTTATCAGGTCCTTGAATAACCTGACCTCCCTTGGATAATTTGGTAGGTTTTCTGGCTGCTGCTTTTAATCCTCCCAATAATGTTTGATTAAAAAAGATCAACCGACACCCTCTCAGTTTAAAGGTTTCCAATAGGCTGTTGATGGCCTGAAGCATTTCTGAAAATGGAGGGTTTTGGATCTTTCAATTATTCAAGTCACTAGTAGAGAAGAGGCCATAAACTATGAACCAGGAAGGAGCTGAATTTCCACTGTTCCCCACAGCATGATGGGGGGGGGATTGTTTTCCCCTTCCTGGAGCCCAGCCAGCTTCATAAAGCTGGTGCGGGAAGGAACAGGAAGCACAAAGCTCAGGGACCCATTTCTCTTCCCTGTGAGCATTCTGAGACCCTCTCCACCTCCACACAGAAGATAGGGCCTCAGGACAATAAGTGGGAGTCAAGCAACTAAGCAAGCTGGATTCAAATGCTCCAGAAAAGGAAGAAGGGAGAGTCAATTTCCTCTGGTGGGGCTGAGAGAACAGCTGGAGGAGGTTTGGGGTTCTCTGGTAGGGAGAAAGAATTTGGGTCCTCAACAAAAAGACACAGGTCTTAAACCAAGGTGAGGTGCCTTGCATCAGAGAAAGCCATTGGTTATTACATGGAAACTGGAGGCAACTACCAAGGCTTGGGGACTTCCTCTATTGCCATAGTAACAGCAGAAGCTGAATGGTGGGTGACCTGTGGCTGAGATGTGGTTACAGTTGCTGTGGGAATAGACGAGGGTAACCACAGCATACAGGTGGGCAAACCAGCATGGCCTATGTGCCTATAATATCATATGTCACCTCAGGGGCAGCAATGGTTGAAATATTGGATAGCATACACTGCTTCCTTTTTAGATTTATTTCACCAACCAACAGAACTGACAGAAACACAGAGAAACACAGTCATACCGAGACACATAGTAAACACAGCTAGGGGTAGCCACCACGTATTCATATACCTGGACAGACCAGGGGTATCTAATGCCCCCTCACATGGATCCACAGACACAGAATCTATGTTTGTGTCTGACTCCTCCATTTTTGTCCTAACCATATGGTATCTCTTACAGACCAAACTAACGTCTGGAGATGTTCAGAGTATATGACTTTCAATGTACCTTTTTTGTGTGGGTGGCATCATCAGGGTGCCCTTGGCATTAAACAGTGATCAGTCAGAGAGAATTTTCCTGGGACCATAGAACATCTCAGGGAGTGTATCCCCTAAGATTATTCTCCATCTGGCATACTTCCATATTCCTGGGGGCCCCAAGGTCCCTAAATATTGAGGTTCAGCTTCTGGAGTTCTCACTGGGGCCCCCACAATGTTACAGGGAGCCCAGTAGAGATGACCACTCAGATATACTTTATAGCCAATGGAAAGTCTTTATCCCATCTGGCTGGGACTATACTTAGATATTCGGGGACCCATGGGTAGTCCTGAGCATTTAAAGCAAGGAGCTTTTAATGGTAACACTCCATCCTGTTATTTCAGCAGCTGCAGGAAAGGTGTATACAAAGAAGTAATCTAATAGAAGGTGAGATATGTTTAGCTGGGCATCTTTACCTCAGGTCCTAAGTTTTTATGTGATTCCCCATCCAGGAGATCAAATTCTAGTTAAACTTGAAATAGTCTCAGCAGGAACAGAAGAAAAAGGAACCTCTGCACTGTCTTGCCCTGTCACACTATTACCAAATGTTTCTTGACTGTTGCTCGTTTTATAATTTTTATGGGTCTTTCTTATGAGGACGATCTTACTGTACGTACATAAAAGAAGCCACTAAAATGGCAGCTCCGTTGTTAGGGAAAAGGTATTTATTGCGGATGAGAGAGACAGTGAGAACATCCAGAGGGATCTGGAGGAATCTAGAGCAAAGAGAAAAAGAGGCAGATTGGGCATGACTAAAGCTAGGGAAGCAGGCATAAATCTCAGAGAAGAGTGAGTATTAGAGTACAGCATGGCAGGAGGAAACCCCTTGCTGTTATAAAGGCAATGGGAATCTGTAACAGGTTGGGGGCTAGCATAGTGCAGGAAGAGTAGGGAAGGTAAGATGGGCCAAATTTCTAGCATGGGCATTGAGATGTACAACAAGTACCTTTGAGAAGGGGCTGAGGGAGCCTGGAGAACAGCATGGGCTGTGATATAATGACAGGCACCTGAAGTAGATGTCAATAGACAGCCATGTGCCTCTTCTGTCAGAGGCAAGAGAAACTCCTATTTTGGGGAGATTGAAAGCCATTTCCTAAGTTTCTAAGGAATGGTGGCTTTTATCTAACCACCAGAAATCCATTTGTCGTGTAACTTGAGATGAGCCAAGACTGTTATATCTGACATAAACACTTCCTGAGACCTAACATTTATCAACTCTATTTTATTAATGACAAAAGTGAGTCTTAAATAGCGTTTCTCAGCTACCTAGGTCACACAGCTAGAAAAATGGTGCTGGATCTTACTCCTTTCTCGATTACAACATCCTATCTTGATTGGTGTTTTTGGGATTTCACAGTGAGAACCTTTTCTCTGAAGGTATCAGGGCAGAGAATTTCATATCAGTGATCCTGACTAACTCTTTAGGGAATGGCACCCACTAACATTAAGCCGGACACAGAGAGGCTTCATCCTTGACAGAGATAAGATTTCTTTCTTCTGACCACTGATTGCTCTTTAAGTTCAGCCCTCTGGCCACCATTATAAACGTAATCTGGAAGGGCTGGATGAGCCAGGTACTGGAGTAAGTGTCTCATTGTCTTCCACAGCACCCACCTACGCTGCTGCTGCTGCTGCTGCTGCTGCTGTTCCTCAGTGTCTCTTATTCATATGAGGGCAGACATAAGCTCAGTTTCTAAGTTGTCTGTCTCTGAAGAACCCAGAGGGATTATCACAGACCTGTGGTTTATTTATTTTTTATTTTTTTCATTTCATTTTGTTTTATTGACAGGGCTAGGTTGGAGCAACTTGCCTCTTATGCATCTGCCTCCGGCTCTGGATTGCACTTTTGACCGAATGTGATTCCCAGTAGCAAATTGCTATTCACTGGAAGAAATGGCAGGATTTATTTAAAAATTTGGTAGGAAATATACTTTATTACTTGAACTCCATATTAAATGAGAAAACTCAAGTATTTAGTTTTAGCTAAAGATCAGAAAGCTTAATAGTTCAGTTTCAGTTGTATATTGTTAGAACAAAGCAATAAGGAATCAAATCCTTAAAAAAACTAATAAAGAAATGGAACTATACTTTCAATAACTTAAAAAAGTACTAGCTTTCCAAGAAAACAAATGAATTGTACTTTTTATCACATAAATATGTTAATGACACATATATCTCAAAACATACTTAAATTTTACATTTGAGTCCTATATTTGATGCAGTTTTTCACTGCACATGCTTTGCAAGTTTCAATTTTAAAATGTTCCTGTTTGAAATAAAAAGGGAACAAATGAAACCCAGAAACTGGCAACACACGATGAATCAGGTGCTTTTCTTGACCATATCTAAGAAGGCCTTCCTAATTCAGGGGCCTCCACATCGCCCAGTGCCCACCTGGACTTACTTTCTCTTTGAAGACAAGGCCTCCATCTCCACCACTTCAGGGCACACACATCCAAAAGCTAAGGCTGGGGTTAGGGAAGGCAGACTGCAAGAAGGGGTACAGCGGGGAGTCTCAGTAACTCACTGCATGGCATCCAGCTTCCACTCACTCTTGAAAACTAGCTTGAAGATAGCATCCTGGTCACCTTGAATTTTAAATTTTCTGTGGCTTTTGTCACTTTACACCAGATCCTTCCCAGCATTTAAAGGAGGTTGTGTTGTTTTCTTCCCTTTGGGGCAAGAGGTACGGAGAACTGACTACTATTTTGAAGTAAACCATGTAGTTAACCTTGGGGCTCTCCCTGGAGTGGACATCCATTCCAGCAAGCATTCCACTCCTGCTGACGACTTTGCTTCGAGACTCAATTTGGAAAAGTTCTTTTTAAAAGCCGGGTCTGCCTGGCTCTTTTGGTTGGATTGCTGTGGAAATTTTCTTAGTAACCATTTTGGGCTGAGGGAGTTCCCAGACAATTGTAAACTGGAAGGCCTGCAGGAGGAGGGAAGCGCCGCTCCTGTGCTAATTAAAACAAAGCCTGCTTGTGTAAGCCCTGCCTGCTGCAGAGGGCTCACAATGCCCGGGCCTCCCAGGCCCCAGCTCTTAAGTCTGCAGGGACTTACATTTCTAAATACAACTAAAGTAATGCCCCTTTGTGGATTCTACTCTCCTTGCCAAACTGGAAGAAGGTGAAGCTGCCCAATGTTTGCTTTTGAATGTGGTGTGCCCAGCCGCAGAGCATTGCTGTCCTCACCAAAGGCAGGGCAGCCTGGGGTCGCCTCCCAGCACAAGTGAGCTGCTGCAAGCCCTTGCAGATGGATGCCTGGCTTTACTGGAGTTTGCTGTCACTCTGAACTCTGATGTTTAAGCAGAGACAGCTTTATCATTCTTCTCAAAGGTGTACAAGGTTCAAATCAGAAATTCTAGCCTCAACGAACTCACCAACTGCTCTGTGTGCCTAGAGCGAAGTAAAAATCCCTCGCCCGGTGAACGAGAAATGATGGAACATGTCTGTACTTTGTCTTCTAGATTTCAGAACCTTCTAATGTTACATAGGTCACAAGACTTTATTTCAAGCCTGGCGTTCATTGTAGTATTCCCTTTATGACATGAGTGACTGTTCTGTTTCCTTGCTGTTCATGTCCACGATTATTTTATAAGCCCTTCCGCAACTTGGCATGATTTGAAGTAGCCTGTAAAAACATAGTTTTGTACCTGATAATACAGTAAGTCCAGTGCCAAAGAAAAACTGCGCACGGAAGAAAGCAGTGGGGCACAAAATTTGAAACGAACAATCTTGGGCAAGACAGTAAACTATCTTTTGATTTTCTGGATTTTTCCAGTGAGGTTATCTGCAAAGTTGATGCCAAGCTTGATTTCAAAGTTTTATGACGTTGCATTAGGGTTAAACTAATACTTGCCTAGGCCTTTCTCTCTCTCTTTCCCTCCCTCTTACCCCTCCCCTTACGTTCCCTACTCTATCTTCCCTCCTTTACTCTCTGACTCTCTCACTCCCTCTCAAGGCAGTCTTGAAAGTCGAGGTGCAGCATCCGTTTCCAATTAAAAGAATAAAAATTTAAAATGTCTCCCTCTGGGCCTGGTGCTGAGCCAGGTGAGAAAATGGTGGGTGTGGTTGCTGAGAAAGCAAGAAGGTGAAAATCCTGCTCTGCTTGAAGTTACTTTATATTTTAGAAGGTTCTCCTGCCTGTCCCATAAAGAAAGCTAAGCTGCAATATCTCTTTATTTCAATTGTTTTCTTTAAAATCCATTTCCCTTGAAATGCTGTTAGTTCCCGAGGAGCCTGCATCTAACTTCTGTTTTCTCTATGTATTTCTGATGTGTGTTCGGTCACAGTGGGGTAAAAGCTGATACCCAGCCATTCCCTGGGGTGGCAGGCCATTGCACTAAACACAGAGTGGTTTCACTGCGCCAGGGGGTGAAGTCAGGCTCCAGGGGATAAACAGACATCCGTAAATAACTGCTCAGAAATAGTCTAAGAAATATGTCCAGCACAGAAACCCTGGCTCAGTGTAATCTGTTTTGTTTACTTGCATAAAAGTTTTCTTCATCTGGATCTGCAAGCAAGTGGCATAACACCACCCTCAGCAAAATGAACAGTTACAGCAAAAGCAAGCTGAGAAGAAGCCCCACCCAAAGTGAAATTAACCAGTGCTCTGTGAAAGCCAGCAGAAAACAAACTTGTCTGGCATTCTGATACCTTCAGAGAGAGTGGAGAAGAGGGCCAGGCTGCGGGGGATTTCAGGCTCTGCTTGAATATTCATGTGCTCAGATTGGAGTCCATATTGTACAAAAGCACTGTCAACACCTGACTTCTACAAAGAAGGCCCACTGTAGTCAGCAAGGAGATGTACCTCAGACTTCCCTTTATGCCAACAGATGACCCACCCCGCAGTGCTCTGAGAGTGCCTGACTTCCAGGCTTCCCCATCAAAGTTTATTTTCTTAACTCTGACTAAATTATAAATTCTTAAAAGCAAGAAAAGAGTCTTGTTAATCTTCATATTTTCTAAGTCACACTTGTTCAAAAGTAAAGAATATTTATTTATTTATTTATTTATTTATTTATTTATTTATTTATTTATTTATTTATTTATTGCTGGGCATAGGGGCGCAGGCCTCAATCCCAGCACTCCAGAGGCATTCAGATCTCTGTGACCTCGAGACCAGCCTGGTCTGCAGACTAAGTTTCAGAGCTACACAGAGAAATCCTGTCTCAAAAACCAAAAAAATAAATAAATTGATTAATTTTTTAAAAAGAAAGAAAGAAAAGAAAAACATTTTACTCTGAATTAATTCAAGTCATTCTTTCTGAATTCCTTTAGAGAGAATCATTCCCTAGTAGGACAGTTGCCATCTCCTACAGAGTGAGGCCATTCTCAGCATCACTAAGCGTCCCATAAACAGCCCTAACAGGAAAAGATTTTGTCAGAACAGGCAGTGACCTCCAAAACCATACTGTTTTGTAGCCAATATTATTTAGAAAGTGGTGGTACCTTCAAGCCTTCAGAATGCTGTGGGCTTGTGTTAACTTTAGTTTGGGAATCAGGAATACTCATCTACCAAATACTAAAGGGAGACTTCTTCCATCCAGTGGTCATTTGCATAGCAACAATAGGCAGAGAACACCCTGGTCCTAAGAGGTATAATCCACACATCTTCATCACCAGGAACAGTCAAAACTGAAGAGCATGGTTGCACCTATGCTTTATTCTAAAAATAACATAGCAAATCTCTATCAAAACCTAGTATAATGCCAAAGCTTTTAAAAGAGATATTATTGTTATTTAAAATTAATATTCCTATCACAATTCAATTTTAACAAGTTGAAAATCCATTCCTTATAGCTAGGATATATAGGGGAGACAATTTTTCTTTCTATATGATATCCATACCTAGGTGTAAAAAAGATTACATTTTATAATCAAGTAATTTGTTACTTTAATCGATTTTCAAGGTTACCTCAGCGTTTGGGGTGAACACGCCATTTTTTTAAATTTCTTAAGTCAACATGTATTTATTGAGCAGCTATTGCATGCCAGGAGCTATGATAAATCAGTAAATAAAACTGTGAAAAACCTAGACAGGCTTCCTGCCCTAAGGTTCATCAATCTTTTCATTCTTATGATGAGTACTGTTTGATTTAGAAGTGTTGCACTTTTTTTAATAAATTTATTTATTTTTATATCAATCACAGGTTAGGTTTTTTGCATCCCATGCGTAGCCCCCTCCCTCCCTCCCACCCTCCCACACCCTCCCTCATCTCCTCCCCGCCCCCTCCAAGTCCACCAACTCGGGAGGATCTCCTCCCCTTCTATCTGACCCCAGATCATCTTGTCTCCTCCGGGCTGGCTGCAATGTCCTCCACCTGGATCTAGCCAGGCTGTTACTCCCTGGCATGTATGGGGGAGGGTCGAAGAGTCAGCCATCAAGCTCAAGACAGAAACAGTCCCTGTTTCCCTTACTAGGGTCTTCAGTTCACCAATG
>CM053754.1:46940972-46963737 GCA_028658305.1 Pachyuromys duprasi
AAATACTTTCCGGTCCTTGGAGCCTGGAGTCTTCTTTTTCATCTATTCCAATTATTTTTAGGTTTTGTCTTTTGATGGCATCCTTAATTTCTTGGATGTTTTGTGCTTGGGACTTTTCTGATTTTCTTTTTTCCTTGAGTGAGGAGTCCATTACAGCCAGTGTATCCTCAGCTCCCGAGATTCTCTCTTCCATCTCTTGTATTCTACTGTTGATGGTTACCTTCGTGGTTCCTGATCTTTTCTCTAAGTTCTCCAGTTCCAGGTTCTTCTCCCTTTGTGTCTTCTTTATACTTTCTAATTCCGATTTCATGCTTTGTACCGTTTCCTTTAACTGATTGACTGTGTCTCCTATATTGGTTGTTTCCTCTCTGTTTATCTTTAATTGTTCCTCTATGTGGGCAGTTAAATTCTTCTCCATTTCTTTGAGGGCCTTGTTCATTTCCTCTTTTTGTTCCTCCAATATCTGCATAATCATAGCTTTAAGATAATTTTCCTGTGTCTCCGCTGAGTTGAAATCTCTACTGCTTATGGGTGTTTCTGGTGGGGCCATGCTGTCCTGATTTTTGTTTGGTGACTTCTTTCGTCGATTTCTGGGCATTTGTTTATATATAATCAAGTTGTTCTTTGTGCTTTAAGGCTGAACTTCAGACTGGAACTGTTAATCTCTTGTGTCAGGAGTATTCTTCAAGAAGATCAGGGATTTCCGGTGGTTAGTTAGTGTGTGTGTGTTGTCTCAGTTGAACTCTGTTGTGGGATCTGTGTGCCCGGCTTCGTGCTCTGTGCTAGAAGCTGTGAGCACTGCAGGCTGGTCACCCCTCTGTTCTGGAGTCTTTACTTCTCACTCTGTGCTAGAGTCTGAATGTCCAGGTTTGAGATGTCAGCTGGGGGTTGTGTGCTCTACCCTGGGCTTGCTGCTAAGGGCTCTCCCCTGAAATGGAGATTTGGCGCCTCCTTCTGGGCCAGGGGCTGTGCACCATGGTCTAAGATGATATTTGGGGCACACACAGTGGTTCTGGATTGGTTGCAGGCATTGCTGAGCAGTGTGCATCCGGTGTATACAGGCCTGTGTGAAATGGTGCCCAAGGCCTTTTCAGACTGGCCTGTGGACACACACAAGGACTGAGGTGGTCGCTGGCGGACCTGTGAGTGCAGGCTGGTTAAAACTGTCTCCTAGTCTGAGGTGTTTCCGGCAGACGAGATTGGTGTGCACCTGCGGAATGCCTGCTGGTAGAAGCAGAACTGCCTGTGGACACCGCCCCCCCCACGGACTGAGGTGGTCGCTGGCGGGCCTGAGCAGTGTGCGCCCCGCAGTGTGCAGGCCAGTCAAAACGGTCTCCTAGGCCCTCTCAGTCTGGTTCGTGTACCCGCACACACACAGGGACTGAGGTGGTTTCCGGTGGAAGTGATTGGTGTGCGCCTGCTGTATGCCCGCTGGTTGAGACAGAACTGGGGTCTTTCTCTGACTGGCCCGTGGACTCACACACGGACTGAGGTGGTTATTGGCGACCCGCAGTGTGCAGGTCAGTCAAAACGGTATGCGGTTCCTCCTCTGTCTGGCCCAGAACCTGTGAGACCCAGTCTGGTATTGGGGCTGCAGGCGCCCAGCGCGGCTGCTCGTTCAGATCAGAGCTGTGCACATAAAAGTGCAACACTGAGGGATCCAAGATGGCTGCCAGGAGAGGACACCGTGTCTGAGGAATAGGACAGCAGAAACAACGCAGCGACCAGGAGACTGAACTCTGGGACCTAAAACGCCAGCATTGTGAGTGCCAGGTGAGCGGAACTCCTACGGAGGGAAATGAAGTGGGAAAACCCTAGGGACACCCAGTTATTCCCCGGAAAAATCTCCGGGTGACCAGTGGCGCACAGCTCTTGATGTGATTTTGTTTTGCTAAGGAGCTGTGCATCTGTGTTCCTTTTTTTTTTTGTTTTTTTTGTACTAAATCCTATTTTATTTTATTTTATTTTTTAAACATTTTTATTTTATATTAATCACAGGTTATATACTTTGTATCCCATCCGTAGCCCCCTCCCCAAGAACACGCCATTTTTTGACCTTCTATCCTTATTTATCTTTTTTCCTCCTTTAGAGAGCCTCTGGGTATCTTCCACACTAACGTAACCACTGCAGGATGAGCTGTAGTGAACTCTTCACCTGCCATAATATGAAAGACTAACTCAAAATAAAACAATATCTAAATCAGTTTCTTAACAAAAGTACAAAATCTTTGCGGTTTTAGATGGGGCAAATAGTTCTTAGGTAGGCATAAATAAACTAGTAAAAAGAAAACTATGTATTTAAAAATCTAGATTGTAAATTCTTAGAAATTTGAAAATGGTCTTGTTAATCTTCATAGTTATCTTCTTCAAGCATAAAATATTAAAGAAAATATTACAGCATTATGAAATATTCTCCAGAAAGGCCCCATGTTTTAAAGATTTGGTTCCCATGATGGTGCTATTTTGGAATGTTCTGGAAAGTTGAGAAGGTGGCTGGTACAAGTAGATCCTTGGAAATACCTCCTTGAGGTCTGTATCTCAAATCCTGAATACTAGTCATCTGCCTCTTTGTCTCATTTTCTATCTCTTTCTAACCCTCTTTTCATCTCTCTGTCTGTCTCTCACACCCCCCTTCTGTGTGTGCATGTGTGTATCTTCTTTTCCTCCTTCCTATCATCCACTGTGATGTTCTTTCTCACCACCTACAGAGCCAGGATTATAGGCTGAACATTCTGTACTATAAGGCAAAAACAAAAACAAACAACAACAACAAAAACCAATTCTCTTTTTCCAAAAAGTAGTGTGATCAAGTATTTTGTTGCAAAATATTTACCTAGCACAGAAAAATAATGAAAATAATAAACTCCATCAGAATCACAGATCTTTTGTTCAGGCGTTATCACAATTCCACAATCCGGAATCGTAGGCAAGATGATTGTCTGAAGTTTGGGACCAGTTGTTTACCAAGTCCCTGTCTCAAAAGCAAAAAAACAATGCAAAACTTCTTAAAAGATATCATTAGAAATTTGGACAAATCACAGATTAGGAGAAGATTGTAAAGCACACATATTACCATGATTTTTGCCGATAATATACAAAGGACAACTGCTACTAAGTAATACAATAAAATGATTCAAACATGAGCAGAGAATTGTAAGGACATTTCACTACAAGGTGGTACGGGACAAATAAGCACACTAAAATGTTACAATATAGTAGTCATTGAGGAAATCATAGTTACGACCACAATGAGACACCAACTCCAAAAGGTTAGCACACATTAAAGAAAGGACTGAAATCAAAGACAAGTTCTATGGGAATATGGTATGTAAAACTGTAAAATCATTTCTAGAAACAAGTCTGCCTCATTACAAAGACTGTTAAAGGTAAAAAGTCACATACTATACTAGTCAACCTCTTTATTTTGTCACTAAATATGTACCCAAGAGAAATAAAACATACCTGACGTAGCTATATATAATTACACACATTCCTATATACAAATGTATCTTAGAAACTTTAACAGATAGACCTAATCATAGTCACCAACAAAACTACAACCCAAATAGCCATTAACTGGTAAATGATAAGCAAATTTGTGACATAGTGAAGCATAATACACCACAGAGCAAGGGAATTGCCAGTAAATGCCATGAGAATGGGTCCTGAGCATTATTTTAAGGGAAAGACATGGACACAAAGAGCTTATTGCATGATGCTACTTTACAGCATAGACAAAGTATATCCTGGAAAAGGCAAAACTTCAAAATGTAATACGCATACACAACTGTTGAGTTGGTAGAAGGAGAGGTCCTGACTATAAAGGTGAAGTGATCAGGAACTTTAAAGAACAATAGAAATTGTTATCTGGATTCTGTTTGCGTTGCTGTCAAACATTCAATACGCATGCTGAAAATCAGTAAATTAATGAGAATTAGTAAAAAAAAAGATATAATTTTGAAGGCAGAACATTTTATTAAGTAGATAATAAAAATGTATTCCTACATATACCTAGTAGGAATACCAACAGGGAAGTTTAGAAACTATTGATAGAACATGTCACATAGTCAACTAAATCATCATTCTGGTATAATAAAAATTCAAAATTTTTGTACATGTAAAAGGTTGAGATGATTTATTCCTTATTTGGATCATCTCTAAAAAACAAGAAAAGAAGAAATGAGTGGAATAAATAGTAAGAGTGGTGATGGTATATTAAAAATTGGTAAGTGTATTATGTTCTACATAAAATAGTGATTTATTAGTGTTATAGGGAACAACAGAAATGAAGTAACTAGACTATGGTCACATGTAAAATGGAATTTAAAAAAAGTAAACACAGCATGTAAATATCCCTTTAAGATTTTGGAGAAAGATAAATTTTCAATTGTAGAGCAGGCATTAAATCCAATCAGAAAGTAAGTGGTTACTCCCATAACATTCTTGCCTCTATTACAGCATTGTTAAGCTGGTCATGACTGTACCTTGCAAAGTTTACAGCTGAGTAAAACTTGATTGCTTTTCTCATTTGGTAGCTTGCATAGCATCTTTCAGCATCATGAAATGTAGCCAGTAAGGAGGAAGCATGTAGGTTCATAACAGCTTGATTTCATCATATTATATGATCACAAAAATGTGAAGTTTTTAGCAATAGGACATTACTAACCAGTTTTGGAAGTGACATGAGCAATGGCAATGGTCTATAATGTTTATGGGGGTCTATGTAACCCCAGTTAGCAACAACTCCAAAAGACCTAACACATTCTTGGCACTAGATTTTTTATTTGATAGTCTAATGGTTTCTAAGAGAGGCACTACTCTCCATTATAGGGTAACTCAGTTTAAACTCCATGTATATGTATAGATGTATGTATACATACGTACATATCTGCATGTATGTATGTGTGTATATGTACATGTTATAAGAACCGTTTACAGAAATAGCTCTCCATATAGTGTTATCAAAGGTTTTTAGGGTAGCTATGCCTCATAAAATTTGTATCTTTACCATGCCCTGCCTTCCCTGTCTCCACTTAATCCTTTTTTCTCTATTATTTCTTATTCCACATTCACTTTTTTTAAAAGCAGAATTATGCACAGCAGTTGATAAGAAAAAATCCTCTTGATTTAAGTACTTTCCATAATTCCTAATGACTGAAGAACGAAGAAGACTAAGTAAACAAACAAATAAATAAATAAAATTGAATTAGTGAGAATAATTAATATTGCTTTTATAAGCTTTAAACTTTGGATCCTCATATTTTATTCTGAGATTCTTCGTATCTATTAAAACATAGAAAATCTCAATTTGAGGAATTTTTATTTCTGGGAGAAAATAATGTGATTTCCTTAGGTTCCTGTGTCATTGTGCTGAATATATTTGGAGTACTCTGACAAAGCGTGTGAAAGCTCAGCATTGAAGCTTCCCCTATTGAAATCACACATGTAACATCTTTTTAAAATATGCATTATTGGGACTGGAGAGAAGACTCAGATGTTAAGAGAGATCGCTGCTCCTGCAGAAGACTGTGGTTCGGGTCTCCTAATCTGCTTGATGGCTCTCCAACATCTTTAACTCCAGGAGTTTGTCATTCCTCTTCTGGCCTCCTTGGTCCATGGCTGCTCACATGGTGCACGGACACACACACACAGGCAAACACTCAGAGACATAAAATTCATTTTTAAATAAAATACTTCTTTTAACTTGACATAAATTATGAATTTTGTGATTAATCAATTACACATATGCAGATTGTGGTTGAAACCTTTGCCTCCCTTTGCCTGTCCCTCAGAGAAACAGTAAGGTTAACTTTTGATAAAACTTTATTCAGGGACTGTCTGCCATGGTAAGAGCTTTCCAGTAGTGACTCTGGCTCATTCACCCTTGAGATTCTTTCCTCTCTCCCAGGAAGACACAGTAGGTAGAAAGACTCTCAACCTCGGTTAAATACTTGCAAAATCTTCTTTTCATGATTTCTGCATTTTCTACACCTAACTCTTCAGTCTTGCCTATTTTGTAAAACAGAATCTTCTTTCTTTTTGTTTCCTTTTGTTCTAGTAAACTCTTTTGAATTCATGAAGAATCAAATTGAACAGGACGTTTTTATTTTCTTTAAAGCATTGACTAAATATTATTTAGACTAGAGCGTCGGAGATGGAAAAAAAAAACCAAGATTCAAGTCAAATTTGGCCTAAACAATCTCAATCTTACAGAAACTTCAGGCAACTGAAATACCCTCTGGAGAGTAACATTTCATGCTTAGGAAGAAGTTATTTACTTCTTGCAGGAAAATACTTTACTCCAAAGAGGGACCTTGGTTCACCATAATATTGAGTTTGGACTATCATGGGACTAGACTGAAAATATTTTATGTTCTCAGTTTATTTTTGCTCACATCTGGATTAAGGATAGTTTTTCTAGAACTGAATTTTAGGGAAAAATTCCCCTGTCAAAACAGCATGCCATATTCTTTATGGTAAACATTTTGGTCTAATTATAAAGCTTACCACTGGGAAAGCTAATTATTTATAGTGCAAGTCCTATGTAGAATATCCTCACCTTTAGGTAAACCACAAAAACATATCAGCTGAACTCTCCTGCAAGGAAAAGAGACATTTCCACCAACTCTTCCCTGGAGAGACCTTACCTTTGGCTAGGGGTTGTTTCCACAAGCTGAAAAAAAACTCTTCCCGGCCATGGGGACTTGTGGTGGCCCACTGAGGTTGCACAAAGTTATTTGAGTACCTGCGTTTGGTTGCACTCATATCCTTCAGCAGTGTTCTAACAAACAGCCCATTATCTTACTAAGGGCTTAAATGGCAAAACCTTAGGGAGAACTATCGCTGAGCTCCCTCCTGTCTGTTCTGGCGTTTGTAGCAGCCAAGAGAGCAGAGGAGAGGGATCCCCTCTTAGCCAGATGCTTTCCTCAGTCTGTCTTGTTTTTATTTCCCTGCTGGGCAGAAATTAAGATTTTTTTTATTGTCTCAAAGTATTACTATTCAAGAAAAAACTTTAGGGGCAAAAGTCACATTAACTACCAAAATAGAGATAAAAATAGTTAAATCTGCTTTAAGATGTGTGTTCCCATGCAGATAGCAAGCATGTTTGCTTATCAGGAACAGACTTTAATTGCAGTATACGGGATGAAACTTTATAAATTCAGTAAGCTCAGACTATGTGTTTGATTCTATGATAAGCATGAACATGATACCATACAAAAAGTAATATTTGTCTTATTCAGAGAAGAGTAATATCTTCTTCTGGAAAATGGGTACTGGAAAAAAGACAGGCATACAAATATATAATTGCAGAGCATATGTACATCCTATTGAAACTCAGAAAAACAGCAAGCTGGGAGTACAATGCCTTCAAGTCACAAGACAATAGTTGATGCATGTCTGGAAGGGTGAACTGAATCATAAAAAAGAGAAAAGGACTGTTGATAAGAAGCAGTGACAGTACAGAGAAAAGGCACTAGGCCAAAAATAGCATGGGCTATTTAGAGAGTCTGATGTGAGCATAAAGGAGGTTAGAGGAATAAAGTGATCTTAAGCTTTTAAAGGAAAGTTGGTACCAGGCAATACTATGCACTGAAAGTTGCTAAGGGTTTATGTTAGTATTTTGGCAGCCTGCTTCTGGGTTGCCTAGCAACCTACGATGACATCATGTGTCGACCACAAGGTAGCCATACCTGGCAGGCATGGTTACATTGCCCCTTAAGAGAACCAACCTGCCACTTTGTCTTCCTCTTGGCTCTTGGCTCTTGGCTCTTGGCTCTTGCCTTCTCTTGCCATCTCACCTTTCTCTCTCGGGGAGCTCCTCCCTCTTCCCCCTATCATGTCTTGCTCTTTCTTTCTCTCTCTCCTCATCTCCATCTAATAAACCACTTTCATATAAAATCTGCTGCGCACATCATCATCATCATTATTTAATTTGGTCCTAACAGTTTACGGCTTTATTTTTATATTGTAGTTTGTCTATGAATGGGATGCCCGAGCACGATACACTACATATTACATTCCACGTGCTATAGAAAACACATTATGAGAACACGAGAGGGAAAACAGTGATTTACACTGTGAAGATGAGCCTGGACAAGTTATCAACTTTGTCTTGTCCAATTGATTTTTACCTCCAACAAAATCTCAATCAAAACATAGCATTTTTCTGTGTGCAAATCAAAAAGCCTATTATAAAAATCATATAGAAATACAAAACTCATAAAATAGAGACAGTTTTTAAAAGATCTAATATGGATATTTTGTGCTATTTGATTTCAAAATGTATTGGGAAGTTAAAATAATAAAGACTGTGTAATGGTTATAACAATGGGCACCTAGAATAGAATCCAGAATTGCTGCATCTGAAGCATAGCCCGAAAGCTCAGCTGTCAAAGGTTTGATCACCAGCCTGTAGCAATATTGAGAGATTGTGGGACCTTTTCGAAATAGAACCTATATATATATATATATATATATATATATATATATATATATATATATACATACAATATATATATTGTATTGCTTGCTCTTGACTTGAAGCAGATACTGAAATTTCCTCCTTTTCTTTCTTTCCACTTCCTGTCTTCAGGAAGTGAACAGACCTCCTTTCCCATACTCACGTCATAATATACTGCCTTATCATAGTTCCAGAAGCAACGAGGTCAAATGACTATAGACTGAGACTCTGAAACTGTAAGCCAAAAGGTATTTCTCATTATAGTTTGATTGCATCTGCTCTGCTCTCATAGCAACAGAAGGCTCACTAACTCAAGAAATTAACACAATTGTGTATGTATCCATGCACATATATAACTGAGAGTTTACAAAGATAAAAAGATAATACAGAGGAGAAAGTATGGTCAAATCCATACTGTACTGAATAGTTCTATGTCAACTTGACAGAAGCTAAAGTCATCTCAGGGAAAGTGCCTTCCTGGAGGGTAGTCAAACTCTCAGTTGCCTTCTCCTTAAATAGAAATAGGTGTTCTCTTTCCTGAACCCCCATAGGAAGCTATCAATTGTAGAGAGCTACACTTCTGCATCCTTACTACACTTTTAGACCATGCATGGAGAGAACCTAGATTCTCTGCTCAGATGTAGCCCATAGGCAGCTCAGTCTCCATGTGGGTCTCAGAGTAAGGGGAGCAGGGGCTGTCGCTGACATGGTCTCAGTGGCCTGCTCTTTGATCACCTCTGCGGCCTTACCAGGCCACGGAGGAAGAGGATCCAGGCGGTCCTGATTAGACTTGGTAAGCTATGGGCAGATAATAGAAGAGGAGAACTCTCCTTTCAGTAGAGTAGGAAGGGGATGGGGGATGAGGGAAGGAAGGTGGAACCTGGCAGAAAGGAGGGAGGGGCTACAGTTGAGATAGAAAATGAATAGATAGTAAAGCATTTTAAAAATTTAAAAATTTAAAAACTAAAATCCTTCCTGTTAAGTATCCTAGCTTTTTAAAGGAAAGTTGACATCGTGAGTATTTATGAGTCCATGTTTTTTTTTTCCATATTACAAACACAAAAACAAAGAAACAAACAAAAAACACAGTGTTTTAATGGCTTCTTGTTTAAGTTGATACTCGAAGTAGGTAGGGGTTATCAGAGAAGTCTTCCATGTCCCTCTTTCTCAAGTGTGCATTTGCAGTCAGTGGTATCACTGATATTGTTTGTTTGTTGTTTTCTTGTGGGGAGGTCACAGGGAAGGAGGCAGACATACAAGGACTGGAAAGTGAACATGATCAGGCATACAATGCGAAATTCCCAAAGAATCAATAAAAATGTTATTTTGAATAAAAAAGAAAATTCCTCTATGAGACTGGGCCATAGGCAAGGCTTTAGGGCATTTTTTTTTAACTTGGTGATTTATGGAGGACAGCCCAACCCATTGTGAGTGGTGTTGTCCTTGGGCTGGTGGTCTAGGTTCTATAAAAAAGCAAGGTGATAGCAACACCCTCACTGGCCTCTGCATCAGTTCCTGCTTCCAGATTCCTACCCTACTTGAGTTGCTGTCCTGACTTCCTCTGATAATGAGCAGTGACAAAGAAGTGTCAGCCAAATAAACCCCTTCTCCCCAAGTTGCTTTGGTCATGGTGTTTCATCATAGCAATGATTACCTGAACTAAAACACCTACCTTGTGGATTAATTATTTTTCTAACTACAATAGAAAAACCTACCAGGCAAAAGCAAGTTAAGGAAGAAAGAGTTTATTTTGACTCCTGGTTTGAGTGGATACAGTCCATTGTGATAGGAAGGCCGGGCAACAGCAGCAGCAGAAATAGGTTTCATTGTGTCTGCATTCAGGAAGCAGGGGGAGATGGACACTGGTGTACAGTTTGGCTTTCCGCTTTTCTTATTTTGTTTGGTCTTTATCTTATTTGTTTGGTGCCTCCCACAAAGATTGTGGGCTCCCTCAGTTAGACTCTCTGGAAATTTCCTGAGAGACAGGCCCAAAGGTGTGTCTCCTAGGAGATTCTAAGCCCAGTCAAGCTGATAATGAAAATTAAGTCTCACACCTCAGCATATACTAAGCTAAGACCAGGACATTTCTTAGAAAAAAAAAAAATAGCAGCCATTTTTGGGCACATAAATTTGGCAATTTTTTTCTTTTTTTTTTAAAAAAGATGTATTCATTTATTATGTATACAGTGTTCTGCCTTTATGTACCCCTGTACAACAGAAGAGGGCACCAGATTTCATTACAGATGGCTGTGAGCCACCATGTGGTTGCTGGGAATTGAACTCAGGACCTTTGGAAGAACAACCAGCCATTGCTCTTAAACTTTGAGCCATCTCTCCAGCCCGGCAATATATTTTTCTTAAATATGACACTAAAAAATATAAGCTAAAAAAAGAAAAAATAATTTTATAATTTTGATTTCATCATAATTTAAAACTTCTATTTTAAAAATATATATTAATAGGATGAAAATATATGCCAAAGACTGGAAAAACAAACATGAAAATTATACCTGACTTTAAGAAAGGATTAATAGACAGGAACTCTGAAAACCCATCTAATTAAAAAGCGGTCTGATAAAGAAGACAAAGACTTGATCACAAAAGCAGGGTAACAAGGGGATACCATTGCTATACTTTATCACAAAAGCACGGTAACAATGGGATACAAGTGAATCATGCAGACAAAACGTTCATTATTTTTATTAGTGATGGGTTCAAAGCTGTGATAGTTTAAATTGTCAGTGAAACACTGTGTAGAATCACATGGGAAGAGAGGCTTAATGAGAGCTTGTCTAAATCAGGTTGGCCTGTGGATGCGTCTGTGGGGGATTAGTTGATTGCATGAATTGCAGTGAGAGGATGCACCTACCGTGGTGGCCATCATTCCTGAGGTTTGGGATCCTAGACTACATGTAAGTAGGGAGAGTGAGCTTAGGACAGGCATACATGTATTAACTCACTGCTTTCTGCTCTGGACTGTGAATGTTCTCAAAGACCTCTACAGAATTGAGATAGTAGTTATGCTACTAAAGCTTGGCAGTGCCGTGATATTTTTAACCTTTGTAGTGTGTGTGTGTGTGTGTGTGTGTGTGAGAGAGAGAGAGAGAGAGAGAGAGAGAGAGTTTTAAGATCAACATAGTAATGAATTGGTGTAATGAAATGAATTGGATAGTTTTAAAGTGGAGATTAGCTCTCATGATGAACTAGAAACCATAGAAAGAAATTATGGGGCAGTATATCTGACTAAGAAAAAGACTTTTTAGTTCTGGTTTTAAAAGATTATCCTGGCTTCATTCATTGTCTGCAGTCTTCTGGTTGTTTTGTCTATTTGCTTGCTTGCTCTTTTGGTTTTCCAAGTTCTTCCATGTCCCATGTGTTTTCCTCTTTGTCTCTGTTTTCCCTTGATACCTCTATGTTCTCTTAGCTATTAAAATACTTCCTTTCATTTATAAATACAAAATCTTTCTCTTCCTGGGTTTCAGACTATGCCTTTAGCTCTTTCTTTCAAGTGCCTTGTCATCCTCAATGTCACCCTACAATGCTCATCCATCCTAAACCAAGGTTCCATTTTCTCTCTCACGAAGTTCTATGTATGACTCAGCTAGGGTCACTGTTCTATGGATTCTGCAGCCTTAGTATCCTCTAAAATGTTGCCACCTTTGATTCCCTTAGCTCTTCAGTAGCAGCCTCCATAGCAGCATTTCTCTGGGCCTTGGGCAACGATCTCTACATTGGATAACTGCCTCACCTGCCACAGCAGTTTAATCTGTTCTGTGATCCTCCACATTGGTAGAGACATTATCTTCTAAATGAAATGTGTGTGTGATCCCACCATAGCTTTGCCTTGCTATTTAATAGTTCTTTTCATCACAGCCTGCCCATGTCAATCATACAAGGTTCTACCACTCAAGAGAGGGCTCTCTTAGTGTCACTGTTAACATCTTCTCTCTGCAGCGCAACCAAAGCAAGAGTGACTGTTCTCTCACAGTTTTGGTTAGGATCCTACTAGAGCACAGCTCTGTGTATAATTTTTTTCTGATTATCACCTGGCCCCAACCTATGATCATTATTTTTAAAATGTACCATTTATCTGTTAATGATGAGCTAGATTGATTCCACTTCTTTGCTATACTGAATAAAGCAGCAATAAACATGGAGGTGAAAATATTTCCTTGATAGGGTATAAAGTTCCCTGGGTGTATGCTCAAGAGTGAAATAACAGGATCATATCTTGGTTCTATCTTTATTTATTTATAGTTTTTGAGAACTCTCTAAACCAATTTCCACAATGGCTGTATTAGTTAACACCCTACCAACAGTGAATAAGGGATCTTAGTTGGCCATCAACAATTATGATAGATAATGAAAGCTATTCAGGTACAAAGAAAGGTAAAATCAAAGAACAAAATTTTTAGAAAAATGGATGGACACAGCATGGGTGATATTAAGCAACATCATGCAAATATAGGAAGAAAAATATCCACATTTCTCCTTCATATGTGAAATCTAGCCATAAATATATGTGTAGACAAATGTGTCCTTGGGTACAGTATAAATGGAGAAAAAGAACAAGATATTCCAAATATTAGGAGCTAAAGAAGGACTAAATGCAGGTAATCATCAGCACATTATGAAAGAGAATACAGAGCTAACTGTTTTTCTAACTGAATCTGTTACGTATTTTTGACTTTTGGTGACAGATAGGCTCATATAATATATTTGATATTGACTTATAAAATCCAACGTGAAGCTACACAGCTTCCCAATGGTTACTCTAACTGTGTAGACATCCATCCAGTTGTATAGTATTTGGATCTGATTAATTTCTGTGTGGGACTTTTTTATGTGTAACACTTAAAAATGAAAACACACACCTGCCTTACGGAGATGCCCTCAGTTTCCACAAGAACCTGGAAGAATGAAAGGTCCTTAGAGAATTTTCTGGGAGTAAATGACATTCAGTTTGTTTGCTGAGCATTCTCGATCTCATGTCCTGAATAAAAATAGCTCCTTTCAGTTCTCTGAAAAGCTGTGACTGCTCTGTCCAAAACCTTAGCTGGGCTCTTTCATCTTGCTCAAGATGGGTGTGGTTTGATTTTCAAGAAAGAAAGGTCAAGTTGGCAAGCTTAGCTGCCTTATCTCAATGAGTCAAACACAGTGTACCTTAATTCTGCCCCTAGAATCTCCAACCGGGAAAGCACATAGTAGATTGAAGATGAAAATTTTGAGTGTCCAAAACCCACACTGTAAGTAATTCCTCTGCTCCTTGGTTTAGTCTGTTTTCCTGCTCTGTCTGACTTATTAGGTTCTACACAGCCTGGGAGTCCTGCAGTAACAGGCTGAGCATTGGTGTAACCCACCACTGTTGCTCTAGCTCTCTAAGCATGAGGATTTATTAGTTGTGAACGTTCATTTTTGTTTTTACTGGTCTAGTGCCAGTAAATAAGTCACCCAAACCCTGGCTGAGTGTCATTTGATAGGAAAAGGCTGGGGTCACAAGGAAGCCTTCTGTCTTTCAACCTCCCCCCCACCCCCCAAAAAAATTGCTGAGGTAAGCAGTGTCAAAGCCAGCTGCATCAACATGATGGCCTTAAGACAAATGAGAGCTTTCACTGCTGGGTATGAGGCTCCCAGAGCAACGGGCTCAGCAAACCTACTCAGCCAGCACAGCTGATGGAATGGGAGTTGCACGGGGTGGCTTTTCCAAGCTCTTAGCTTTGATAAGAAATACTCTCCATTTCTCCATTCAGCATGGAAGCACAGTTCATCTTCAAGGTGACTGAAGGGACCGAGTTGCTATACACAGGCACACGCTTGCACATGCACAAGCACATCTGTACGCAGGTAGAAGCATGTACATATGCATGTAAGTATCCCTTCAGTACCATTAAGAGAAAAATATGTGGATTTTTACACTGTGTAAGTGACCCACTGGCAGGCTGGAAGGCATGAGGCAGTGGGCCAAAAGTGGGGTGCACAGTTGTTAGGGGTTAAGGGGATCCAGGGTGAAAGAAGAGGAGGAGGAGGAGGAGGAGGAAGCCGCCTGAACTAGAGACAGGGACTGCTTTCTCCACAGGCCATGCCAGCTCCCTGTGACTGTTGCCAGGGCAATGGCTGGGGATTATCAGGAATGCCTGGAGACGGCATCCTTCTTTTGGACTCATGGATGGAGCAGAAGGGGGTGGATGGCTTTTCTCTTTCTGTTTTTTCTTTTCATATTCAGCAGATTAGACTGGCGGGTTGCTGTGGAGACCATGCGGAGGAGGGCTCCCGCACACCTGCACCCTGAGCAGAGCAGCCAGTGTGGACTCAGACAGTCCTGGGGGCAGATTTTTGCTGTGGGAATCCCAATAACAACAACAAAAGAGGAAGTAAGAGAAAAGGAAGAAGACAGAATGTGGAAAAAGGGAGGGAGTCAGAAATGGACCCCTAGTTCAAACAATGTTGCTCTTTAATAAAACAGGAAAGAAGTACACGAGACACAGATGGCACTCCAGAAACCCCAAGAAAATAGCTTTGCAGGGCTGCTGAGGTGTGATGAGAAGTAGGAAGGTGGATACCTACATCCTTAACCGAAACCTGTTGAGGGCACCCACCTTGTTGAAGCACAGTCTTATCTCAGGGACACCAAAACTACATCTCTTATTAGCCATTGCTGATGTTCTGATTATCTAGAACTAAGAGAGATTTGCATAACAACCTTCTGAAAGGAGTGCAGTATAATGAGAATAATAATAACATTGTCCTTCCTTTTTCAGGACCCAAACTGAGGGGGGGGCAGGGGAAGGAAGGGGGAGGGGAGAGTGGAAGGGGAAACGGAGGGGAAGGGCAGAGGAATGGCTGGAAGGGGAGGGAAATGGAGAGGAGGGAAGGGAAGGGGAGGAGAGCAGAGGAGCCAGGAATGATGGATTGATGATCTCCCCAAGTCCAGTGGTGTCTTTACAATGCTCTGGTAGTCTTCTGGGTCTGCTAATGAAGAAGTCAGTGCACTCAATGTCCCAGTCTCACCTCCCTTAGACAACTCAGTCTCTGCCCTAGTTCTTCTTCCATCTTCCCCCTCCTTTTCCCATCTTGAGTTTGCCTTCTGCAGTATTGTCTTTGTTTCCATTAACAAAACATTACAATCCATTAGCCTGTCCAAAGCACTTTACAATAACAATATTTACAGAAGGTTAAATAAAATATGTATAGAGAGATTAATAGTGACTGGGCAACAGACCTTTTGAACTTCTAACATGCTCAGTCTGTGGGATATTATTTTTTCTTAAGTTGGATTCTCAGGCTGCTTCAATATTTTTGATATCTCCAAAGCCACTTAAAGGGAAAGATAGTAAAACAAAAATAAACAAACTAAAATTTAAAAATAAAATAAAACATTCTTTTTTGTTTCCAAAGATTTTTAATGTCTTTTTCAAGCAATCTGGTTAGTGGGAAGTGAGACTGTGCTTCACTTTCAGAATGGCTGAAGGCAAGAGCATTTCCTTGAGGTAACCAATCCTGGTGACTCAGAAGGGACAGCTCCTTGCTCACCATTGAGCTCACAGCCAGCATTGCTCTCAAGGCTCCTTGAGTGTTTTTCCCATGTTCATGCAGGCCGTGTGATATTGACTTAGTAAGATGATCTGGTCTCTGGATACTTACTTCTTTTTATAGAGTTTATATGAATTTCCTGAGTTACACATTACAAAATAGTTTTAAGTGAAAAGTATCTATACATTAGGTCAGAGGTCAGGCTTTGTTTTGTTTTGTTTTTGTTTTTATAAAGGACTGCTAAATATATTCCAAGCTTTGTGGTCCATTTAATCTCTCCCAGAAATATAACTGCTTCTGCAGTACCAAAGCAAATCATGGGCAATATGTAAATGAATGGGCATTTCAGTGTTTTAATAAACCTCTAGCTGAGGCTAGAGGACGACAAGTTCAAGGACTGCTCAGGATACAGTGTCTTCAAGGGAAGCGTGGTTAAGTTAGTGAGACCCTGTCACAAGGTAAAATCAGGTGGGACATGAACTAAGTGGCACGTGCTCATCCAGCAAGGGGTCTGGGAGTTCCAGGATCAATCCCTAGTACTAAAACAAACAACCATAGCAAGAACCACCCTTATTTACAAAAACAGCAGGGCCATTTGAGTTGCAGGACAGTTCCCAGCTCCTCTCTAAGCGCCGTGGTCCTGCAGATGTAACTTGAGTGGAGTTTTGTCCTCCTTGGCAAAATTTTACTATTTGAAGGCAATTGTTTTTCAGCCCTGAGCTTCACTGAGCACAAGCAAACAAAAACCCATTTCTCTCGAAAAGGTTTTATTTTCTTCTTCTATCCCATAACTACAAGGTAGAAAGGCCAAATGCCCTGTACAGTGGTCACACACCAGGCCATTCACATGTCTTAGAACAAAGAATTAGCGAAAATAATGAAATAACGGTTATGAATGTTATGGTAGAATCTCAGAAACATGTAAGTAAGAAATATACAAGACCTATTTGTTTGGTTCAGTCATGTGAAGACTCAAAATTCCTCCAGTTTGGTAAATCCATGGGAGTTATTATTTATTACGGATTGTCCTCTCACACCCTGTGTCTGCTAGAATTGTCTATTATCAAAGACAGGATAAATGTTGGCAAGGATGTAGAGGAAAGAGAATCCCGGCACATTACTGGTGGAAATGTAAATTGGTATAGACAGTAGGGATAATAGCATGATGCTGTTCAAAACTTTTTTTTACATTTTTATTTTATATTAAGCACAGGTTATGTACTTTGTATCCCAGCCGTAGCCCCTCCCCCATTCCCTCCCTATCCCACCTTTCCCTCCCTCATCTCCTCCCTGCCCTTTTCCAAGTCCACTGATAGGGGAGGTCCTCCTCCCCTTCCTTCTAACTCTAGCTTATCAGGTCTCTTCAGGAATGGCTACAATGTCCTCTTCTGTGGCCTAGCAAGGCTTCTCCTCCCTTGGGGGAGAGGGGGTCGAAGAGCCAGCCATTGTGTTCATGTCTAAAATAGTCCCTGTTCCCCTTACTAGGATACCCACTTGGATATTGAGCTATCATTTGCTACATTCAAGCAGGGGTTCTAGGTTATATCCATAGATGGTCCTTGGCTGGAGAAACAGTCTCATAAAAGACCCCTGTGCCCTGATATATTTGGTCCTTGCAGAGCTCCTGTCCTCTCCAGGTCATACTTACTCCCCTTCTTTCATATGATTCCCTGCACTCTGCCAAAGGGTTGGTTATGTGTCTTAATATTTGCTTTGATACACTGCTAGGTTCAAAACTTTTTAAAAAAATGCTCTTGAGCCAGCAATTTAATCTTATATATTCAGAGAAAATGAAATCAGTCTGTCAAGAGGTAAGTTTCCATACTCTCAGAAGTCTATCAACAGGTGGAAGGATGCAGGAACATGCAATGTACAGCTATATAAACAACTACATATTAGTCCAAATTAAATAGAGAACACTTTAGCCAGCACAGGGGCACATTTCTTTACTCTCAATATTCAGGATGCAGAAGCAGGTAAATCTCTGTGAGTTTGGAACCATCATCATCTATTTAGTTCCAGGATAGCCAGAGTTACATAGAAAAACCTGTCAAAAAAAAGGAAGGAAAGAAAGAAAGAGAGAAAGAAAGAGAAAGAAAAAGAAAGTAAGCAGGGAAGAAGGAAGGAAGTTAGGAAAAAAGAAAGAAAAAGTGAAAGAACACCTTGTCTTCAGACTTTGCGACAATATAGCTATACCTAGAGGTCTAGGCTAACAGAAATACACCAGGCCAGAAAGACAAAGGGTACATGTTCTCAGCAATATGATCTAAAGGGTCTAGAGTTTCTACAGAGTTCTTTAGAGAAATGTTCTGGAGGGCTAATGTATAGTATGTGAGTATAGTTAATAAAACTGCACTGAATAGTTTCAATTTACTGGAAAGGTCACTCTTTAGGGTTCTCATTATGAAGAAAAGGAAATTGTGGGGTTTTTTCTCTCTGTGTGTATGTATATAAATGACATCGGATAACTTACAGATACATAGTATTTATTTGCCAGTTATGTTTTTTGATGTTGGGGTAAATGATAGACAAGTTAAAATTATTCCTTTATTTCTATAGAAAGATCCAAAAGATTCAGCAGATCAATGTAGACAATTATCACTTATTCAATAAGACATTTGAAGGTGAAAACCATAGGAGGGAAAAATAAGGCTCCATTGTCTGAAAATGTAAGTCTACGGGAAGGTCCAGAATGGGAACATCCTCCCCTCCCCACCCCCCCTGCACAACGCTGATATAGGTTGGAAGACACGATGTGATGGTTTTCATCTTTGGTCAGGTCAGTATTCACCATAAACTTTAACTGAGTTAACCACAACCACAATGTTGTTCTTTAGAAATAGAAACACCGTTATGTTCTTATCTTTTATTTGTGATCAATGCAAAATACAGTCATTTGGCTAAGATTAGTAGATGTCTAAACTAGATCTGAAGGATGCCTATAATTGAAGAATTTTCACAAAAGAACATGGATGCTTTCCAAGCCATCATTTCCAGGTGTGTTCAATGTGCCCATAAGCAAAGAAGTCCTCTAGAAAAAAAAAGTCTGCTAAATCATATTCCATATTAATTCCACATTACTTATGGAATTGATGCCAGCTTCATGGGACTGGGAGAGGCCTTTCCTTCCATAGCTGAGACAACTTGGGTGATGAACATCAGGGCATGCTTAGTGCTGTACTGTGGAATGTCAGCTCGTGGGGCGGGGCAGCACGGAAATGTAGTCATTTGCTGAAACTGGATATAACAAAACGAAACACCGGGCAGCAGCAATTCTGTGTGCTCTGACAGGTTGACTCTGGGGCAGACACCTGGTGAATTTCTATCTGATAGAGGGGATTGCTTTGGGCAATTTTGCACTTATTGTGACTTCCAGATAATCTTCCATTCCAGTTCTGCACAGTGGGACTTGCTTGCTACTGAGGGTAAGGATTATAGCTGCCTGTAATTGCTATTCCCATCTGTTGTAGAAAAAAAAAAAAAAGCCATGTCCTTCTTCTTTTGACAAAAGCAGGGAGAAGGATGATACACTAAAAGAAAAAAAAAAAAACCACACATTTTTGAATTCACCCAAATTGATAGATAACTAGATAGCCCAACCAGTTGCAGAGAGAATCAATTTAGAAATAACGAATGTTTACTGGAAAGTGCAACATGACTCTTAAAGCCGAGGGCTAAAATTAAACTGAGTCTCTCCTTTGTGAGAGACGACAGTCGAGGAGACAGCGACGGGATGACAATGGTGCCATTTGGGACGCCGGTGTCCAACTCCTCCAGTGTCCACATAGGTGACCCTGTAGGTTAGGTATCACCATTCCAATTACAGATGTGGAGATTTAGGCTCCAGGAGCTTACGGTATTTCCCCAAATCTTTGGAAGGCAGTAATTAAAGGGAAACTTTGGTACTGGAGGCTCTTAGAATGCTCTGTCAGCAAAAGTAATGATTTCTTTGTTTAAGCAAATCTTGTAGGAATGTAATTATATGAAAAGAATTTTAAGACCGTCATCTGCTGACAAGTGATCAGAATTAACACAAAATATTGCAAAGTCTCAGTCCCATAAACGAGATTTAACCGAAGGCAAAAAGTAAATTTGCCCTTGGTTCATTCATTTGACAATATCAGAGCTGTCGTTGCATTTGCAACCATAGCAGCCTAACTTCAAAGTTGCTGAGATATGGGGAGGGGCATAAACGGAAAGAAATATAGCTTTGGCCACATAATGCTATTTTCGCAGCGGCTGGTGGTTAAAACAGACGCGAGGGCCGAGAATTCGTGAGAGATGGGTGTTCAGGCCTAAGCGGACATCTACATCACACACACCCCTCAGAAGGAAACAGCACAGAGTGTAAGAACTGGAGGAGCGAGAAGAGGCCCGTGGAACACTGTCTTCTGGATATGATGTGGCTGCTGTAATCACAAATACACTGCGGCTGTGGCTACCTGCCGGAAACCCGCACACAGGAACCAATACTGAAAAATGAAATTAAGAGGAAGATTATAAGAAAGCAGGGAGACCCCATTCTTAGGGGCTTATAGGGGTTGGGACTAGAAAACAATAAAAGAGCTTGTGGATGAATATGTTCACCGCACATTATAAACATGTATGAAATTGTCAAAAACTTAAACTGTAACTCTGTGAGTTTTCTATGCCCGCCCTTGCTCTGAATAATGATAGGGGAGGCCTTTCTTTGTTGAACGTTTTAAGCACTTAACTGAGACGATTCTCAGTTATTCTACCCCAACCATATTGGTCTGGCCTACACCTGAGACCCTCTCACTCTGTCTCAGAAGTCCACCTAAACTCTCCAACCCAGCTATTGGCCATTCAGCTCTTTATTTGACAAATCAGAAGGTGATAGAGAACAATGTTTACAAAATACTAAGACAGGAGATACTTCATAATGAAAATACCAAAACTCAACTCTCTGGGTACAGAAATCAGCGCTGGAATATACAAGGATAATATTTACACAGTGCACAAAAACATCACTCCAACATTAAACAAAAATGTTAGCAGCGAAATGAACGATAAAGTGCAGTGACCTCATTAAAAAATGAGAAATACATTAACATTCTCATTGTCAGAACAGTATACTTTAATCATTCTTGGGAAAATATTAAATATAGCACTTTAATTTCAGATACTGAAACTACTGCTCAGTTTTTAAAAATTGGTTTTAAGTGAATGAGATGTACAAAGTTATTAAAATTGCCCCCAAATCAACTATAACTGTGCAAGTAGAAACGATCCAATAAACTCTGTTATGTTGGTAAATAATAAACACAGAGAAAGAGATGAAAAAAAACTATTGTTTCTCATAGTGGATTCAGGATATAGAAACCCTGAAACTGGGTCATCTGTACAGAATGATGTCACATGCACAGGATAAGTGCCTTGTGAAGTGATGGCGATTAAATGGTCTCTAGAAAAAAGAATAGCGACAGAATTTAAATGACTGTTAAGAAAAATATAAGAGAAATTAATACAAGTAGGAATGAGAATAAAAAAGATTAAATACTGGAATGAGGAAGGATGGATGCAGATATGGACATGAGTTATGGAGAGGATATAAGGATACTTATTTTTCTAGTTCTAGCTCTGTCACAGATTTGGTTTTGATCATCATGGTGGATCCATGCATAAAAATATGTTCAATATTGTAAAAAAAAGTGTAAAATCCAATGGGAAGCTTCCATTCCAAGTGGCTTTTCTGACAGATTTTTACTGAGATGTGCAGACTTTGGGTCTGGTTAATTTCAGCATGTGTAATTTTTTTTGAAAGTGTTTAAGAACAATAGAATAAATTTAAAAATGTAGTCAAAAGGTCATACTCTCTGCGATAGGATAAAAGAATACCTAACCTCTGGGAATCCTCAATCTTCTACCTGTCTTCAACTTCCTGTGTCTGCAAGTTTCCATTTCAGTTTAGTTTGAGTCTGGTACTTGTGAGTTCGTAATGTACTACACAGGAAAGTGCACATAGGAAGTAGGTAGACTCAGATATACTGGAACTGCATTAGCATAGGACTAGATTATTGTTAACCATTGTCACTTTGAAAACTGTTAGGAAAATAAGCAGTCATTCTGTCATGGTTATCGCTTCATAATTTCTCAAAAGTGAACAAGCAGTCTCTGAAAATATCAGGTCATTGTAGCCCTGAAAGTTTTCTGACTATGGAAATGTTAGCGTATTCTTATTGTTTCATAAGATCACTGTACTTAGAAAGAGGAACCCTCCTCCATTGCTGGTGGGAATGTAAGCTGGTACAACCACTCTGGAAATCAATTTGGCGTTTTCTTAGACAGTTAAGAATAGTGATTCCTTAAAATCCACTATATACCACTCCTAGGCATATATCCAAAAGATGTTCAAGTACACAACAAGGACATTTGCTCAACTATGTTCGTAGCTGCCTTATTCATAATAGCCAGAACCTGGAAAGAACCCAGATGCCCCTCAGTTGAGGAATGGATACAGAAATTGCGGTACTTTTACACAATGGAATACTACTCAGCAATTAAAAAGGAGGAAATCATGAAATTTGCAGGCAAATGGTGGGACCTGGAAACAATCATCCTGAGTGAGGTATCCCCAAAGCAGAAAGAAACATATGGTATATACTCACTTATATAGACCTATAGGATAGGAAGGTCATGCTGAAATCTATACACCTAAAGAAGATAAACAAGAAAGAGGACCTGGGGTAAGAGGATTAATCCTCACTTAGAAAGTCAAATCGGATGGACATTGGATGTAGGAGTAAACAAGTA